>VZTU01011102.1:0-335271 GCA_013400835.1 Zapornia atra
GCCGCTCCGCTGCCCGCCTCCCCATACCCCCATCCCGCGCCGGGCGGAGGCTGCCCGTGGGCCGGGGTCCCCCTCGGGCAGCGGGACTCGGCGGCGCGGTGCCTCCGGCCGCAGGTGCACCTGGCCCGGGCCAGCAGCGCCGTTCCGCCGCCGCACCTTGCGCGGCGAGACCCCCTGTCCGGGGCTCGGTAGTAAATAAGTTGAGTAAAGCCCTGGCAGCTTTTTTATACGCCAGGGGAGGCCCACCCTTCCCCGGCAGGTAAGGACGTAGCAGTTTCTCACACCCCTATGTCACCCAGGGCTGCTTTTTTTTTTTAAATACTTTTTCTTTTTGCCCTCCCCTTCGGAAGGGGCAGGTCGTGTTGCTGCCATTGTTCAGAGCGCTCTCCGCACCCTGGGGCTGCGCTGGGGAGAATGCAGTGCTCTGGAGTGGGAGGTGTTGATGGAGAAACTCACGCTGTAATTGCTCCGGCTGCCGTGCCTCGAGGTGCAGCCTGGCCACGTTGGTGAGGCAGAAGCGAGCGTGGGGGTTCTCCTCCTTTGGTTTTGATTTTGTTTTATTTTCCTAGGCTCCTGTGATTGTTTGGGACTTGGATTGGTTCCAGTTTGGTGTATTTCACTCTTGCCGGGCTATTGATACACAAACTTTGGAGAGCTGGTGTGTTTCCCTGCACACCCACACCACCTTCGCCCCTGGGCAGAAAGTGGCTTCCGCCCATGTGAAACACAAGGTCTCATGCAGAAGTGTTAAGCTTTTGGAAACACTCTAGGTGTGAAACTTTCTTTGCCTCATTGGACTCTTTTGCCTTAAGAGTTTGTGTTTATACTTTCCAGGAATGATTTCTGGGGCAGGATCTGGGAGAGAGAGGGCAGTCCCTGGATGGCTGGGTGATACAGCGGGTGCTGGGTCACCAAATAATTACCAATACAGGAGATTAGAAGGGCAGGGGGATCTTTGGAGCTGGAAAAGGGGACAGAACACTTCATGTACATTATCAGCCAAATTCACACTGTAAAATGTTGGTTGCTGTCCTGTGTATAGCACAGCTTGGGTGTGTGAGGGACTTTCTGTTTATCCCCACCCTTGCTGCTGCAAGACTGGCCCAGGCAAGGCTAAATAATACTCTGAAATATGGGATTTCCCTCTAGGAAATGTTTCCATGTGAGGGTAAAGATTTACTGTTGAGAACTTCTCTCTGCCTGTTGGCCTTCTTTGTCTCCTCCTGCCCACCCCATAACCTTTTCATCTTGTCACTCCTAAATTTATTAGCTCTGTTATTCCCCTCTTTCAGTTCAGTCTGTTTTGGAGGGGTTTTTCCCTGGGGGATGGGCTCTCAGCAGGTGATGGTGTGGATGGTAGTCATAGGGCCACCTGGCAGTGAGCTCCCACCCTCAGTGTCTAATTCTACCTGCAGCTCAGGTGAGGTAGTGGTGCTGCTAATAAAGTCTTCTGCCCTCTATGTTGAGTTCCATATAGATTTTTTTCCTTTAATTTTGTTTTTCTCCCTACCTGAGTTGGATGGCTGTTGTTGTGTTGGCTGTTTTGTCCATTTCCCATTTGACTGAATGGAGATTTTTCACCTTCAGAGCATCTTTGGAGATCCACCCAGGTGTTGGGGCAGGATGCTCATGACTCTACCTGTCTCTGTGGGGCCTGTCCCCTTCAGTTAGTCACTGTTAGGATGAGCAGTCACTCTCATTGAGGGAGTAAGTGTTGAATGACACTGGCTGTAAAGTGCTGTAGTGAAACCAGTGCAAACCAGCAAAAATCTGTCTCTAAACTGGTGAGCTAGGAGTGGATGTCAGATACCATGTCCTGGCAATCACAGGGTACAGAAAATCCTAGGTTCTCCTGCAATTTAGCTGCCTCGTCTCCTGGGAACTTGCAGAGCACATGGGACTGTGCAGTTTGCTCTGAGTATTGTCTTCAGCTGTCCTGTGTTAGTAAGAGGTAATGGGCTCTGGTCTTACCAGAATTGGGAGCAGGTGCAGTGTAATTCAAGCTTTCAGATAATGGGACAGGGGATTCAGATGTGTATCCCTTGCCAAAGCACACGTTTCTCTGGGATGTTCAGGGGTGAAGCTCCAGAGCTGGACTACACAGTTTTGCAAAGCACCCAGTAGTGTCAGTCTTGGGGGATATAATGTGATCATCACTATGTATTTTTAATTAGAACTCACAGTACGACTTGCACTGCGGGGGTTCACAGGCGGCGTGGAGACACCACTTGCTTAATTTTGAAGCCTGACTGTTGTCTTGTTTGTTAAAGTTGCAGCTCATATATGTCTGTATGATGCCTGACTCTGAAACTTAAGTGATTCCCAAGTCGTCAGTGAAGCCTGGTGCATGCTGTTTTGGAGAGGGATAGTAAAAATGGTGAGGAGCCGGAAAACCTGAGGGAGTTTGACCAGGAGTTTGGGATTGCTCCCATATAAAGGACACACCTTAGAAAGGTGTCACAGTGAGTGCTGTCGGGAGTGGAAAAGGGATCTCTGTTGCATTGTATTAGTGCAAGCCAAGGTGAAAGGGGCTGGCTCAAAACAAGCAGAATTAAGTGCTTTTCCATGTAGCTAAATAGTGGCATTTGTCATGCAGAGCATTGGTGAGGACAAGAATGTAGCCAAGTCTGAAAGAGATGGGTTGTATGAGTGTCAGGTGTGTTGAGAGTTATACCAGCTAACAGTGATGGTTTTACGTTGTAAACATCTGATTGGAAAGAAGAGACTGGTTCACACAGGTTTCTCTGAAACATCCCTTGCTGACTGGAGCTGGAGAAAAGCAGTAGCTTGGGTGGATGACAAATTATTTGCAAGAAGACAGTTTCCGTGTGTCTGTGGAAACATATACCCTCAGGGTGCCCATAGTGGTTTCTCTATTCCTTTGCCCATCATAGTTGTGTGAACAATGCAATCCTTGGTGGCATTTTGTTCCTTGCCAAACTTCTGAAAGTTTGACCCACGCAGTTCTGCCTTTCTCCTAACAAATGCTTCTGGCCCTGATGAGGCTTGGGGCAGCTCCTGCACCCTCTGCTTCAGCTGGCCCTGAGCCGCTTTGGGCTTCACCTCTGGCTGGTCATCCACACTATTCCCTGTGCAGGTTGTGGTAACTCTGGTAATCCTTTCAGGTGGGGGGAAGTCCCTGTGGATGCGCAGAGAGGTTTTAAAGATGGGATTGGGTTGACACTCCCCCCCGCCCTGTTTCCTATATGTACATCTGTGCTTTTTACATGTGTTATTTTTTTGATGGAGAAGCCTTAAGGGAAGCAAGATGAAGACCAAGTCTGTGACCTGCCAGAAATCTGGGATTCAGCAGATTCAGCATCCGTGTTTGCCATGTGCATGCATGAGCGAGACAGCGATGCTCTTGCCTGCTTTCTGGTCCTCCCGCAACCTGCTTTCTTACCCTGGTACCTTCATCACTCCCCTTCGCTCTCGCTCTCATGGCAGGGTAATTCTGCTAAAAGCTAGAGAGTTTACTGGAACTGCAGCCACACTTCAAAAGCGGACAGGAGCGGGGGAGACGGAAACCATAGCTTATCTGAGGATGTGGGTTATCTGAGAGACGGATTCGCAAGGAACAATACCTTTGAGGAGTTGTGGGTTATATGTAGGAAAATACAGGACTCGAAATAACTTCACAAACAACAGTTCTAGAAGAGGGATTGGAGGGAGGATGTTGCCATCAGCTTTTGCGCGTACATTGGGATGCTGGTGGAGAGCATCAGTGAAGTACGAAGAGCTCTGTGTTTTCCTCTTTTTAATATAGGGAGCTTTTTGTTTTGTAAAATAGAAACAAATAGAGAAAAGAAAACAACAAATCAAACCGAAAACCACAGACCAGAAAAAACCCACAAAGTTTAAGAGCTTTTTGAGAGCTTGTGCCTGCCCAAGAAGCCGGGGTTAGCAGGGTGCAGGGCTTGGCTCTTCACATTCCTTCTGCTTCTGGGGACAGCAGGGCAGGTGGGGCTTGCGATGTTTCCAATCTAGACCTGAAAAAAACCCCCAACCTTCTACCCACACTTAATCGTTGTGATTAAGGTTACGGGTAGAGACACCTCGGCAGAGATCTCTGCTTTCATCTTAAAGAGCTGGTTTTGATCTCGCTTTGAGCAAGCGCAAGAGCTGGCATGAAAATGATGATTTTTAAGTCACTGTCAGCAAGTCTCTGTCATTTTAGACTGTCAGTATCTGTTGTTGGGATCTGTGGGTGACAGCAACACACGTGTGAGTCACTCAGAAGCACTCCCAAACTATCGCAATATGCTCAGGAAAGGAAAACAAACATCGGTGGAGTTGTGGGCTGCTGATAACCTTTTCTTAGAAAAACATACAAGCTTTTTAAGTGTTGCAGGCTGTTAGGGAGGCTGTTTTCTGTGGCCCTTGATGCCATAAGGGAAGCTTGTAATACTACAGTGATTCCTTAGTAACCCCATAAATTACTTCAGTTGGTTTGAGGTGGTTGGGATGCTTGAGGGTCTCTGACTTAGGCCAGCTTTGTTTCTGTGTGAGAGTGCATGCCAGTGCTCCTTGGGGTTTCCAGATCTGGCTGGAGGGATCCTATTTTGTGCCTAAGTGGGTTTATGCACTTGAGCATCCTCTAAGTAGGTGCCATTCAGCATTTGGCTGCCTTCCTCCCCCTGCTATGGATGCCCAGTGATGCTTCAAGGCTGGCAAACTTCCGCTAAGTCTTGGATGATTGTGCCGCCAGTGGAATAGTTAGTTGAGATTTAATATGGCCATTATCTTTAGGTAATAAAATATCAACTAACTTGCCATAACTATCTTGTTTAATGTCTATTAAAAGCCCCACATACTTCATTCACTGGGTGAAATTTAATAGAAGTTCTTCTAAGCATTTATTGCTTATTTAATTTAAAAATAGGTTGATCTCCACAGTTGGTAACAGGCGCTGAGAATTTAATTAACATTCAGTAAACTACCCTGTTAGCTCTGTATTATGGAGGCAGGTCTTGTTTATGCATCCATTTGTAACACCACCCCACCCCCCACCTCTGCCTTTCCCTTTTTTAGGCCAATGGATCTCCTTTTGGGGAGCTGCAGTTGTCTCCTCCATCTGCTTGTACTCCTGCAGCTGGAGAGGTGCTGCTGGGGGCTGTAATGGTGCTGAGGAATGGGGACCCTGCACTTTGCTGTGGATGGAGGGGGCTGGCAGATCATGCTGCAGACCTTGAAGGGGCTGCTGAGCCAGCTGGGGTGCCCTACACCATGGGGCAGAAGTGGTCCAGCTTCTGTGCTAGCTAAGCACAAGGGAGTACATCCAAGATACCTTCTCTAGGGCTTTTTCAGCAGTGTGGCTGACCACGTGAAACTCAGGTTGGTGAGGCTTTCCTCTTTGGAAGAGGAACTTGGGATGCTTCACTGGAGATTTGCAGACAGTTGTGCTGCAGTTGCTGTGTGTTGTACCCCAACTGCAGCAGTTTGTATGTCAGTAACAGCGTGCTGTGTGCATGTACCCTCAGGAGCTGTCTCTGCAGCAGTTTATTACCTCACCTTAACAGACTTGAATTACTCCACTTAATGAGGCAAGCTTGAATGAAAGCAAGGAGTCTCCCAGACAGTGACTGGGTTGGGAGAGCTATTGGATTAGAGGCTGATAAGTGGTTGTAACTCCAGCTGCTGCATCTCCCCTGTTTCAGCTCAGCCCCAAAGGAGATCAGCTGGCTTGAATTTAACACACCTCATCGCGTGAGGTGGACACTTGGTTTGCTTTTCATGGGTTTGGGCAAATTTTGAGTGATACCTCAAGCTATTACTGTGGCCAAGACAAGCCTTTAATCTGGATTTCCCAAGAGAAACAGCTAGTGATTGCAGCAGCCATGTGGCAGCCCTGTAGTTAATTATGAGCAATGCATTTGGTTAAAAGACTAGTATTAAATTTGCAAAGTCCAACTGCTCCAGAGGTGTGAAATGCCAGATTGAAGGTCATCAATGAAGCTATTTGCCCATTCCACCCCCCCCTCCACATGCTTCAAGCAGGTATTAAGATATAACCACTTAATTGCCAGAGCACCTACTCTTTGTGCCCAAGTAGAAGGTGATACTCCATGAGCAGCTGTTCGGTTTCTTTTTTGTGTGTGTGCAGTGCGTGGCCCCGAGCCTTATTTATGATAAACTATTCAAACTTGGGACTGAATGCAGTTACCAGTTTCCTTTTGTGCTTTTCTGGAGTGCTTGTAGTTCTTTCAGTGGAACACTTTGCAACCTGGAGTGACTGTTTGTGCTGGAAAATGATTCTTACCACTTTACTGATGGGACACTGAGGCTCGGGTGGGGGGCTGAGGTTGGGAGTTTCATGTCGTTGCTGACCCTGAAATTCAGGGGAGAAAAAAGCCAGTTAGACCAGGGTTGTTCCCTTCAGTTTGCAGTCATAACTGATAATCAAATGGAGAAATGGTTGAGAAGAATTGTTCTAATTACACAGTGAAGTTAGTGTCCTTTCCACCCAACTCTGGATATTATCCTGAACTGCTTATTGCAGTTACACCTATCTTTGCCTTCCATCTTCCCCATGTTTTCTACTTCTACTTGCCTTTCATTCATCATCATCATTGATGGGGGGCAAGGCCTGCACTTACCTTGCATGGGTATTGACCTACCTGGCGTAGGATGGAAGCTGGTCTTTGCCTCTGGCAGTTAGAAATTGCTGCCTTGGGCAGCTCAATGCTGTTGAATCTGAAACATGGTGATGGGGAGGTCTGAAAATGAGCCACAAAAATGGTTAAGGTCTGGGTGGTATTTATGTATAAAAACCTCTTTCAGGGAGTAGAGTAAGAGCAATGGGGTCTTCACATCATCTGCTGAATGTTTCCATGTACAGTAAGACTATAATTTTCGAGGGTAGTTTTAGCTTCCTTTCAAGCTGGTGTTTTTTCATCACTTCTGGTCCTGCAGGCTGTTTTTTGGGAGAAAGAATTATGCCTTCCCTAGCACAGTTCCACTTTGGTGCTTTTCCAGAGAATCCTTTTCTTTCTCAGATTCCTTGGGATGCACAAGAGCTGAGTTTGGAAAACACAGCATTGCATCTTTGCCATTTAAGGAGGGCTCGATGGACTTCTTGCATAGTAAGTCTGAAATTCAAGTGGATGAGTAATTCAGCTGAACTCTCTGCTGTTACTTCTGTGCCTGAAAATAAGCAAGTGTTTAAGCACTGTCCTGTACCTGAATCCTAATTTGCTCCCAAGGCAGACAGGTGGGGAAGAAATAATGGGCAAATGGTTTGAGTTATCTGGGAAATGTTTGGCTGCTTTTCTTCTGAAACTCCACTGCAGCATGCAGAATTGCTGTTGCCTTGCTGTGGTGAGGAGTCAGCCTTGTACATTGCAGGAGAGACACCATGAATGAAGCAGACAAGTTGAAAGCCTCTAATAGTGGCATTAATTGACAAATTGTGGGGCAGAAGCATATTTTGAAAGTTAGGAATAGCACCTTGGACATGTGTGCTTCTGTGGGGATGAGTGTAGTGTTCATGGGGTGTAACACATCTTTGGGTGCCTTCCTGAAGGGAGCTTATAAGCAGGAGGGGATTCAACTTTTTAAAAGGGCAGATAATGGCAGGACAAAGGGGAATGGATTAAAACTAAAGGAAGGAAGGTTTAGATTAGATATTAGGGGGAAGTTTTTTACAGAAAGAGTGGTGAGGTGCTGGAACAGGCTGCCCAGAGAGGTGGTGGATGCCCCGTCCCTGGAAGTGTTCAAGGCCAGGTTGGATGGGGTCCTGGGCAACCTTGTGTAGCTCCAGGCCTGGAGGTTGGTGACCCTGCCTGTGGCAGGGGGGTTGGAGCTCTATGATCCTTGGGGTCCCTTCCAACCCAGACCATTCTATGATTCTATGATTCCTCAGCATACGAGGTTTGGGAATGAGGGCAGAGCTGCATGTGAATGTAAAACAACATAAATGACCGTGTCTTTCTAAGGCAATCTGCTTTCCTAGGTATTTGAATTGTCCAGGTGAAGGGATGGCAGCTTATGGAATGGCTGTGAGTCTCCCTCTCTGGCTTGGCATGGCGTGTTTTGCTCTGCTGCTGAGGAGAGCTGTGATCTCAGGGTGTGCAGAGGCTGGGGAAATCAAGGAGAAGTTTTTAAGGACTGCATTGTAGAGTGGGAGGACAAGGAGCTACAGGAGCAGAGTGTGTGGTACTACGCACAAGGATTCCTGCAGGGTGAGTTGGTGGGTAAGTGACTCTGAGGTTAGCTCCCATCCCTTCTTGCCACATGACCTGTTTGCAGTGTTTTGTGGTCGCTATTTTTACAAGCGTGTGTCTGATCCCTGTGAGGATGCAAGGTAGATGGGTTGGCATCACCTTGCCCTTCCACTGTCCTGCTGTGATATACCCTGGGGTAAAAAAGAGAGGACTTGTATTATGGTGTGTTACAGCGATCATCTGTGCTGGTAGTGATCTGGTCTCTCACTGGGGTGACATACCCATACCTGGCATCACTCTAGCTCTGCTGGAGCTCCCTGGATGCTGTCTGTAGGCATTTGTATGCCTGAGGTGGTGTTTTAAATCCTGGGTCGTGCCATCGTGTGCAAGGAGTCGTAGTGAAAGCGATCTGCTCTGGCTTTTTGTGTTCGGGGTGGCTGTCTGCCTGCATTGGCTGCTCCCTATCCCTTGAAGGTGAAGTGCAGCAAGGCACAAGCAACCTTCCAGGGTTTTTGCAACAGGCCTTAAGTTCCTCATGTCTCAGATGATTTGATTCATACCTGGTTAAGGGTGTCCCCGATCTCATGGGTAGAACTGTATATGCAAAGGTAGCTGTGTATTACTGGAAAGTCCCACATTGGATCATCTGATTTAGTTCTGGCTGTCTTGGTGGATGCACTTCCCTAGGATGGGAGTATTTTCTGTGTGACTTAGTTGTGCATGTTCTACCAGATGTGTCATGGAAGTGATTCCAGATGCTCTTGATGCCAAAGCAAGACATGGCCTATCTATCTAATGAATGACACAAGTAATTCTGGGTATGGTGTTGGTGTGCTCCTGGGCCCCTGTTCATCCTTCTCTTTGTTTTTGCTTCTGTATCCTACAGACAGTGTTTTCTTGTGTTGTCTATATCTCTAAATTTGACCTGTAGCATCTTAGGTTGAGCATGCCACTTGTTATGCTACCCAAAGGAGTAGTGTGACTGCCAAATGGAGGGTGTTGAAGTCCTGTGAACCCGAGCAGCTGCATGTGAAGGGTGGTGTCTGGGTCTGAGGCTCTCCTGCCCTAGGAGATGAAGATAAAGTGGAGGATGGTGAGGGAAGAGCAGGACGATCGACAGGGGGACATAGAGATTGATTATGAGGGAAGATGAGAAGGGTGTAAAAAGTGTGTGTTAGCAGAACGTGACTAAGATGGAGACCTGATAAGTATTGAAATGTGCCTGCAGAGGAAAGGGCAGAGCAGCAAAGCTGTATGTCTAGGACTTGCAACTTGGTGCAAAGCAATTTTGAGTCATGGGAGCATACAGTTCCTGCAGCCCTGTCACTGCCACCTATAACCCCTTTAACAAATGTGCTTGGTTCCACCTGAAACCTACTTGGTCTCTCCTTTATCTTTCCTGGGGAGCTCATCTCCCTCATGGCTGTTTATCACTGTGGTTTGAGCTGTGAGTGCTCGCTGTCTCATTCCTCAGCCCTTACTCACAGCAGACTGTGTGGGAGGGAGGGACACCCAAGAGAAATGTGAAACTTGATGCAAAGTCCCTTACCACTAGGAATTTGGGTGGCTGGTGTGCTGCAGGTTGACCTCTGGGAGCCTGATGGAGATCCGTTGGCTGAGGGGCTGTGATCTGCAGCCTTGGTAGGGCTCCAGGGGTTGGGACAGAGGCTTGAGGGGAAGGTGGGTTTCTCCTGCAAAGGGCAACCCATGTGACATTTGGGGGTTCCTGGTAGAGCTGCACTAGATCAGCTTGTTAACTCATTTGTGCAGTTGGATGGGGTAAAGTGGAGGAAGGGAGCAATATGACTCACTTAAATTAGCAGTGACTGAAGTGGGCTGGAAGCTATAGGTGACACCTCATGCCTCCATCCGAGCTTCAGAGGGTAAAATCTGGCAGGGGAGATATGGCCGTATGTGCAAATACGGTATGTGGGTTTGGGTCTTGGCCTAGCTTTGGCATCCATAAATAGGTCAGCCCCTTCCTTACGATAGAATCTGTGTGCGCTGTACAAATACGAACCAGCTAATCCCAACAGATGTTTGGCAGCCTCCAGAGCCCACAAGGAAGTTAAATATCATTGCACTTTGCTAGAGAGATGCCCAGGATTCAAATGACACCTGCTAGAAGAGCCCTTCTGAGCTGGGGTGTGTTCATGGCTGTGTGGGTGCAGCTTTGCAGAGCACCTGCTGCTGCTCCATCGCACTGCTCTGACCACAGAGGCTTGTGCTGCCTTCAGCTATGTGAGGGCCAGGCTGGGCTTCCACTGAAATCAGACACCACTTCCTTTTAGCTTTTGAGGGAGAATGAGATTTAGCCCTATGTTTGCATACTCACACTTTATTAAATACCACTGAAAGGAGGGGCTGTGGATTTTCCTTGCTGAGTGCTTTTGTCTGTACATTGATGTGCCCACCTCCTTGGCAGTAGTGTGTGAAGGCACTGAATCCTCTGCTTACCTCCCTCTATCTCCAAATGTGGCAATTCAGTTGTGTGATCTGTGATGCCGTCATTCCCAAACCTCGTATGCTGAGGAATCATAGAATCATAGAATGGTCTGGGTTGGAAGGGACCCCAAGGATCATAGAGCTCCAACCCCCCTGCCACAGGCAGGGCCACCAACCTCAGGCCTGGATCTACACAAGGTTGCCCAGGGCCCCATCCAACCTGGCCTTGAACACTTCCAGGGACGGGGCATCCACTACTTCTCTGGGCAGGAGATGGATGGATGTGTGTTGCTGAAGCAGTGGTTGATTCTGGAGTTGCCTCTGGATTCTGCAGTTTGCAATTAATGCTTGGCTGTTCCTGTTCCATCCCACCATGAAGTGCAGCTCCAGCCAGCTGCCAGAGTTAACATGCTGAGGATGAGGGAACTCCACTGCAATGACTTAGTCTGTATGGAGTAGTCAGAGGTCTTGGATAATGATTATCTTGCAGCCTTTTTTGTCAGGAGATGTCTGCTCAGTATTGCCTGGGCCAGAAGCAGACTGACACTTTGCTTTGTCCAAAAAAAAAAAAAAAAAAATTAAGTTACTTGGCTAACTTTCCAAAGAGAAAGCAAAGCTGTAGCACATCAAAGGAATGAAGAGTAAGGAAGGCCTCTATTTGTCACTGCAGCCTCCAAGGTCTATATTCACCATCTTAATGAATTCAGCTGCACAAGGCGGGAAAAGAGGAATTAATCCCCTTCATTATGGATCATTAGTGCCCCAACAGCCAGTCTGCAGAGATCAGCTGGGAACACAAACTCCTGCTGCACCTGAATGGTTTTTTTCTTGTGGTGTTTTTTGATTCCTGGGTGCTTTGCAACATGATCGGGATGCTTTAGTGTTCTACTTTCTTGCTCAAGAAGGACCAAGGATTGTACTTGCTTGTCCTGGCCTTTATTTTGTGCTCTGGCTTAATGTCTGTCCTGATTTTACAGGTAGAGTTTAATTATAATGCTGCTGAGTGGAGGGGATGCAGTGAGAAGGTAGTTTGGATTAGTAATGAATCAAGGACTTCTCTTGGGTGTTTCACACTCAGGTTTTTTTATCAGTCTTCATTGAATATGGATCATTGCTCAGGATACCAGGGTGTGCTTCTGTCTTCTCAGGTAAAGCCTCTTGAAGTCTTTTCAGGGCACAGACATTGCCATTTTTTGCTATTTGGCATCTCAAGGAGAAATCTTGGGTGTCTTCTGTGACAGTGGACTGTTCCTCCGCACCTTCCTCGCTCTGAACTTGCTGTGGTTGCTCCATGTGTGCCAAGTGTGTGTGTTCAACTTGCCTTGTGCTGCCTGCTGCTGCCTGGCCTTTTTGTCTGCATTAGTTTAATTGAGTGAGGAGCTTGCAGGAGAAGCTATTCATTCCCCTGGTAACTGTGCTTGACAATCAGAAGTTATTCTGGGGGTGAAAGACGGGTACAGATTTGTTTTCCTTGGCTGCAAATCTGTAGACCCTAATAGTTTCTCCTTCTCATGAACAGGGGTTGACTTGGTTTGCCACTAATTAAAAGCCAGAAGGATATGCAGTCCTCTCCAAAATAATTATCATCTTTTGTCTACAAACTTCTGCTGTGCTGCTTTACCCTTGCACTGGCCATGGTATGTGGGAGGACTATGTGCAGTCCTGGTGCACAAAGTTTGGAGTTTGTGCTTGAATCCCTTTTCTGCTTTTGGACCAAAGAGGAGGTGTAGGGAAAGCACAGAGCTACAAAAAATTACATAAAACCTGGTAGTCACCTTTAAGGCGAGAGGATGTGCTTGCTTGGTGGGAAGCCACTGAAGGTGACAGAGGAGAGTGTGTGCCCCCCTCATGCCCCCGTGTGCAGGAGCATGTTTTTGTCTTTACTTTTTTTATGGGCTAAAAACCAACAATGACAAAAGGTTTTGACTGTGTGCTCTCACTACCAGGAACCCTGATTATAGCAGCTGTAGTTCCTAGATAGTTTGGTTTCTATCAGCAATTGGTTTCAGATACACATTAACTTTGATGCGTGCGTTGTGCTGGGCAGGTGACGTAGTGGAAGGTGTCCTCTCTCCTCCCTGTTTGTGTGACCTCTGTTTGTCACGTTCCTCTCACTGTTGGGTCTAGGCCTGCAGCAGGAGGAGGTCAGAGATGTCCAGTCCAAAGTGGTCAGGCTCCTGGGCAGCAAGGGCTGGAGCCCTGTGGATGCTGTTTACTTTATGCACATACAGCAGATATACGTCTCCAATCTCGCTGCTCTCTGACTTTTGGTGGGGTTGGGGCGTCTCACCTGGTGTAGGGGGAATAGACACCTGGGCAGCGGTCACTGTCAGAGTGTACATCTTAGAGCAGCAGGACAGGGATGGGCAGAAGTCTCCCAGGACTAGGGTGAGAGGCTGGGACAGGATCAGCTCCACCCCTGATACTCCCTATGGGATGTGCCTAACTTGCTGCTGGAGGCTGGTGATGGCCTTGTGTCTGCTTGCCTGCAGTCCCCTCCTTTGCTCTGCAGGTCATGCTCACTTTGCACAGGGAGTGTTCCTGAAGTTGCTGTGCTCGGCTGTGAGGCTTGCAAGTAGCAGCAAAGGGACTGTATTTTCTTAATCTGGCTGTTTCATGGGGCAGAATCTGGCTGTGCCCTTAGAAACAGGTTTTTTTAAATGCAGATCAAATCCCCTGTTTTAATTGACTAAGAAAAAAGAACTTGAAGAGGGTATGAACCCGTGGCCTTGAGATAAATAGTTTCTTATTGAGTCCCCAAGCCCCTAAGCCACCCCCTCTTCTGAGAGTAGTGTGGCTTAATCAAAGGTCAGAGGTTTTGTCGTCTTTGAGAGCCTCAGAAAAAGAGGGCGACATGAGCAAGCTCTCCCTGGTCCTCCGTGACTGCAGTCATTCTTGGCCTGTCAAGTTCCCATTGAGGTCGTTGTGCTTGTCTTCTGTTCCTGGATGATGGCTCTCTTGACCTTCTCTGGTCTCTGTGAATGCTGATAAAGTCCTGGTGATGAAGTCAGCTGTGTTTTGAGGGTTGTAACTGGATATATGGTGAAATGGCTTATGTGAGGCTGTTGTGAGCCTCTGTGTGCAACGTGTAGATTTGCAGCATTGATAGGACAGAGTCTTCACTTGCCAGCTCTTCCCACGTAGCCTCCCACATGTGTCTCCTGTTTCTAGGCTGAAGGCTCAGTGTGGTATCTCATGTACTGCTACGTGGTCAGTCTTGGTGTGCGCTGACTGGTGCATGGCCACAGCTGTCTGAGGTGATGTGGTTGCTCACAGAGGTTCCCCCAATTTTTATTCTCTGTGTTTTTCCTGGGTAGTGACTGTACCTCTTGTGGCAGGTGCAGTATTAGTCTCTCTTTCTCTGCGCTCCTCTCCTTCCTCCTCCTTGACTGTGATCACTAATGCTCCTTGAGCCTGGCTGATGGCTGGCATGGAGCTGGTTGTCTTGCTTGCATGTTGACTTCCTTGATGTTGTGCTGCATCGGTCTTTGAAAATATCAGCTGGCATGTCCTGTAGAGATCTCTGTCTCTAAAAGTGTCTGCAGTTCCCTTCTGTTTTTCCCCATCACCAACAATAAAATAAACCCACTTGGTTTGATAACAGAAATGCTGGTGTCAAGGCTGGTGACAAAATTCCTACTGACAAGCGCAGTAGAGTAGGAGTAGGTGAGGACAGGTATGATGGTTGTGTTACACTGTTAGGTGCTCCTGTGAATCACACTAGTGAGGTGGAAGAAGGTTGGAGAGACCTTTCTCTGTCTCAGGTGCATCGTACCTTTGGTGTGATGATGTACACGTGCTGTAGCTGATGTTTCAAACAAATAGGAACACACACTCCCAAAACACAGCACTTGTGTGCAGCAGGCTGGAGAACACTGTGTGGCAAACTCTGGAAACCACACAGTTAGTTGCCAAGAAAACTTCGTGCTGAGAAACCATCAGGTACATGGGAAGGAAGTGTGATCTCTCCCCTCTGGATACTGATGAGGTCCAGTAAGGGTGCTGAGGATGTTTAATTGATTACTTGGTAATTCTGCAAACCAAAAGGCTTTTTCTTTCCACTGGGAAACAGGGATGATGTCACAGTGAACCAAGATGCATAGGCCCAGTGGTGCAGTGTTCTAGTCACTGTGGTGCTAGGGAAAAAATAAAGAGGATGCAGTGGAAGTCCAGTGTCTGTACTTCCCTAGGTCAAGATGAAATGACACTGAGGGTAAAGACTTGCTGTCCTCAATTTCTGAAGAGTGGAAAGATGTGATAACTCCTGTACTTACGGTGCTGAAAGAAGTAGCTATGTGAAAAATCACAATCCCCATTTATGGGCAATTAAGCTTCTTTGAGGGGAGGATAATCTACAGAATTTCAGTGGAAGTCTGCATGGATGGTGCTCCTGCAGAACATGATGGACGGGTGTCCAAGCTGTACCACCTTCCCTTTGCTTGAGCCCAAGCTCCAGCTGGGAGGACAGGAGTGTGCACAGGGCTGGGTGCTGGGCCAAGGGCGTGAGGGCTCTGTGTGTGTGTCCCCTCCCCACAGCCATTGCCTTAGGTGGGAGAAAGCCCCTCCCTGATGTACAGGGGAAGCACGTGGAGACTGTGCATCATCCCACAGGTGGCTTACCAGGTTGTTTTGTGGATAGATCAGTGTTCACAGCTATGCTTCAGGACAGTGTGTGCATGGCCAAGCTGAGCTGGGGGATTGGGATCACCCTTCCTTCCCGTTGTGCTGCTGTGTGTGCTGGAGCCCCATTCTCCTTTTACTAGTGCCAGGCTGAGATTTATGTGCCCAGGGATGCTGGTGATGATGTTCAGGTGCCCTTGGGGCTTTGTCTACTGTGCAGGTCCAGTGGCTCACTGGAGCAAGGGGCAGCACTGAGGACCCTTGCCACTGTCCCTCCACATCCAGCCCAGGATCGGGTGCTTCGTGGTGGCACACCAGTTTGTCTCTCACAAGGTAGGAAAAGCAGAAAGCGTGGCCTGAACTGTTGCTTCTGGTATTTTTCGTTTCCAATAAGGAGCCTGGCTTCCAGCTGAAGGTTGGGGTAATTTAGGAACTAAAACATCTTTTAAATGTATTTTCTGTATGTCTCAGTCTCTGTCTATGATGGAAGTAATGGTACTTTCTTGTTCAGAAGGCAGATGCATCCACAGGCATCTGTGGTCCTACTTTTGAAATGTAGTAAGAGCAGTTATTAGGGCCTGTCAGAATTGCTTGAGAATTTTTTTTATTTATATTTGGTATAAATGGCTCCTTTCTCAAAATGAAGTTTTCTGTGGGAGGTATCAGCTTGCAACTCAGTTCTTGTTTTGTAAAGAAAAAAGTTTAAGGGTTTTTTTTTTAAATTCTTTTTGTGATAACATTTGTTGGAAACAGAAAGGTTTTCAATGAACAGCAGTTGGTGGTGAGGCTGCTCCACTCTCTGTGGGCTGATTGCTATGCTCAGTGTTAACCTGGGCTGCTGCCCCATTGGGCCTTTTTCTGGTTTTGAAGGAATAAGCTTCCTAGGCCCCTCAATCAGCTGTTTGGAAAGAGGAGCAGTTACACTGAGAAACTCTTTTTATTTTAATACAGGTGTTTGAGGCTTGTTGTTGCTCATACCATCTGAATGTATTTGTTTCAAGGCTGAACAGTTTGCTATTAAAGTGTAAAAATGAAAGAAGATAGCTAATGTTCGGTCATCCTTGGAGATGAGGGCAAGGAGGGGACAGACATTTCTAAACCAGAGATTTACTGGTCCTGTAGCTGACTGTGCTTTTTAAACATTGTGATGGGTTATAACTCTTTCTCAAAAAATACCTAGCCTGGCCAAGCAGGCATTGGAGTGGGAAATACGGTTGACTGCCAGGTATTTGTTGCTATTTTCAAATGATCTGGCCAAAACTGGATAAAACAGGAGACTTGAATGCAATAATGGTCTGGTTGTGTAGACTCTAAGTTTTAAAAGTTTCATTTACAGATGGCTTTAGGAGGAGTGATAAGAGAGTCCAGCATGATGCCAAGGGTTGCATTGTGGTGGCACCGAAGCAAGCCTGGGAGAAGGTGACCTTTGCCTTCATATTTTGGCCATTTAATGTGAAAATGGCTAAAAGAGCATTGTCCCTTATAATAAAACTTACTTCCTCACCACTTCAATTGCTGGCATTCTAAGCAGTGCTGTTTGACTTCAATGAACATGCACAAAGTTCCCATTCTTTAGGAGATTGCAACCTAAGGGTGGGCTGCAGAAGATCCTGTGCTGGGACTGGTGAGAGCTGGGTGCTATCCTGACTGCCATGCCTTGGGGCACTGCACTTTTTCTCTGCTCCCTTGTGCTCTTGGTCACTGTTTTTCTTGACTGAGCATCATAAGACAAGGGAGGCACTTTAGGGCAGCGTTGTGCTGGCACTGGATGGTGTGGATGGACATTCCTCTTGAGGGAGGGGGGACGGACATTTTTTGGTTTTGAGTTGCAAAACATTATCTGTTGTTTGAAACCCGGGCTCTGTGGTGCTCTGATACTGCATGAGAACTTGAAAGCAAAATCAATTATCCTTCTTTGATCAAGGAGCCAGGGTGCATTCGAGTAAGAAAGTGAAACTGCCCCCCTGTTGCTCGAGGTCTCTGACGGGGCTTGGTGAAATGCAGGCAGCAGACTGGGGGGGGAAAGAAATAAATAATATAAAAAGAAAAATCAATGAGGCTGTTTTGAAAATCTTCCACTTCAGTAGACTGAGGGAGTGCGAACAGTGTGAGGCTGGTGTCTGTGCTTCAAAATCCAGGGCCCAATCCTGGTGTCAGATGCAGACACGTAAATCACAGGCAGCGCCGTGGAGCTGCTGAAAGGTTGCTCCGGCATGCGACCCGCAGGCTTTCTGGCATGGGTGTGCTGATTCCTCTTGTTCCTTCACCACCCTTCTTCTCTAGCTGTCCTTGTGCATTTAAAATAACAGGGGTGTGACATGGTCCCCAGTCACTGCCCAGAGGCTCTGGCTGAGAGCCAGTAGGGTGGCTGTGAGGATGCTGTAGGTAGGGATGTCTTGCAGAGTCCTCGGCTACTGCTTAATTTAGTTCTGCCCCAAATAATTTTTTGGATTGTTATAATACAGCAGTGTCTATCTGAGAAAGTCAGATCCCATCACTTCAGTGCAAGCTGGATCCCATCCCTCTGGTGCTGATGTGCCTGAAAGAGTGTGGTGGAGCAGTCTCTCTTCCTTTTCTCCTTATCTCCCTGCTGCTTTTTCTCTTGTTTTAATTTCATTTTACAAACTCTGGGACAAACCTGAAATGAGGTGTGACCACAAAGATAAAAGTGAGTCCCCTGGCCCTGAAGCCAGGCCTGCTACTGCTGCAGGACCCCAGGGCTCCCACAGGGCTGTGCTTTATCACGGTGTGCAGGGGCTGCCAGCGAGCTTGGTCTTTCATGGGAGCTAACTTTCCATGTTGGAGCCAATGGTCTGTGCTGTGGCTGGCATCAGCCTTCCTCCAGCACAAGGGCTGAGCCAGGAGTTCGGAAGTGATAAGTACCACTGCAGCTAATTTTGACATGTGGGGTTGCAGTGGGCTCGAGAGCAGCTCCGTGCTGGGTACGGTATCGGAGGGGTGTGTGCTTCCTTGCAGATCGAAACTTGCCATTCCCATAATGGCTGCTTTATGCTGACACAAGATCAGGCATCCCAAAAAAGCAGCGTCCAGGCCTATTAGCTGTTGCTCTTTGTATCGATGACTCTCTTGGGCAGGTGCTGCTGCTGGCAGCAGAGGGGAGGAAACATGTCTCCAGCACTTGTTATCTTGTGTGATCTTTTCATTAGATAACTTCAGCAGTGTTCTTCTCAATTGAGCAGTTTGATTTTAATAAATGAAACACTAGAAGCACGGAAGCAAACACAGAAGAAGCTGCTGGGGCCAGATCCTGCTGGCATCTGTGTCCTGGGATAGCGACATAGGGCTGTGTCTCCAGGCAGCTCTGTTCAAGTGTAAGGCCACCCACGCATATAAGTTGAATTTTAAGTCAGGATTGGGCTCTGAATTGAGGTTTGCTTATAAGGGGTGTGATATTTTTCCTATGTGTGAGGATGTGGAGATCTTGGATGGCTCCCTTGGCGCTGGCGGCGGCCAGAATGGCTGAGGATGAGGGCTCTGGCAGCAGCAGGGAGAATGTGTGATTTCTGAGTTTGGGGACATTGGCCAGCAAATAACAAATATGTTGTCACAGCATGGGAAAGACATAAAAATACATATGTCATAACAGGGCAGGCTTTTAAGTGTTTTTCATTTAAAATGAAAAGGTCAGATTGAATGGGGTTGTCATCTGGGGACCTGTAAGTGCACCTGCCAATCATACGGGAGAGACCTGTGTCAGTTTGTGCTGATGGCTGACTTGCTGGGAGCTTGTCTGCACTTAAAAACTGGTGACTAGAATGGTTCAAACAGCAATTTTCATTGTGATGGTCAGGCAGAGCTGTCTGTGCCATGAAGGAATGGAGGCGAAGGATTCTAGTGCTTGGCTGCTTCATCCCACCTTCCCAGTGTTCGTGCTTGGGCTTCCACCAGTCTAGCCATGCTGTTTTAACAATAAAATAGTGAAATGAAGGTCTGAGTACCGGTAATGCTTTCAAATGTAAAGGAGATCTAAAAGTGAATGCAACTCTTTTCATAGTCAGAAAACCAGGCGCTGCTTGGCCAGGCTGTTACCTGAGAAGTGTAATGAGCACTTGCTGAAATTATGTTCACAGGTAAGATTTTCCTTTGAAGGGGTTGGGAGGTCTGGTTAGCTCGGTTCCAGTGACCGCTGTAAAGGTGTGCGAGGGGTGCCTGTTTTCCTCAAAGTGCCGGCTGCACCGCTCGAGCCTGGGATTCTCACAGGGGTTTCAAGCTGTTTCTGAGAAGTCTGAATGAGATAAGGAAACTCAAACCACGGCAGAGGATTGATGTTCAAATTCAGGCATTGTAAACTACTGCTTTTGGATCTCAGTCTGCAAGCAGGAAACCTTGCTTTCCATCCTCCCGTGTTAAATGTATTTTTTCCCTATTGAGAGGGGTTGATTCTTACTGTCAGTAATAGAGCATCAGTGTTACCAGCCAGTGGATGAACAGATTATTTCTGATCATCCCATCTTTAAGGATTTTAGAGTTTGTGGATCTCAGCCTCTCACCTTTATTTTCCTTTCAGCTGGGAATGGCTTTTTTAACTTCTAATTGCTTTTCTCAGCTTTTTTAAGAGCTGCACCTTAAATGTATGTAGTTGGGAGTAGTAAATTAAGAAAATAGTCTTTTGTGAAAGACATGTTCTGGTAAATTCTGGTGGTGCTCTCTGTGTAGTGCTTTGACTGTGAGAGCTGATTCCTGCTGTTGGGGCACTTGCTTTAAGTTAGCTTTAAACCATACGTTGCCTGTTGAAATAAGTGGTGTGTATTGTGCTAGGCATAAACATGAAGATCCATAGGTGTGTACAGACTTCGAAGTCTCGGCTGCTCTAGCTGGTGATCTGGAGGCACAAGGGTGGTACTGAGTTATGCCAGATGGGAGCTTGACAGTGTGAAGCTGTGTTACCAAAGACACTCTCTTGCTGTTATCTCTTGTAGGACTGTGATGGGAAGCTGGGATTTCTTGTTGCAAGATGAAGATCAGAATTAGGTGTGTGCAGATCACTGAGCATCTGTTGTGGTGGCTTTGAGCTAGGAGGAACTCAGTTTTGTACTATTTCTCTTGTAAAAGCACCTGTTTATTCCCTGTAAAGGTGCTTGGGGGATGAGTGAAACCAGAGGCTGCTCCTTAGGGAAACAGCCTTTGCATATATTTCTCTGGTGACTTCAGTGGGGGAAAGACTTGAGCTGGACTTGATGGCAGCTATTTGGTCATGTCTGTGCTGTGTGCTCATTTGTCTTTACCTACCTGAGCCAAAGCAGGACCACTGAGTATGACTGGGAGGGGCAGACCTGGTTTTGGGATGTGGTGGTTGTGTCTCAAGACCTGTATCTCTTGCCTGCTTCCCCAGAAGAGCTGGTGGGGTTAAAACATTGCTTTGCTAAGCCTCTGTGTAGCCCTCCCTGGTGCAATGTTCTTGGGGTGCTCCTTGCTGAGGAATGCATGCAGGCAGCTGAGAAGAGGGACTCTGGGCAGAGGAGCTCTGCTGATCTTGGGGCCCTCTAGTATTGGGCAATGCTCTGCAGTGGGAAATGCTTGTTGAGATCATGTCTTGAAGAGGTCTGGTTTGGTGGTGGCATTGTGACTTGATGGCTTGTGATGCAGATGTGCAGCTGTTCTGGTACCTTGGTTTCTTCCTCTGTGTCTGTCTCCTGGATATTTCTGTGGTTAAAGACCCAGACTGACTTTTGCAGCCATCTGCTAAAGAAATGGGGTCACAAATGGGGCAGTTCAACAGACCAGCTCCAGTGGATATTGTTGTGACCAGTCAGGCTGTCCCTGACCTGCCTGGCTGTGGACATGTGGCCAGGAAAGTGTGTGTGCCTGGGCATCAGTGCTCTGCTGCCCATGGCTGCCTGCTGGTGAGTGTGGTTTCACAGCAGCTTTAGCTGAGATGCCCCAAGGAGGGGATGTGAGCTTCACCTTGTTGCAGGAACTCCAGGCACAAGGCGATGGGGACAGCCAGTGTGGAAAGCAAAGCCAAGATGATGTGGTTCAAGTAGCCAAAACTGCCAAGTCTTATACCTGGTCTTGTAAACGTTTCTTGAGTTAAACCTGATGAAAGACCAAGCCTGAGCCAAGATCTTTTAAACACAGGTTGGGTCCCATGGAATACTGTCTTACCTGGAGCTCCCGGAGGTGCTGTTGTGAGTTGAATTGAAATGGTGTTTGAGCCAGGGGAGAATGTTGTTGTCTTCTGCCTTTGCAGATAAGACTGAAGGGCATTTTGCCAGGAGCTTGTGGGAAGGACCTAAGTTGTATATAAGTACATAATTTAAAAATGAAAAGTAAACATGCACAACCATAATATTTGCTTGTGCTTCTCTCCTACTTGATGGATGGAGAAAAATTGCCCTTTGAGTTCACTAGAAGGAAAACCCTGCAGTTATTCATCTTCAACCCAAGCCTGCAGTGAGTGGGAGAGGACATTGCAATCTCCAGTTGAACTTGCCCTCATCACACCTGAGGGGAGTGTTGAGGGTCTTGGGGACTTTTGTATCTGCTCAGCCCTTTGGGGAATCATGGGACTGAGCTGGGAAGGTGCTCTCTGGGCTAGGAGGGTGGACCTTGGTGTGCTCTTGTGTTGGCATGATGGAGGTCTACCACTGCTTGGGAGAGGCAAGAGTCCTGTCTCTGTACTGATGGCTGTAGCATCAGGCATGGTGGACAAAGGGGTGCTGGCAGGTGCAGGAAGCCATCTCACTGTTTGACAGGGAGGAGGGACCTGGACTGTGAGCCACCAGCACTCTTCTCCATTTTGCTGCATGTTGGCTGTAGACTTGTGGGCTCACATGCACCCTCACAGGCAGCACAGGTACAACAAATACAAGCCTGAACTACTGAGCATTTCCATTGCTACAGCAGCAAAGATCAGTAACTTTCTCCACTCAGTGGTGATGACAGGGCAAACCCATGCTTGTCACGACCGGAGATAGGGCCATTTGAGCCACCAGGATGTGGCTGGGATGGGATGCTGGCTGCGGGCTGGTGAGGGCAGGAAGGAGTGTGTGATTCAGATGCTGCCTATCTTCATGGGTTGCATCCCACCACGTGTCCTGGCGTATCACATGCCAGACAACAGTTGCGTGGCCTGTCTGTCCCCTCTGCTCTACTTTCATCTTCTGCAGAGGGGGAAAAAAAGGCACCAAGTTGGTCACTTCTAGGAAAGGTTGTGTGTGATTTGCATCTAGAGGGAAGAGTGAGGCATTTCCCAGCAGGAATTGGGCAGAGCTCCTCAGAGAAAAGGCTGTGCCAAGGTGGAGGGCAGGTGAACAGGATGGTGGTGTAGCTCCACTTGCAGTAGTGGTAAACCCCATGAGCTTCAAACCCAATTAAATGATGCCTCCTAGCTCCTTTGCTGTGCCCAGGTCAGAGAGATGAGTGATGGATTCACCCTGTTTTCTTATCCTTTGTCTCCTGTTACCTCCCACTTCTCAGGGACTTAAGAGCAGTAAAGGAGCTGTGACTTGAGGAGGTGCAATTTGTTGGCCAAGCTGTTGCCGCTGACATCTGGTGCTGTTCACTGGCCCAGTTTGAGATGGTGACACTTGTTTCTGGGGGGTGCCAGAAGGAGTCCAGGAGCATGGAGGCTTCTGCCTAAGAAAGCTGGGGAATAAAATGCTGCATTTTCCAGAAGCTGTGTGGGTTAAACTGCAAGTTTTGGGGATGAGCCGTCAGGAGGCTCATGTGGCATGCATGACATGAGTATCTGTCTCTCTTTTCAGGGCTGGGGAAGAAACCTGAAATCGTGACTCTGGCAAAGCCCCACGTGTCCCCAAAAACCCTGCTCTGAGTTCATCCCACCAGCAAGGCTGTGCGGCGTGAGAACTGGTACGTAAACATGTTTCACTGGCTCAAGGGGCAGCTTCTCAGAGTAATCTGAGATCTTCTGGCAGTGGCACCTTGTTTGTGGTTCTCTGCAAAAAAAAATACCTCCACACTCCCGTTAGGAGAGGACTAAGGTGGGATCACTGGGAACTGAGACAAGCAGGTGGTGTTTGCACCCAGAGGCTTTGGTGGGGAACTGCTCAGCAGCAAGAAGCTGTGAGCATTCAGAAGTCATCCCAGGCCATGGTGCTCAGGCTTTAGACTTGCTCTGTCACATGATGTGTTGTGTGACAGCAGGTATGGAGAGGTGACATGGGGGATAATGGCAGATGTGCCCATGAGCAATACCCATGCATCCATGTATATACACACACGTGCTGTACAGATCTAGGCACATGGGAACAAAGATGCGCAGTGCACCTATAGTATATACTGTACAGTGGCATATGACAGCTTGGGGTGTATATACCGAATGTCTCTGTACTATATATGGTGATAAAAGAATGCATATGCATTGATGTTCTCTTTTTTCTTTTTCTGTCTCTTCTGTCTTTCTGTGGAGCTGTTGCAAAACTACCAGATTCAACCTCCTGGGGAGACTTTCTGGCCAAGGTTTTACAAGCCAGCACCTGCTTTGCCTGCCTGACTTCTTGCTATATTTATATTTATTCCTCTGCACCTGGTTTTTGCCTTTACCTCTGAAGTGGAACTGTCACAAATGTTTGTGCCAACTTTTGGCTGCACAGGACTTCAGCTTGCGAGTCCTGAGTCTCTTGTGCATGTTGGGGGAGGAGGCAGCATCTGTGTGTGTCGTTGTGCATGTGAGCATCCCTGGTCCTTCCTGTCTGTGCTCCTGTTGCACTGCAGCAGTTTGTGTGCCATGCAAGTTGTGCTCTCTGCCTCTTGAAGACAGTTTTATGAATTAAATATTCTCAGTCATCCTGCTTATGTAATGTCATTTAAATGAAATTAGCCACGCCTGACCTGGCAGCTGATTGATAATGATCTGTACTGTTATGCAGAAGGCTTGGGCTGGATTTTATTCCCAGTCTCCCAAGCTTTTACTTTACAGGGTTAGGACTGTGGTGAGGAGAGAGGGACTTCTGATGCCACGTAGTAGGGAGCTTCTGGTTAGGCTGTGGTTGGATTATGGATGTGTCCATCCTTCTGTCTTCTCTCCTCTGTGTGGGGTGGAAACTGTCTAAATCAGAAGCACTGAGCTCCAGCTCATGCTTAGGTATTGCTGATTAAAGTGAGCACTGTAGTGAGGGGAAGGTAAGTTGCTGTTTCAGCTGGGGAATTGGGGGCAGATCCTGAACCCTGGGAACAGGAAGCTGGGGCAATAGCCGTGTGGTGGGTCTCTGATCAGCGATGGCTGCTCAGAGGAGCTGCACATTTGTTCCCGGTCCAATGGGTACGACTTCTGCTTATTGAAAAGCAGCACTGGGCTGCCTGCCAGGAGCTGGGAACCAGCTTGTCCTCATGTGCTCAGACCCCTGAGCTCCCAGTCCCTCTAACAGCTGTATTTGTTTGTGGCATGGGAGTCCCTCAAAGGTCATGAAGACATTAGTCCTAGGTTTCAACCCCAGGAGCTGTACAATGTACCCCGCCTGACCCCGATGCAAAGGCAGAGGCAGGACTAGCAGCCTGTGTTCCCTGGGGTTTCGTTTCCCTGTCCCCTCTGTGTGTGCCACTGCAGCCTGCATTCCTCTCCGGTTCGGTAAGCCCTTTGCCTCTCGAGCTGACACAGCTAATATTTCCCTCGCTGGCAGGGCAGGCGAGGTAGTGGCATTTAACTGCAAGGGAGAACCTTGATCTGTTCATGCTGCACGACCCCAGAGCTGTACGGGCTGGTGCACACCTGGGATGGGGTTTTTGCTATTCCAGGTGTTTCCCCTCTGTGCTTTTGTTCCCTTCCTTGACTTGCATTATTCCCTACTTCATCCTGCTGTTTGTCCTTGCAAAATGTAATAACTGGGGAATTGTCTTCTGCAAGGGGCTGGAAAATGGAGTCAAGAGTTTGTAAAACCTGCGCCTACCTGACCCTTCTTAGCTTCGTTTTGAAGTATCTTCTGCCACAGTGACCGCAATGCTTTGAGATTCTCCCATTTCTAACCATGGAGAAAGCTCCTGGTGGCCCAGCTGCCAGCACGTGGCTGTGGGGAAGATCTTACTGGGGCTTTTAAAATTTTTTTTTCTAGAAAAATGGTTGCTCAGCTTCCCACAGAGGGCTAGTCCCAGTACACATTGCATTGATCTTGTCCTGGTGTACCCCTTAATGCCCCTTGGACTGTTAGCTCTTTAATGCTGCCTTCATAACTACCAGTGTAAAGGATGTGTGCTGGTGCTTCCTGGCAGGGTTTGTCTTTTTGCAGTGGACAGATCACCAAGTTAAATGTGGTTCTCATTTTAAAAGGCAGAAAGCTTTGTTTTTTTCGAAGGCAAAGCTTTACATGTTTTCTGTCACCCGTGATACTGGGTGCTAAACTCATGCTGCTGAGGTCCCTGACCTCCTCGCTACTGGAGGTAATTATACAGCCCCTGTCACTGCAGGGTTTCGGCTCCTCCCGAAGCGCCTGCTCTTTGGTACCAGTGAACACCAGATGTAGCATAATGTCACTTTTTACAGTTTGTTTTGGCCATACATGGGCAGAGTCAGCTCTGGAATTCCTTCCCTATAAATTCAATAGTATCTTGTGGGTGGTGCTGGGGAATCACTCTGGTCTGGTTGGATCGCAGCAGCAGCCTCTTCCTCTTGAAAACGTCCAGATTTGCACATTCCTGAGAGGCTGCCTGCTCTTGGAGCCAATGGCTGCTGCTCCCAGGAGGCGGTCAGCCCATGCTGGACAGTGTAGTCACCTCCCTGCTGCCTTGCAGGTTGGCTGCAGCCAAGGAGTGATGCCTGTGGGAGCAGTGGTGGTGGGCATATTGCTCCCATGTGCAGGCAGGCTCTGAAGGGACAGTTGTGCCCTCTAAGCAGAACTGTTCTGCCTCTTAAATTTGTTGTGTGGGCTTGAGTGACCCTCAAGTGCATCTCCCAGGAGTGGATGGGGAGGCTGGGCGCTCCCCTGTTCCTGCCTGCCATGGGATGCTGTCTTAGTGTCCCAGTGGGGATTGAGGACTGCTGTCATCCTGGAGCTCCTTCTCCCTGCAGGAAGATCTTGCCCTGTCTAAGCAGCATGTTCCTTTCCATAGACCTGTGTGTGTTTTGTTTTTTTTCTTTTGTGAAGTAAAATCAAGTATGTGCTTTCTGCAAAGCACTGGCTAGATGAGTGCAACAGGGTATCTTTTCCTGCTCCAGGTGAGAAGCCTGTGTCGCACCCAGCATCAGAACCTCTCCAGTGGGACTTATCACTGAACCTTGCCTTCTCTGGTACTGAGCTGGTGTCACTTAAACACAGCCTGAATTTGCCTATTGGCCCTCAAAGAGCACTCCAAAGAATAGTTCTTTGAGGTTTTCTGCTGATGAGTTGAGGGACGAGATGGAGATTTGCTGAAGGTGTGAGGGGCACTGGCTCTTGGAGCTGCCCTGTTGCATCTCCCTGTGCATCCCTGGGGGGGGGACAGTGATGCAGTGTCACCCATCAAGCCAGGAGCCTCCAAAGCACAGGCTGAGATGGTGACACGTGGCCACATGTCCAGGCTGTATGTGGGTCAGCAACAGCGATGTGCTCAGCTCAGGCTTCAGAGGGGCAAGTCATCCCTATGCCAAAGCCAGGGAGAGAAGGGTGATTTTTTTTTTTTGACATCCTTTGGAGTTTTGATCTCCATATTTGGAAATGTTTACCCATTGCTCTGATCTATTGCAAGGGAGGGGAGGTGACTCAGGGTCTGGTGGAAGCACGATTTGAATTCCTGTAGTAAGGTTTCCCCCCCCTTTCTTGTTTTGGAAGCTTGTTGTGGTCAGTTTTCAGTTCTCTCTTGCTCCTGGACCTTGTTCCAAATTTGATCCGCTCGAGGGGGAAGGGGCTTAGCGAAGGAGTTTGCCTGGATGCTGGTAAGTGCATCATTGCTGCTTTAGCAAGCAACTTGGGATTTTCTTTCTGTTTGGTTTTGTTTAGTCAGATGGATTGCATCAAAGCGTGTGCGTTGCCGGTGGAGGCAGGCATGTGGATCGCCAGTTAACAGCAAGGGACCCAATGAAACCCTCTGTAGCAGGGAAAGATGCTGTAGTGAATTGGTTTCCAAAGCAAAAATGCTTCTTCAGGCCTAGGTATAACGATAATTTAAGCCAGCTCCCATTCAGTCACGCTCTTCCTTGTAGTTTCACTGGCTAAAGCAGTAAGGCAGCAGAGCACTGTATAGTTAAATGAGTATATGTGCATGTGGTCAGCAAGTAAAATGTGCCTTAAGTATGATTTCTGTCTCCAAAGCAAGAATGTGTGCTAAAAAGGCCGTGTAATGTATGGATATGTATCTCTCAAATGTTAATATTTCACTATGTTTTGTTAGGGACCTGGAGGGGTTTTGCTGCTGTTAACTGGATGAAGGTTCAGTGTCTGGTTTTTCCTGTTATTCTTTATTTTTCCTTAGTGTGGAGTTTTTAATCTGTCTGATACTGCAGCTAGCTGCTTTTTTCCACCCCCTCCCTCCCTCCTTTTTTCCTGAAAGGAAACCACAGTTCATCCAGACAGTCAGGGGCGTGGGGGGAACCTGGGAGATGCTCTGCTTCCTGTTTTAGTCATGGCAGCTGAAGTCATGCCGGGGAATCTGGAGTGGAGACCCACGACTCACATTCCTCTCGTCATTTGGAGCGTGAAACTCTTATCGAGCGCTTTTAACAAGGGTTGTGAAGCAGCCAGTCCTGTGCCTGGGACAGAAAGTGCTGCACTCTGTCCTGTTACTGGGGAAGGGGTGTTGATAAAAAAACCCTTGATAGTTCCTACTGTTGGTTAGTGATTTTTCTACCTTGGCTAGCTGGGGTTCATAGGCTGATTTGAACCTGGTGTCATACTCTCCCTGTTTTAAATTTGTTAGGAAAAAAAAAAAATCTTGGTGGTTTTTGCCCTTTTAAAAAGGGATTAGTTCTTGGTGTGAGGTTTGGTTTTTCCAACTATGTGGATTTATGGCAGATCCTTGGGGTGTGAGACTGGCTTGATTGTTCTGGGCAGGGAAAGATACTTGGCTTAGTTTGCATCAGGATGGGACATGAGCTGAGAAGTACTTGGCCCCAGAGGTAACGAAGGGTCTGCTGGAGCCTGTTCATGCCAAGGGGACATGTTAAGATTTTGCAGACTATAGCTGTGTTTTAATCAGTGTTGCTTCCATGTTTGGATTACTGAAGCTTTTGGGGTGCTGGAGAGGCATATGGAGCTGTTGCAGCACCCGAAGCTTCAGCCCAGCAACTCTAAGGAGCCCCCCATCCTCTGTTGTGCATGGTGGTGCCGTGGAAGGCACTGAGCTGGTGGTCTGTGTTGCTCCTCATGTGCTTAGCCTTTGCGTGTGCATGCATAGCCCCACGTGATGGGTGATGCCTTGTCCCCATGCAGCTCTTTGCCCGCATGGTTGTGCCCTGGGCAGGCCCTGCTTCTGGTGGCACTTCCAGGCTTTACCAGCTGCTTGTGGCTAAGCTTGGTGTTTTGAAGACAGCACAGTGGGGCTGGAAATGGTGATGTTCTGTTCCCCTCGCAGTTCTCCCCCTTTCCTGCTAACTAGGACAGGCTGCTTCTTGGAAGTCAAGGATGAGCAGTGCCTGGGTGCTGTAACCCAGGCCTCTGGGCAGGCTAACTCTGGCGTGCCTGGGGAAACAAGTCGGGGCTGTTAATCTCCACATGCCTACTGTTCTCTGTGCAACATCTCATCGCCATGAGGATGTGACTTGAGTGCTGGACGGACTGTGAAGGATGAGGTCTCCACGTGTCACCTGTGTCCCTCAAGACAGATGCTGGGCAGGGCTGGGGGAGCTCCAGAGGATGAAGGATGCCCACGGCCAGAACTGCAGGCTGCCAGGGCTCTCCATCTGGTATTTCTCCAGGACCTGGGCAGATCCAGTGATCGCTGATGCTAACCAGGATCCGCAGAAGATTTTCTTTTACTCCAGGAACAGAGCCATTAAGGGCTGACCTCTAAATTAATACAGCTGTCTAAAGATTTTTTTTTTCCCCCTCCTGCAGCCTGGCACCCTGTAAGCACTTGAATCTGAGAAGCTTTCTGTGGCGCTGGACATTGGGGATGCTCAGAGAGTTCCATTCCCGCCTTTCTTGAGCTTCTCTCAATCACTTCTAATGATGTATTAAATGTAAAGGATTTGCTTTAGCACCCATGCGAGGAGGATTGGTTTGCAGTGCATCCTTCATCCTGGCTGTTCAATCCAGGGCCGGCACTGCAGAGGACATGGTGAAATGGTGATACTGTCACTGTGTGACTTGGATGCTGTGAGGGGATTTAGTGGGCACTAAGGGCTGAGTGTACGTGCCCCCCAGTAGGCAAGAGAAGCTGCCCCATGTAATATGGGGCTAGTGCATGTGGGCATGGAAGGGCTGAAGGCAAGACAAGATTTCTAAGCTTAGATGGCTCTACGCATCTGATACTTTGAATTTCTCTAAGCAAAAGTTTCAGAGCCCTTGGATACTAAATTGTACCCCCAGGCTGCAGAAAATGGTATTATCCTGGTCTGCAGGTACAGAAACTGAGGTACTGTATGGCAGATTTGGAAAGAACACAAATCCCCAGATGCCACATGACGGTTCACATTCAGCTCCCGCAGACTGGTGGGTGCTTTGCCGCTTCGTGCTGAGTGGTGCTGTGAAACCCATCTCACTTGCTCTCTAATAAAAGTCATACTTTTCTAAGCACGAAATGTTTTTGCATTGGTTGCTTGAAGGTAACCCAAGCTGTACTGGGTATTTCATAAAGCTGTTACGTGTTGCTGGTGTGTGACGTGATCCCAACACATTGTTGCTTCAGGAATTTCCAGATGGCATCTTACCTAATCGTGCTGCTGCTCCTTCCTGGGATCCGAGCTGAGTGCAGGCTTTTAAGGGAGGTCTGTTGTTATTAGCTTTATAATACACATTCTTGTGCAACAGCTGTTGTGAGCAGCAGGAAGTCTCACTCGAAGCCTAATTCCTCAGTCAATTTTGGGAGGGGAATGCGCTCCTGTGAACTAGGTATTTGGGTTTGGAATGAGGTCTCTCCAATGAGGAAAAAAAACTTGTTTACCTTCAGTGAGCATGTCAGTTCAAGGACTAGTGTGCCCAGGAGGAGGAAACAAGTTGCTCTTGTTGCTTTACCACCATCTTCTAATAGTTAAATGTGTGTAAGGCTCCCTGGTTGCTTATTGCTTGACATGGGGTGGGGTTGACTACATTTTAAAGTAAGGTGAGGTTTTGGAAGCCTGGCTGCTGTGGTGGGGAGCGAAGAAGCCCTTGTGCTGTGCTGTCTCACACCCCTACTGTGAAAATGTCAGAGGAATGAATTCCAGTGAAACTGCCTGGTTTTTGGCAGCTACTTCCCTCCTCCATCCTTGTTCTTCAGGTAAATCCCTCTTCAACTCTTAGTTGTTCCCCCTTCCTCTCTGAAAAGTCATTACCATCCCTTGAAATTAAGGAAAAGACAGGAGGAGGGAATAAATGGATGTTAAGAAGTAGAAAACAATCAATTAAATAGTACATAGCATGTAATTTTCCTTGGAAACTTACCATGAAATTGAGGAGCACTTTAACAACTAGTAATTTAAATTGCATTTGAACACTGCTAATGGGTTGTTTGCATGGGAATTTCGGTCATTTCACAGCAGGTCCTTGTCTTTAGTACCCCTTCATTCAGTTTGAAAAAAAAATAAATAAAGAAAAACTCATAATGAGGAAGATCCTATAGACAAGTGGTCCAACTGTTGCTAGTAAAAGGTGGTACCATGGAGATTTTGCAAGGCCCTGTTACATTCAGAGACATCTGCATCCTTAGCATCAGCTCTTCCAATGTAAAAAAAAAAAAAAAGTACCAAATTCCCATGAATTTATCTTAAGCAGCTTGTTACTGCTAAAAGGTAGGAAAATAACATTATTCCTGTTGCACTCACAAACACAATGGAGTTGGGGTGGCCGGAGAGGCTCCTCCAGGCTCAAGGGGTTTGGGTTTGTAGCTGTGGGACCAACTTAGGAATGCAGCCTGCTGCTCTGTCGTTATCACCTTGGATGAATCATAACACTTTGGCATCTGATCCTGGCACCTTCCACCTGAAGAGGAACAACGGAGAGGTGCTGATCAGCTGTAGCTGCGGGGTGTTTTTACTTAACTTATTATTCTTGTTTTTCCAGTGTTTAATGCTCTCTTCCACAACTGTTTTACTTATTAAATGCCAGTGATTTTCAGCAAGAGGCAATATCAGCCTAATTGCGTGCTATTTTGCAGCTGACTGTGCTGGGAAGAGACGCTGTAGGAAGGAAAGCACAAGTTCCTTGTTGCCTGTTGCTGAATGAACATCCCGTTTTCCGAGCAGGGTTTTTGCAAATCCGTGGGCATGCTTAACATATGGAAGGGGGTTCCAGTAGCAAAACAAATCTGGCCTCCTGTTTCTGGATGTGTAGGTTGTTTCTTAGAAGATGGAACCTTTAAAATCTGTCCCTGCAAACATGGCTGTTAAATCCTGCTATTTCTAGAGACGAGAGGCAGCTGTCTGCTCTGAGAGAAGCTATAAAAAGGCAGTATTTTCCAAAAATGGGGTTTTTTTTTAGCTATACCTGCTAGACAGCTTGGCCAGTGGGAGTTCACTGGGAGCATCATCGCTGCTGCCCTTTTATGCACAGGGTGCTGAGCAATGTAAAAACTTCTGGGCAATTCTCCAGGGGCAGTGTGAAGCCCCATCTCTTCAGTCTGTCTCGTGCAATGCCGCTACGCAGAGGAGTGCATTCAGTGCAAAGGAAGGGGTGCTTCTTGGTTTGACTTGCACTTATGTGATCTTCTGTTGTTTTCTAGGTGATTGGTTTGACTTTTGTTCTTAATTTTCACTCTGTGTGTCTTGTCAACGACTCAGTGACCATCTCCCCTAATCACAGGGTGGTTTGAATGCCCCCTGCACCCCAGTTTATTAACTTGTAAGCGATTCCCGTTTGCTGTGTAGGCTGAGGATAGCTGGTGGATTCAGGTGACACAGGGAACAAAAATTGTAATTTTCCCCAAGCACCTAGATGAGGTTTCTTACAGCATAATGGTGTTATCACTTATACTTCCTGATGCATGTGCTACCTGCAGTGGTTTGCTGGTTATCAGTTAATTCTCCACCGAGATGTATGAGTGTAAGAAAGCTACATCAAATAAACTTGTAGGGGCTAAGACTGGAGGGACAGAGAAGGACGTGGTGTGTGAGCACGCTCCCAGTGAAGAAAGCTCAAAGGCCCTGGAGATGGGTGTTTTGAAGTGGCCGAGGTGATGTACTCATAGGTGAGGGGCTGGTGAGTAGGGGGAGGCAGGGGGTTAAGTCCACACAGCAGAGGAGTGCAGGGAGCCAGAGAGCAGCAGCTTGGGGGCATTAGGAAACCCCAGACAATGCAAGTTCTCATGTGATGAGGAACCATCTGAGAGCATCAACTCTGTGAACTGTCTAGCAAGTTCTCTTGCCCTCTTCTTTTTAATTGTTTTTGGTTGAATGAGCATTTTATCACATTGATTCCTGAGAAGTGCTATGCCCACTCTACAAAATCCCCCATCACACATGTGCATTGTTGCCAAACAACCAGATGGTTTGATGTATGAGCTCAGCCCTGTCACGGAGGTGAGATTTTGCCTTTGCCATTGTTGTTGGGTTTGAGATTTGTGTGTTTGTGTTTTTGGTTTGGGGTTTTTTTTTTTTTCCCTTGGAGCGTGGGCTGCCTCTTAGTCACCTTTCGATGCTCTATACTTTGTGGCTAATCTTTTCTTCATAACTCTTTTTCCTTACCTCATCTCTCCATTTCAATAGCCCACATACTACTCTTCCAAGTGCCTTCCAAAGGCTGAGACACACTCAACTGGTGGAAATCAACATAGCTTTGATAGATGTTCCACCAGCAACCAGCTGTGTGTGTCAGCTCATCCTGAAACCCACTGAAAACTAAATAGAAATGAGAAATGTGGTCTTTGCAGTAATCCCTATGAGTGATTTCTGGCCGTGTTCTCCCCTTGTGGTGCTCCCACAAGCTTCTTTACACGTTGGTTTGAGTTTATGGGTGAGCAGGGCTGGGAAAGGCCCTTTGTTTCCCCACCTCCCTCTCTCAACTATTTTTGAGGAATGCTGATAAATGTAAGTTATAACCTTGTAGCTGAGAGATAAGGGAGAAAGCTTTGTAGGTAGATTAGTTTGCAGCAGGGGGAAGGCAAACACCAAGAGGGCTGGGTGGAGGGAGCCCGTGCTGAGCTACCCTGAACTACTGAGATTGTTTATCATTTACCTGCCCTGTAATTGTGTGCTGTGCTTCAAAGAGGGGACGACAACAGTCCTTGTCCTGAAGAGTCTGCAATCCTGAGCAGACAAATATGCACTTCAGGGCTGGGGAAGGGAAGGCATGGGTGGTTGCTGGAGATAGAAATCCAGATAAAGCAGATTCCTAGAAGAAAAGCACTCCTGAGGTGGGAGTTGTGGGTCATGAGAAGGGTGTTTGAGATGCAGGAGGAGTGGATAGACAGAGGAGGGTGCATGAGCATGGAAGGAGGTGAGAAGACCTGAAAGGAAAGAAGATTGAAGGGGAGGGTAGAAAGCGAGAAAAGAAGTAGGAGGAAAAAAAGAGCAGAGTCTGCTGTGGGAGGGGATACTGTGGGATGCTGTAGATGAGAGTCGAGATGACCTTAACGTCTCTTCGTCTCTTCGTTGTGTGTTAAAAGCTATGCTGTAACTCAGCTACTGGGATTAGTCATCTCTCAGCATATGAAGTACCAGTTTCTTCTCTGAATGGAGAGTATTGGTCCTGGCTGAGGTCCAGCACCGGAAGATCTCTTGGCCGGGTCCAAATGCCCCATGCCGCTGTTGGGGTGCTGGGTGGTTACACGCTGTGTAATCCTGTGTGTGCACCATTGCCAAACCTTAATAGGCAAGTGCATAAATAACTTGCCACCTTCTGCTTAATGCCTTCAGAGTTAGTCCTCTAGACACGTAGCAATTCAGAGATTGGCTTGTGTGTGTATGTATATATATAATACCAATGTATGTGGTATGGATAAGTTTTCAAGTGCTGGAGTGGTTTATGTTGTGCCATACCCACTGCCTGGTAAAAGGGCAGTAGTACTCTTTGCACAGAGGTCTTTGTATGCTAACTTCCATGGAACTGAGTTGGGGTCATCTGGTTCCCATGTGTGCAGCTTTACATTCTCTAGAAAGACCATGGGATTTTCAGTTTCCATAGGGGTTTTGTTTCATGCTCAAGGACTGGGGGAGTTAAGGAAGAATTTACTGTCACCAGCCTTATTTCAGCTTCTCTGATATTTATTTTTTTTTTCCTTTTGGGAAGTGGTTATCCTTGAAGTTTGGCACTTAAACCCTGGTAAGTGCCTGTAAAGTCCACAGAGTTCTCATGAACCAGCAGTAGTAGCTTCACCTAGACCCATTCCCTCCCCAGTTTGATCCCCCTCCAGCTTGCTTATTTTTCTGGGGGGCTTGTGTCTCATCCCTCTCTGTGTTTTGGGTCTCCTGTCACTGTTGATGCTTTCCAGATCTTCCTTCTAGTTCCTCATTTCTTCTACAAAATAGTCCCCCATCCTTCTAGCTCTTTCCCAGTTACCCTACTGTTAGACAACTTATTTGTATCTTGTAAAAGGCATGGGAACATGAAGGGCATCTCCTCTGGAGCTCAGTCTATCTACTGTTGTGGCATGCTGTTCCAGCAGGAGAAAACCTGAGTTTAGAACATCTGAAATTGCCCATTATCTCAGCTCATTTCTTGTAGTCCATAATTTGGGGGTGGGGAAGTGAGGGAAAGAGGAGGCGAGTCACTCTAAAAATGACTCATTCTACAATTGATTGATACAAAATGTTCCACTATATTTTCATTGCCAAAAATTACTCCCCTCTCCCACCCTCCCCACCCCCCATCCTTTCTGTGAGATGCTGCAGAGGCTGCTTTGCTTGGCTTTATGGTGGTGTCTCCTGGTGCACGTAGGTCAGTGGCATACCTGGCCCAACTAAAAGGTGTCTAAGTTTTGGTTCAGACCCTGCTTTGGGAGTGGACTGAGATTGAGCTTGGTGGAGTTGACCTCCTTTCAGATGGAGAAGGTCTTCCTGTCCGCTTGCAGCATCTTGCATCACTTGATGTGTGGAGCAGACATGTTTCGACAAGAGGAGTCACTCTGACCCTTCCTTTTTGGGAGGGAGTCCAGCAGGTGTGCGAGGCATAAGGCAGTATAATGGGACATAGTCTAGGGCAATGGTATTACTCTCCATATACTGACCAGTAAGGGGGGTGGGGGGAGGCTAGGGGGCTTTGCCAAGACTAAACAGATTTGCACAGATGTCTGTAAGCATTTGTATGTGTACATGCATATGTAAATGCATGGCAAGGCCAAGAATTGATCCAAGTTTCATGACTCTGTCCTGCCCTCTTTCCTGGCATCTTCAGGGGCGCCTTTATGGGCAGCCCTGTTGTAGGAGCTAGCCATGATCATGCTGGTGTGCTGGGAGCTGCTCTCCTCTGGGGCACAGTCCATCAGGTGGTACCCAACTGCTGCTCTTGTCTGGCATGGCAGGTGCCACATGCCTGTGAATAGGATGGGAAATGTCACTGGGCTGTCCTCAGCAGCTTCTTTAAAAGACCACAAAGTTTTTTGCGGTTAGAGCACATCTACCATCTTCTGTAAGCAAGGCCTTGCTTTGCTGCTAAACCTGCAACACTGCTTCAATAAACAATCCCCACTGCTACCAGGTAGGGCTTTGCTGGCACAAATTCAGCCAGAGTTCATGGGCACTCACTCCTGATAATGTTATCTGGCAGTACAAATGGCACCAACGGCATCTTCTGCTTCATCCTGGAGTGGGAGAAGGTCTTGTTGGGAGCTGGGTAATGTGGTGAGGTGTATAGGTTAGCTGCTGCTCAGTTTGTGACAGCCGCTTCGAAGCGAAATGGTATGGGATCAAGGGTGCACCTAAATGTGTTTGCAGAGCAAATAAAGGTGGGAGAGAAAAAAGGAAAAGCCTCAAAGTGGCTTTGGGTGGTTTTTTAAGTGGTAAAACTGAGAAATTCCTGAGTGTGTGCCATTAATGTCTGTTTAAACAGAAACTTCTTTAATAGCTGAAATATCAGCTCGTCCAGAAGAGCTTTCCCGGTGGGTCCTTTTCATCTCTAACTGCCTGCCCTGGCGGGGTGTGCGGGGGGATGTCTCCAAAGGTGCTGGGCTTGGCATTTTCAGTTAGGCTTGTTAGGTGTTTGCAAAGGGCGATGCCTGCCTTCATTCCCAGCTTGCTTCCACCTCCCTGATTGCGTAGGGGCAAAGTGGTAAATTCATAGGAAAGCTCACCCACTTGGGTCACGAGGGTCCAATGCTTGACACTGTTGATTTTGGCGGACTGTCATTTGGCATCACTGCGTATGTGTATGGGTATAAATGTTTAAGTACAACTACTTAAGTATATACAGCAGTTGAGAGGGACAGGTGTTGCACAGTGTCATTTCTCAGGGCTTTGGACAAGACATCAAGATGTTATTCACTCTAATCCCAGAGGCATAAGGTGCAGAGTGGGTTAAAGGGGCTCTTTCTCCCTTGGAGCTGTACGTGCTGTGCCTGTGAGCGGGCGGCTTGCTCTGAGCAGCGATTCCGGCGAAAGCCCATGAAGTTGTCAGAGTAGAACTGATGGGCCATGGGCTATGTTGTGGAGGCAGAACAGGCAGCGACAACATCTTTGCAGGCATGACCTGCCCATTAAAACTTCACAGGGTCTTATGGGGGGTGTGGGTGTCGTACTGGTAGCCTGCTGTGGACATGATGCTGCTTGTGTGTAGTTAATTTGATTTGAAAAAAAAAAAAGAAAAAGGGAAAGAAAAAAAAAAAGGCATGAGGATGTTTCAGAGCGCTGTGCTGAGCTGTGACAGCGGGGCAACCGCTCAGAACAGCCTTGCTGAGCTTGAAAGAGCACGGTGAGCACTGCTGTTGCCCTCCTGCTTAGCTACAGTGGAGACCTGGGTCTTTCTGCGTGTGCTGGAACGTGCAAATGTACACTTTTCCCTTTCCCCTTTTATTTTTTTCCTCTAGAAAACACCACTTAAATGCCTTTTGTGGTGCTTTGGCCTCAGCTACTCAGCACTGTACTGTTGTCTGCATGCTTGTTGGAGGCTCCTTTGTTATTTTGATGCTGCTTTTCAAAGGTGGACTAGCTGTGGGGAATAGGCTGCAGGACCTGCTTCAGTGGGGCTGTTCCATACCTGAGCTCAGTGGTGCACAGGGCCAGATACATAGCAGGTGCAAATGGCCATGCATAGCATCTTACAGCCTGCTCTGTCGAGGCTGTCCTTCTCTGAGTATAAAGGAGCCGCAATGACCTCCTCACAGTTCATAAGGCTTTGAAAGCTTGACATGGACTCAGTGTTCCTCCCTGAGCCGTAGCTGCTGGATGTCTGGGCACAGTTCTTTTGTTGCTCCCAAGTGCTGGATTTAATATGGAGCAAACTCTGAAATGTTTGAACAAGCTGCAATCTCTTTGTAACATCTCTTTTCCCTCAGAGAAACACTCAGATATGTTCAGCCCTCCCTCCCCGCTTTCCTTCCTCCTCCCAACCTTGAGACTCTCCAGCTATTGTGGAGTGCTTGTGTCATGCACAAGCGTGTTGGCATTAGTCCCTTGAGAACACACCAGTCGTTGCTGATTTGTCTCCAAATCATTGTCCTTGCAGTTTTGAATAATACCCGCATTAAGCAGGTGGAGCTGATACAATCACTTCCAACACAGCTGATGGCAACCAGGTCAGATCCTTTCTCACTGTTTCCTGCTAGAGGAGAAAATATAGCAAACGTGAAGGCAAATTACAAGAGTTTTCCCCTTTGTCTCCCCTCCCCAGTCCCCAAATCATGGTTTCCTCAACAATAACAAAAGCCTCAGCCAATCTCTTTCACGGAAGAGGCTGAATTTCTTCAAGTCAACATTTCCATGTCTGACAAAGTTTAAAAAAGTTAAAAAAAAAAAAAAGGCAGGGAGGCTGCATGTGGTCTGGCATGCAGCCAGGCAAGGAGTGCTGTGTGGGGTTATTATTAGGCAGATAACTGTATCAAGAGCTTAAACATCAACCTGGTTCTAAAGGCTGCGGCACTCTGTTTGAAATGCTGATGCATGTTTGATGCTTGTGAGAAAATGTATTGCACCATCTCAAGCCACCTTTTTAGGGTTTTGGTTTTTTCCCCCCTTGGAATACCTTGGGTGCTGGTAGAGTTCCTGGGAAGTGATTGCAGGTGTTCTTTGGGGAGCTGTTGCTAGTTTTGAGCTTGCAAATCCTTTTCTGTTGTTACAAGCAGCTCTTTGTTCCTGCCTCTAATAGAAACCATACCTGGAGTTTGCATGTGTTGGAGGGAGGTGTCTCCTGAGGGAATTGGACTGCCTTGAAGATGGTCTTCCTTCTCAGGACCTTTCTCTGCTGGTTTGGAAGGCGTGTGGGGTGCTCAGGACTGTGGAGAAACACAGTCACTAGCACCGCAGTGTCCTGTAGCAGAGGTGGAGGGACAGACTTTTGATGGTCTTTAAGAATTGAGATGCAGTACTTAACGCACTTGAGGAGCAGGAGCTGAGGGAGTCATGCACGGGGCAGGGTGACACCGGCAGAGCTGTTGGCTGGGAAGTTTCTTCTCAAGTGCTTCAAGACCAGCGGAAGAATGTCTGTTTGTAATGCTGCTAGATACCACGTATCTGTCTATGTTCCCATCTATATACGGTATGTGCAAGGCTATATATAAACGCTATGGTGGCTGGTATTTTGGCTGATACACTCACAGTTTTGTGCCACATTGAGAGATTTAAAAATATCTCCCTGTTCCAGGAACATCTATACCATGGCAGATGTCATCTGGTGTGGGGAGTGGCTTCTGAAAAGGGAGCACAACATTATTACTATGAGCCTTAGTAGTCTATTAGATTATTTATTGCTTCACTGCCACCATAAGACATTTGAGGTGTGTTATTTCTGCCTGTCAGAGTTTTTTCACACATGCAGGCAGGCAGCATCTGTCACTCCTCCCTGCGAGTCACTAGCTTTCATTCTCAATGAACTTTCTTTCCAGCTGGTAGGAAGGCAAAAAAAGGATTCGGGGCTACATGGAGCTGATGAGCAAGGAGTTCATTAACAATTATTTACCTTGGAGTTGTGCCTCTGAGATCTGTCTTGAATTTGGGTCCTTTTTGGCCAAGGCACAGTCGCCTCATGCTTGCTGTTGTTTTATTTCAAGGCAACTCTGTCAACCTGTTGTGTCAGGCCCTGCGGAAACCTGGTATGAGTCACACCCGTCTCGGTTGCACGAGACAAAGAGTAGGATAGGAAACAAATGAGAAATGACTTGGGCCTTTCTTTTGGGAGTAGGGCTCAGGTTCCCTGGGCTTCAGCACACTGGCCAAGGACCTGGCAGAGTGTGGGCATGTCCTGGTTTTGTGTGTCTCTGCAGAGCTGTGGGGTTTTTGTGATGGTCGTAAAGCACTGGCTGTCTCAGCGACACTGTGATGGAAGTGCTTGGAGGATGAATGCTGATGTCATCAGCAAACTTTGTACATGCAGGGGTAATTTTCCAGTGCTTATGGTCTGGACCAGGTTTGGGTGGAGTCTCAGACCAGAAGGGCTGGAGAACATGCTGGAGTTGGTACCTCCATTGCAGAGAGTTCCTGGGCCCGTAAAGAAAGTAAGGCAGTGAAACATGAAAAGTCAACAGGGATGTGAGCAGTCACACCTGATCCTTGACCAGAGTCTGTTGTGTTACCTATGAGGTATCAGTTTATTTGTTCAAATCCTCCTGTGTGCCTGGGTGGGATGCTCATCCTGTAAGCAATAGCAGGGGAGCTACAACTTTCCCTTCTGTGTTGGTGGGCATGAATGAAGGCTTTGGATGTGGGTCCATCTCCTGTGTTCTCTAGTGAGGGGAAGAAGTGATCAGTGGAGAAGTGAAGATGTGTGTGTAGGAAGTGGGATTAGAAGCAGTCAGCTCTCATGAAGAAGGAAGACTCCCTGTGGGGCTTGTTGCTTACCTGAGCCCAGCATATGGGCTATGTTCCCTGTCTGGTTTGCCTGTGGGTTGGTAGTGTTGTCAACATTGTACAGGCATCTTTGTCTGCTGCCTCTTTCCAGAGCTGCTGTATTATTGAGGCAGGTTTGATGTAGAAGCTCAAAAGGCCTGTAGCATCTCCAAAGACCTGGCCTGGGGAGTTGCCATTGGCACGGCATTGGTGCTTGGGGAGGTGTTGGGTGGTCAGAGTGTTTCTGCTTCCGCTTTGAGGGCAACCTGAGAGTGGGTGAGTATTGTAGGCTTCTGCTCATAGGGGAAAAAGGGACACATTGATCTGGACTGGGGTAGGACCTCAGCTTTTTATATCACTTTGTTCAGTTCATGGTTAATGTCAGAAGCAGAGGGATGTTTGTGGGGTTTTTGTATAGATCTACCATTTCTTACAACCATGCCACAATTCTAGCCTCAGTCTACTGTTGTCAGACCCACATGTGCACATGAGGATTCAGATGAGATTAAGGATGGTACATCACTCAAACCTGGAGTTGGACCCTCGGTGTTTTCCTCACGAGAGTGGAGTGGGAGGGACACATCTTGTGGCTGTCTTCTCCCTGCTGTAGCCAGGGTTTGGTCTTAGACCAGTGATACCAGGTTGGGCCAGACTGCCAGCAGTGGTTGCTGAGGGAAGGCTATTGGCTTCTCCATGTTGCTAGCAGAGAGGTATGGCTGCAGCAGGCCTTGACCTTGGACGACGTCCTTCCTGCCCTGACCTCGCAAAAACCCTGGGGCATCCATGGCGTGGCCCTGCCAGCGGATGAAAACCAAAATACATAGAAAGCTTCAGCAGCGTGGGCGTGTTTGGGAGAGTGGAGAGGAGGGGGGTGGAAAAATAGCTCCGGTGTTGCCTCACCGGGTGCCAGGAAGCGGCTCAGCATCAGGGTGAAAGATGAGCAGGGTCCGGCCGCGGCGGGGTCGGAGGAGCTGGCAGCCCCGGCATGGCGGCACATTCTGTACATTCTGCAGCCCCGCAGCACGTGGGGCTGCCCGACAGCCTTGGGTTGTGTTTCCAGGCATGCAGCTTAGCTGGTATTTCATTATCCTGATACCCGCTAAGTCTCTCTTTCTGCCCTTTTTATTTTTTTCCCCCCTGCTCTACTGTTAACTGAGGTGCACTTGTTTATCCATTGGGGCTCTACAGCCTATAAACAGGATGTCTCTCTGTTTCCTTTCAGCCCAGTAACACTAAACCGCTCTGAGTGCAGATAACGCTTTAGTAACCCTCCTCCTGGCTGAATGAGCCCTGTGTCGGTCATAGCTAGCCCTAGATGAGACAGCACATGCCTATATATATATATATTTATGCATACTTATCTAATATATGGACGTGGTATGAGCTGGCAACAGTGACCAAATTCATGTTGCTGAGAAGGAAGTGCGTGTGTGTTTTAGGCAGGGTGGCTGTAATGAGATACCGATTTCAACCAGATCCTGAATTTATAGTTTGTAAAAACAAGCGATTGGATAAAACTCAAAACCTGTGAAACCTTTTGGGGAAGAAAACTGTGCAGTTTATTTTGTTCAAATGTCAATTCCTAAAGATTTTTCCCACTCTGCCAGAGCCCTGGATATCGAGAGCCTGACGGTGAAATGGAGCATGCGGAGAGGGATTGCATTAGCTAGTGTTTGTAATGCTGAGGGAAATTTTGGAGGAGAGGAAAAAAAAAAAGTGCTAATGTATTTCAAGAAATTGTCTCCCTTCAGAAAGGCAGTGTTCAGCCTGTGTGAACACAGCACAGTTGAAGGTCATTCTTCTGAAGTACTTTTTGATCTGGGACCTTGCAATCACAAATAATAGTAACCAGCAAAATGAGGTTTTAATTTGAAATGTTCAATGTCTTAGCCTTAATGTTCAAGATGTTAGGTGCTTTCTATTGATTGTGATCATATTGTAAGCTCTGCCTTATATCAGGTCTTTTATAGCCCCTTCTCCCTTAAATGTGTGATTTCCTTTAATTCAAATGAAAGATTAGTTATTAAACACAAGGTTCAGGGCCTGTTGGTTGCATAGGAAAGCTTTGGGGACGGGGTGCTCCCTACAGAATGCCAAAAGGGGCAAAACTTTAAAGCCACTATTTTTTTTTTACTCTGTTTTTAAGTCAGTCTTGCCAACTCTTGAGGCTGGACTGATGACTTTCAAGCACTTGAGGTTGGAAACGGGGTCTCTAGAAAAGCATTTGATGTCTGTTTTTTCTTGGGTCAGTGTGCCCTTCGTTCAGGGGAGCTGTCAGAGAGAACTTATGCTGTTGTAAAAGGTTTTAAGCTTCTACCCACCACTTTAACTGGATTGTCAGATCAACACGACGTCTCGTTTACGGAGGCATGCTCTGGATCTGTTACTGAGCCCTGGTTCAGAATAGCTATTGAGGAACAAGTTGTTCTGCCACAGCTCTTCTCGAGCTTTTCATATGCATGCTGCTTCGTTCCAAAACGAACATGCCTTTTTTGACTTAGTTCAGGCTATTTTGGAAGGTGGAGTAAGCTAAAACATGGAGGCAAAAAAACCCTCTGCTCTTCCCAAAATAAGATGATTTGCATTGGGTGCCATTACTGGGAGCTTTTTGTGCCCCGAAGTCGCCGCTTACCTGGGCAGGCAGATCCCTGGGCTGGCTCTGAAATTTTTGCAATTTGTTTTATGGTAACAGGAGTCCTTAGGAGATCAGCTGTTTTCTATAAAAAGCTGGATGATGCTGATTTTAATAGAGGGGTCAGTGTGCTTGCCTTTCGTGCCCCGGCTTGGCACACAGTCCCTTTGTATGTGAGCAGGCTGGGTGAGTGACGGGGCATACTTGCACTGGGTTGCATAAGGGGTTGACACAAATTAAGTGGGTGATGAAGCTGATGTTCCACCTGCCATACAGATGCCATTTAAATAAAGATGTCTCCCTGATCCCAAAAGCATTTACCCATCACAAGGGCTGGCAGTGCTGGCTAATTTTTAAGCTGTTTTGCTTAGCTCATGGAAAACAGGAGTAGATTTCAGTGTTACCTTTCTGGGTGGGCAGCGTGACATTGCAAGCGGTCATGGGCCTCTTGGCTGGAGAGAAACTCTCGTGGAGCTGATGGCTGGGGAGCAAGAGGTGCTGGAGGGGTGGCCGATGCTCTGCAGCAGAACCTGGGCTGGTGAAATGGCCTGTCCTGACAGAGTGCCAGGGTGTCAGGGGGGATGTTGAGATTGGGTTCTGCTTTCCCACGGTGCTGTGTAAGCCTCTCTGCCTCCTGTTCAGTGTGGTGTTACCCAACTGCCATTGCTTCTCTGGTAATGTGCCTGCATCCCCCTGTCTCACGTTTCTCAGGAGAAAGCAGAGCTGAATGGTGTGAGAACTGTAACTGGGCTAATTGCCTGCTCACGTGTAAGCATTCAGATCAGAAGAGTGGCAAAGCTTCCTCTTCCCTCCGCCACACCTGGGTGCAGTGTCAGGGCTTGTCCTTCATCTCACACCAGCGGTGTGGCACCTCCAGTGTGCCTTTTTCCTCTATTTTGATTTTTATTTTATGTTTTTTTAACTTCTGGAAAAGGAGGACTGAAGGGAGAAAGGTAAAACTGAATTTCCATGGTGCCTAATGCCAACAGTCAAACTATTTGTTCACACCTCCTGCCCCTGCAAGCCCAGAGACCACAGTAGGGTGCACTGATGGACAGCCCACCTCTTTCCTTACTGATGATGGGAGATCCTCTCCTCCTGATTCCTTTCCTTTATGAAAAAGCATTTGCTGGAACAGAAAGGACAGAATCCTTGCTTTTGCGTACTGGACCTTGGTCTATAAGGCAAGGTGCTGATTAGACAGTAACAGAGAAGTGCAGGCTGAGTTCCTACTTGGATGGACTATCAGGAATGGTCCCTGATCCACATCATCCCACTGGAAGGAGGATGGTGCCAAGGATGCTCTTGGCAACTGATGGACAAACACACTAGGAGGTGACAGCAAATTGCTGTGAGGGTGCAGATGAGGTTTTACTTCTCACCTGCAGGCTTGAGTCCTCTTTATGTAGTTGGTGACTACAAGTCAGTAGTTTGTAGACTTTGCACAGATTATGTGGGGAGAACATCTAGGCTGGACTGTAGCGAGGAGGGGAATAGAGAGTGTTTTGTGGAAGGATTTACAGGAAAATATATCTGGAGTGGAAATTGATGAGGCTCTTGGAGTATGCTGGTGTCTGCTGTGGTTTAATCCTGCTGTGTTCTTTTCCTATTTGAAAGACTCACATTTGCACACCTGAGCTAAATGTAATCACAAGGAACAGATTTTAAGCTGTGGAGTGTGGGAAAATGTGCCTTTGTTTTCCTGAGGTTGCTCTGATAACCTCAGCTGCATTAGCAGTGGTGTATGGAGGTCACTGGGGGCTTGTAATCAAGGGAGGCTCACCATCCAGTTTGTCAGGATCAGGAGGAGACCTAACTTGCTGGTGAGTGCTCAAAATATTGTTGTGAGCTGTGGGAGAGAGCATGCTGTCTCTTTAGAAACTTGTGGGACTGAGGGGAGAGCTTCTGAAGAGGGAGGAAAGCAAAAAGTATTGCATCTGTGCAGAAGAGGTGGATGTTAGAACAACCCCTTCACTCTTCCCTGACAGAAGTCACTCTGGGTGCAAGGTGGTTCCCCTCACTGTTCTCTCTGTCCAAGCTGTTGCTTGCTCTCCTGGCCATCTCCTGAAGTGGTCTCTGTAGTTAAAACTGCTCTGTGCTCCATGCATCAAGGTCAAGAACTGTGCTTCCTTCTCTTGAATCATGTGGAGGATCTCTTTTACCCATTGCTCATCTTAGCAAACCTGAGATGCTCTCATCTGACAGACCCAACTGGTATGTGGTTCCTGCTTGACCAGGAAGACGAACTGGGCTAAAAATTGTAACTATTGTCACTGGTGTGACTGGGAGGGGGCAAAAATTGCCTTTGTCTTCTGTCAGATGTTTGCTGATGCTCCAGTTGGTTGAGGTGGTGATGTGGCATCATGATCTCAGAGTACTGATATTGTTGTTGGGTATGTGACTGAGGTTTGTTGACAACATGAGGGACTTGATAACTTAAAAACTGTAATCCTAGACCTCGTACTCCTGAATCCTGTGTATTAGCCTGGAGTAGCTTTAGAGGATTCATCAGGTGTGTGTGTTCCTGATGCCTGAGCTGCTTTGGACCTCGTGGCATTTAAAAGCAGGGGGAACTTTTATCAAGTTCTTCAGATAATATAAGACACAAGAGGACAGCTATTTCTAATGCATTCAGGAATGCTGACTGAAAAGTGGTAGAAAAGAATGTCTATGCCAGTCGTCTTAGTGGGTAATTTCTCTGCAGTATTTATAAGTTTTGGTGAAAGAAATATCTTTGAGAAGTGCTGCTACTGCACAAGAAAGGGCAGTGTTGCATCAAACTGGAGGAGAAAGATGAATTGATTAGTTTCCTCACCATTTCCCCACCCCCCACTCTCTTGTTAACATGCAAAGTGGAAAAAGTCATCTGGTTTGAAAAATGTCACTTGGTTAAGAAAAGAAAAACAACCAAAAGTCTAAGCAAGCATGTACTGTGTTGCATGGTGGGTGGAATTGTAGGACCTATACAGAAGTGATGCCTGGGAGCTGGACTGGCCCAGGAAGCAGCAGAAGGGAGTGATATGTCAGGGCTGGATGTCGCACTGTCAGTTCTGGTGTGAAGACAAGGTGGTGTAAATGGTTCCTCCTCCCAAAACTAAGATATGTCCACTGGTTAGTAGTAGTTAGAGAAGGAACAATGGTTAATTTAATGGGGGGAGGGGGAGAGGGGGGAATAATGTTAATGTGAACAGAGGATTAATTCGGAATTTAAAAGGAGAGATGTGGTGCCAGCCTGTCAAAGTGCTCCTCATCATCACTCGTGGAACAGAGGTTTGCTGCTGTGTAGGGTTCAAAACTAGTGCTTGGGTGGAAAATGGGAAGTGTGTTCACGTGGGGGGAAAAATTTAGAAAGAAACAGGAAAAAGCACGTCCTGTTTTTGACAAAAAATAACTCCTGAGCACCTTCTCCCCTACCCCCGGTAAAACCCACAGACCTCTCCAGAATCTGAACTTTCAAGCTCTCTAGTTCCTCTTTGGTTTAAGAAAAACAATAAAACACAAAGCTCACTCCCCTTCAAAACACCAAAATATTGATTAAAAATCATGAAGAAATGTTCTTGGTGGTGGGAGGTAAGCAGAGTTCTCCTGGAGCCTAAAATTGATGGGAGACCTCCAGGTGCTGCCTGGAGCTCAGATGCTCTCTGCTGCTCCACAGTTCTGTGTGGGTTTGCTGGGAAGGGGTAGATTGAGTTTCTTGAGGGCTTTTTTTTTTTTTTTTTTTTTTAAATAATGCTGGTGGATGCTGTGTGTGTAATTCTCAGTGCTTTAATTTGATGCCCTTGGTCAGTTGTACCTGTTGTCTGTGCTTTGTGTATTCTGGGAACCTAACAGCGCTGTGTGGTTTTTACCCTCCTCTTCCTCCTCTCAGCTGCCTATCTTGGGTAATCCTGTCTGGTTGATAGCTGCTGGCCTCAGACTGTTAAGCTTACCCTGCTGATTTAAGGTATCTCCTCTCCTTCCTTCCTGATTCCCTCATTGCCTGTACCTTGCCAACGTGTTCCTGAAGTGTGGGTGACAAGCTCCTGAGAGAATCTGTGGGTAAATAATTAACGTCGTGTTAACACTGAGCTCCCCTCTCCTGTACCCTCCCTGGGGCTGACTGGTGACAGCAAATATTCCCCTTTTGAGCTTGTCCTGCCTGTCCCGAAGAGCAGACCTCCTCCATTGGGTTATCTGTCTCTTTGTGTGTGTTTTCTTTTACCTCCTCTTTGTGAGAGTAAACAATGCACAAACTGCAAACAAGAGGTCCATCTGGTCATACCCCTGTTCAGCAGTCACAGGTTCCTTGTGTAATTTTGGGCCCTGTTGTGTTTTGGTGGAGATAGTAGAATCATAGAATACACAGAGTTGGAAGGGACCCGTGAGGATCATCAGGTCCAACTCCTCCATCATGCGGATATTCGTAAGTTAAAAAGGTCAGGCTCAAGATTGATACCAGAACTGATAGTCACAAGTGAATTGATTGTTAAAGTTTGGAAAAACACCTCCTGTGCTTCTCCCTGCTTCAGCTTCCCCTTCTGGTAAATGGTGCTGTGGTACAACACCCAGGAGGAGGTTTCAACACTGGCTCAGCCTCAGTCAGACGTGTACTATGGCAGTGATGGCTGTGGAAAAACCTGTTGCTGGTGAGACCAAGAGAAAGAAAATGGGAAATACCCAGTCGGTCTGCAAAGAAAAGGAACCCAGAGAGTCCTTTGATCTCAGGCTTCTGTGGGTTTCTCTATTTTGCTTGCTCATGCTCCTTGGAGGGTTTCTGGAGGAGCTCCAGAATTCAGCCTTGGTGAAAGCCACCTTCAGACCTGTGTCCCCAGTGAGTCTGAGTGTGTGGGGAGAGCTCTGGCTGTGGGGCAGGCACTGCTGTTTATCTGACTGCCTGGACCAGTTCCTAAAGTGAAGTACTCAAAGCACAGCCAGGCAGATTAAGTGTTTCCCCTACCGAGTGGTATTTGTTGTGATGTAAAGCTGGAATGGTTCCTAGAAAGCATTAAAACACAAATAATATTAACCAGAACCAAGAGAGAACAGCCAGTCGCTCGGAAATGAGAAATATGTTACGGTGAGAACGGGTCAGTAGGAATGAGGCCACCTGGTTTCTACTACTAAATCCCTCGAGAGCCTGAAGCTGGTCCAGTAGCACAGGGCACGAGCAGGGCTCTTGTCCGTGCCAGAGCGGGACCAGGAGGCTTGGACTGTAGGTGATACTGCTGAGCTGGAGCATACTGGGCAAGGCTGGCCCGGCCAGCAGACCCTGAGAGTGTGGGTTGGGAAGTCTCTGACTTACCATACCCACCTGTCAGCCAGGACTGATCCAGCCCACCCACCCCAGGGAGGCTTAAAAAGAGCATTTCCTGTAAGGCATTTTGAGATCTTGGGAGGTGTCCTGCTACTCACATACAAAGTGCTGTCCATTGAACACACCAACTGTTTATTGAGATACTTACCTGGATGGATAACAACTCCTCCCCTTCCCTCTGGTATAAAACGTGCTTGATAACTCACATGAGTGCTTGTAAGGCCAAAGGGACAGTCAGCCCTTTTAATCTCTGCTGTCCTGGAATAAATAACCTACTGGGCTAATTCCCTGCAAGCTTGTCCTAATCTCACCTCATCCTCATCTGTGTTCACACGCACAAGCGCACGCCGCCAGCAGTGTGTAATGTGCTTGCGTCTCTCTCAGCTTAAACGAGTAAATCCTGCAAGACCAAAGCTTTGGATATGGAAATTGCATCATGTTGGTGGTCTTGGGCACGTGATTCAGGCGACTGAAGCGTGGCTTGAAAGGACTGTGCTGGCTTCAAAGAAAAGAAAAACTATGTTCCCTTGTATTGAAATTTCACACTGTAATTTGGGGAAAACCATGTTTCTCAGTTTTGCTTCATGTTAGATCTGTGTGATCACTTTTATGTTTCAAAGTAGTTAGTTTCTCCAACTGTCTGTGCAAGACTTTTCCACAGCAACTAGGAGAGAAAGAAACTACTGAAAACCACTGACTTCATAAATTTTTTTTTAGCATATTGAAAAGACAAGCAAGGGACTTACCACAAGTATAGGTCCTGAAACTATATATATGTATTTTTTTTTGAGTCTTACCCTTTATTGATACTCAGTTGAACTTGATGGAAGAGTTTGTTGCTTTGAAATGGAAAGTCACAGCATCCTGCAATTCTCCTTCTGCCTCTTTGTCACTGCTGGTCTTGCTTTGCTGCTTGGAGGAAGATGGTGTGTTTCTGTGCAGGGGCTGAGGGAGGGAGGCAAGCTCTTGGTGTCTCTCCATAATAGAAATCCACATCTAAATGACAGGCATTAAAGTTTTCTATTTTCTTTTCACTTTTTAATTGTACTTGGTTTTATTCTTGTGGGAGGTACATTGGGATGCTTCACTTCTCCAGGGCAGGCTTGCAGTGATGGCTCTTTCCTCCCTGCAGTTGCTACCAGGTCTTTAATTGTTTCTGTAATTTGTCTGATCAGCAGCTATTTTGACATCTGTGTGTTTTGAGAGGGCAGGGCAGGCATTTAACCTTCAGCTGGGGCAAGGCTCAGCATTGCTGTACATCTTGTATTTGATGCAAGACTTGCAAAGAGAGCCTCCAGTTTAAACCCCATGCTCCTCTGTGTGGGAGTGCAGGTCAGACTTCTCCATGGTGCTGTGAGCTCCTGTACAGCTGGAGATGGCAGGATCCCATTGCACTGGGTGTGGGAGGAAAAGCCCTGAAGCTGTTTCATCGGGAATGATGTTGCTTGGTACCCCTCTGTGAAGCAGCCCTGGTAAGCAGCACCTATGACTTTGGCGTCAGGCAGCTCCAGTGCTCCTGTGTCCAGTTTCCACACACTGGGGAGAAGGAGTTAGAGGCCAGGGTGGGTTTGAATTGGACACTGAGGCCAGGTACAGAGAAGTTGTAGGGACAGAGTTGCTTTCTTCATCCTTTCTTCTGCCTGGTGCAGAGGGATTAATCTTCCCATCTTGAATCTGCAGAGATTTCTTGTCATCATATTTTCACCAGGTGGCATCCAAAAGGAGTGGGATTCATGACATAAAATGAAGTCATCCTGCACTGTTGAACAGGCTGTTGAAGCTGAGTTGGGTTGTGTTCAGGAGGGGCTTCCTCATATGGAAGGTTGTGTGGAGCCATCCAAAACCTGCATGCAGCATTTGATGTCTTGCTGTGAAGTGTTTCTCCTCCCACGACAACTTCAGCACTGAAGAGCTTGTTGATCCCTTATGCACGTGCTTTGGGAGTGATGATGAACGTCGTGGAAGGGCCAGGGCTTGGGAAGAATAGTATGCATCACTCTTCTGGGCTAGTGACCTAAGAGGTGGGTGGATGTGGGAGCAGCTAGACTGTAATATGGGTCATTGAGGAAAGGGAAGGGGTGAGGCCCTCCAACCTAGAGGGGTTTGGGCTCTGCCCCGGGCCAGCAAAATAATCATCAGTGTCAACATCTGTCCCATCAATTTTTCCATTAGAAACTCAGTTCTCTGTGGGATTTTAGTATCTTGGCTATTTCGAATCACACTGAGAAGCAGCATGCCCCCTGTGCAAGCACTCAGCATGGATGCTTCAGTTGTTTGCAAAGCAGATGTATATAATAATAATTTATTACATTGCCTTGAGAATGGGCAAAGTGGGAAAGCCAAGCCCCAGTGCAGTAGGAGTTCTTTTCTGTCAGACAGGCTGTAGGAACAATGCACTTGCATATAAATGCAGTAACAAGAGAGTAACTGGTGAGGGGAGAGTGGGCAAAGGGCCTTTTTTGGCTGAGGTTCTGTTTCGAAACACAAGAACTCCTTGATGATAGACTGGTTCACATGCCTTTCAGTCATTGCTGTGGTCCATTGCTGTGGACACAGAAGACCCCAGATACTTGAGAGGCTAGAAATGACATGGAAGGTTAGCATTTGCAGATGCAGTAAAGAAGCATGTGGAAGACTGGGATGAGATCGTTGGCATCTACATGTGTAGTGTGGAGAGGTGTTGAAGTATGGTGTCAAATGTGAAACCAAGAGGCTTCTTGCTTGTGGGTCTGTACATCTTTGTACAGGTGTTTTGAACCATAGCCCATACCCCACCAGGCAATGCGGTGGCTCAGAAGGGACCAGTGAAAGGTGAGTGTGCATGGTCCAGGGCTGCTGGTACACAGTGTGGTTCAAAGCAGATGCAACTGGGCTCAGGGAGACATTCTTGTGGACAGATCTGCATGTTGTAGTGTCTCTTGTTAGCCTTTGCATCACTTACCAAGTCCTATATCTCAAGCTGGCCCTTATAAAGTCCATCTCCCAGATGAAGCACCTGTAGATTTCAGGGTAGTGGTTATTTAAAGCTCTGGGTGAAACGTTTTGGTCCATAGGGGAGCACAAAACTAAGGCAGTCTGGTTTGCAGGTAGGGTGAGGAACCAGAGCTTTCCTAAGGGCATGAGCTGCACATGCATGTGTATGTACACAGCATCCCTACAAAACAAGATCTGGTTTAAGGGAGTATTTCCTTACAGGAGAGCAGTAAATAGATGATTAAGTCTTCAGGAAGTCAAAGCAACTTAAGCTCATATTAAAGTTAATCATGTACTTAAGTGATTTTCTGAGCTGGCCTGGATCTGAGCTGGCACATAAGGATTCCCTTGAGTTGGGATACACAGCTCTGTTCTGTAGTTCCTTCACAAGGCAGGTGCTGATTTATTTATTTTTAATTCTTTCCTTAAAGATGGCCTGTTTAGGCCTTACTGCTTTGCAAACAATTGGAAAAGATGATGTGAAAAGTTAAAGTGCTCTGAGCAACACAGTCCTTTTGAAATGACTAAGAGAATTTGTACCATTCATTTCAAAAGGGCTCCACGTCGCAAGAGTAATGCCCTAAGAAGGATGTTTCACTGAAGGATACTGTTGGAGTCCAAATGCTGTCTGGTGTGATCAGAATGCCAGCCTGCTTGAGGTTGGTGTAGTGTGATGTGCTACTGTAGAACACTGTGCTTTCATGTCATCTTTTTCTTCCTTTCCCCAAGTCTTTTTGTGTTGAGTGGGATGCTTGCAGCATGAATTCGAACGTGATACTGTGTAATAAGAATAATAAGCAGGTGCATTGTATAATATTTAAGTGGAAAGCTGCTGCCTGGAAGGGGAAAGCAATGTGGTTACTGCTGCATCTTTTCCCCATATGAGCATTGTTCCACCAGCACTTATAGGTTTCCCTGCATGTGAGGTTTATTTAAGTAAGTTCCTATTCAGGTGGATGGGACGTTTTGCTTCTGAATTATTCCCCCCCCTGAACTTTTTACATTCATAACAATAGACAATGCTAATATACAGGTTCTTCATAAGAAGACTTAACGTTTTGTCTGGAAATAACAGGATCATTGATGAATGCTTGAGTGTTGCTAATGAAAAAAGGGGTGGGAGAGGAAATTACCTTTAATAAGGCGTTTAAGTGACATTTTTCTCATAAAATGCCATGTGTTTGATTTTTCACAGAAAAGAGAATCCAAAGGTGCTCACGAGGCAGGTGTGGTGCAGCTGGGTGCCTGAAGGCTTGCCTCAGCTGCTTTTCAATGTGCCTTGGTACTTCCCCCATCCTTGCTCAGCTGCGGGTCAGTGCTTCATGGAGCCCGGCAGCCCTGGCCAGCAGCGTCCCTTGCTGTTGGGAAGAGCCCAGCAGATACAGTCCTCCTGGTGCTTCAGCCCATGTTTGCAAGGCGCTGTCTGTTCTTGTGTTTCATGTCCCTGCTCGGCCTGGCCAGGAATGAACCCTTGTCTTGACCTGCCGCATCCTCTGGTAGGAAGGCTGCCAAGCAACTTCCAGCTGAAAACACAGTTTGTTAGGAAAGGGAACGAGTTACTTTTTGGCTTGCCTTTTGGACCTCTGGCCTCCAGACCAGGCAGATCCTCTTTCTAGTCATTGCTGTAGTGAATCCTACCTTGCCAAGACCAGCAGTGACGTTGCGTGCTTTTCTGATTGTGTCTTCTCTCCAGTGCTGGCATGAGTAAAACCTTCCAACGTTATGCTACCCTGCGGAGGAGGTTTGCTCCTGTGACGGTGCCCGGATGACACCCTTGAATGAGTAAAGTTTCTTGGCCAACTTCTAAAAACCATTCAAGTCCCACTAATACGAAAAGTACTTCAGCCAGAGGAGGGATAGGTTCTTGGGTCTTTCATCTCTTTGTATGATGTGGTGCCTGAAGGCTTGTTTGTGCAATGCTGATGGCTCCCAGCTGTACCAGTGAGTGTGTTTCATTGTGTCAAATGTCCATGTTTTTGTCAGAGGACTAGTACAAAACTGGGCTTGTAGAACTAGAAGGAGGACCACAGAACTTTCTTGGTTTTGGGAACCAAGGAAGTTGACAGAAACTGGAAGGTGCTAGTTTTAAAATTGTTCATGAGTGTCTGGTCTCTCTGAGAAGCAGCAGCTCACAGGTCCCCTTAGCTTCTCATGGCTTGCACATGCTAAAATGGGAACAAAAACCCAAAGCTAGACATGTCCCCTCAGAAGAGAGGTTGGTTCCTCGTTTCATGAGGAAAGAGTTGGGTTATTTGGAGTGTGTGTCTGTGATAGGTTGGAAAATGGGGCAAACCAGAGTTCTTCCCTTGACTGTAGTACTTTGTCTCTCTGACAACCCACTGCTGCTACAAGTGCCTAGATTTCCTTCTCTGGAAATGTGGTAATAGGCTATTGTAGGTGTGTTATGACATTTGTAATGAACGTGTTCTTGCATTGTATAGGTACAGAGTTTTAAGTCCTTGCTAATATATCAAACCCACCATGTTTAACTCGATAAATTCCAATAATGCTCTAAAGGAGATTCTGGATCTAGTAGTAGTTCATGAGGGTTACTGATCCCATTGTTGATTTCTACCCCGAGCTGCAAATAGTTATTTCACTGGGACTTTGAAGCTCTGGAAGTGGTTCAGCTCTGAAAGGCGGTCCCCCTCCTGCTTGGGGTGTCACCAGCACCTCAGCTGTTAATGGAGGGATATGGGGCTTATGTTAGAGGAGACAGAGGAGTGGCTTTGAACTGAATATATTTTTGGGTGAGTATTTGCAGGTAGGCCACCGTGATTTTGCTCTATTGTTTGTTGTTAAAGTCTGTAAGGGAAGGCAGTACTCAGTACTTGCCTGATTTTCCCTTTTTGGGGTGTCTGAGCACAGGGGGAGTCTTCTACTAGAGCTGGAAGCATAGGTTTTTTAAGAGAATGAGTGGCCTGACTTGATACCAGCTGTGGTTTTGATCCCTATCTGCCTGTGCAGAGATGGACATTACTTGCACCTAAAAAGCTGTGACAAATTCAGGGGTGAGAGGGGGAATCTTTCTTGGTGCAGTTGTCCTGTGTAGGGTAAAGACCATAGCATCTATCTGTAAGGGCAGATCTGAATCATCCGATTTTTTGCTGTTTGTTTTGCCATGTGCCTTATGGCTACAGCATCCTCCTTGCTCCTGGTTCCACGTGCTTTCCCTAAGCCTCAGCCCATTTGCCTCCTGTCAGGCATTATCCTGTGTCCTTCAAGCTTCCCTTTCTTTTCCATCCAGGAGAAAGTGAGATGGGGCACCGCAGCTCCAAACTTCACCTCTTGGGTTGGTTTTCGCCCCCCCCCCCCGGCCTTTATTTTTGCTTTCCTGGTGGTTTCTTGTTTGTGAGCTTCCATTTCTTCCGTGTGGGGATAATGCCTGCCTTCATGGGGCTGCGAGGCTGCAGGGAGGTGGCGTGTTACCACAGCTGAACGTTGGCTGCGCTGCGGTGACCGTGTGTGCTCCCAGCCTGCTGCAGACACGAGGCAAAGCCCTTTAGCTGAAACCACCGAGAAGTCACTTCACCCAAATTTGTTAAGTCGCGGTGACTTTTGGTTGCAGTCGCCTTGGTATTTAGAAAGTGCTCTGGTGTCTGAGAAAGTGTATCGTGGGGCTCATTAGTTTTAATTTAAATACTTTTTGAAACACTGGAGAGTTCTGCTGGGAAAAAGAAAGGAGGTTTTGGTTTTCTTGTGCTACCAAACCAGCCCTAGAGTTGGTGCAGACAGCTGTGTGGTTGCTGGGGACTTGCCACCTTATAAGCTGTGATATTTCTGCAGACACGGCTTCAAGTACAATTCTGCTGAAGCCCTTTGTAGCCCTACGGTGATGGGGGTTGTAAAGGGTTTGCACGGCCTGGCTTGGAGCTTCTGAACTTAGGAGAGCGAATAGTGTAAAATGTTCTTGGCAGGGTTTTGAGAGCAGCTGTCTAGACACATGCAGTGTCATATAACGGCAGATCTTCTTCGCTTGGGTTGGGCGTCGTCGTACTTCATTACAGCAGCAAAAACCTACCTGAATCCACCATTCTGTCTCCAAAATCGACAAATACTTTTTCTGTCACTTAGCAGTCGCATCCCTGGTAAGGGAGCTTCAGTCTGTCATGGGATGTGATTCTGTGTCTGTCCCAGAGAAAACATGAGGCTCAGAATCATAGAATCATAGAATGGTCTGGGTTGGAAGGGACCCCAAGGATCATAGAGCTCCAACCCCCCTGCCACAGGCAGGGCCACCAACCTCCAGGCCTGGATCTACACAAGGTTGCCCCGGACCCCATCCACCCTGGCCTTGAACACTTCCAGGGACGGGGCATCCACTACTTCTCTGGGCAGCCTGTTCCAGCACCTCACCACTCTTTCTGTAAAAAACTTCTCCCTAATATCTAATCTAAACCTTCCTTCCTTCCTTTAGAACTGTGAGGTGCTCCCACTGCCACTGCTACAACCGTAAGAACCAAATTTCTCGTATGTGGCCCCATGGGAAACCACTGGAGGAGCCTGGCTCTGTTGTTTTGCGTGCAGATGACTACTGTTGTGTTGGGAGATTGGCTCTGGAACATCACAGCTCTGAGTTGGCCACAGAAATTTTTCCCCAGAGCGTATCTCTGTGGATGTCTTGCCATTCTTGGGTTTATATCTCCATAGTGCAAAGAAGGCAGCTGTGGTAAGCAAGGTTTGGAGTGATTTTTGAAGGCCAGGCCTTCTTCAGTACTGGACGAGCTGTAGGTGTGTCTGTGGTGACTGAGAGGAAACATTTGCCTTCCTCCAGTGCTGTGGCTGTACTCCCTTTCTTTTGTTGATCAAAGGCAAAAGCAATAGAGAAATAAAAGAAATCCCAAACTCCAAAGCTTCTGGGAAACTGGACTACAAACTGGTAAGGGCAGAGAGGAGAAACACCATTGAGAAAAAGCAACTGTGAGCCTTTTGTGTGGCATTTTTGGTCTGTATTCAGTAGTTTTGCAGTGAATGTACGTGATTTCCCTGGAAATGTCACCTTTGATTTTTCTCCCACCTTGATGGAGATTCAAGGTGCCAAGCTTAAAACAATTGTGGTTTTCATGGTAGCGATGGTAAAACCAAAGTGTGAGAGGTCATCTCTTCCTTGCTGAATATGGACCTCCTGCCTCTGTGCCCCCAAAACCAAAGGAGTCAGTGAGTCCTGCTGTTCATGTTGAGATGGTGAGAGATCCTGCACGGGCATCACGACGGGCTGCTCCCCAGGACCCTGCTCCCTGGGCTGGGGGCTGACCTTCCTCAGGATTTTAGGATGTGGAGAAACACTCATCCTTGAAGACCTGGAGAAACAGCTTTTGAGTGTCTCTTTCCCACTTGTGTGCGTTCACGGAGGTGATTCTTTGTTTCGATTTTATTTTACCTCCTCACACAGGAGTATTGCAAACTGCTTCCCAGGGCATGTGAAGACCCTGCACAGCCCCTGGTTCCCATAGGTGTTCCTGTGGAGATCCAGGGGTGTCTCCTGTTGGGAAATACTGGACTTGCAGTCCAGTTGCTAAACCTGCACATAGTTGGGGGGTTGGCTGCAAGATTTGTCCCTCTTGGGGAGCTGGCAGTGCTTGAAAGGAAAGAGGGGCATGTTCTGTATTGGGAATTGGGTGGGAACAGGGGAAAGGAGATAGTTGGCCTCTTTCTTGTGAATTTGTTGCTTTCAGTTCTTGTAACAAGGAGAAAGTAGGTTTGAATCTCACATTTTTGATGAAGGCCTCAAAGGCAGTGAATGTTATATTGACATGTGACAAACTGAGGCTTCCCACTGGCTCCTCATGTCGTTCTCATCCTGGCTGCCGTCAGGGCTACTGTGTGCAGGTGTCGGGGCAGGCAGGGTGGTTTGCCTTTTCAGGAACCGTTGGGCAACCAGCTCACCTCCAAGAAACATGGGCACATTCCTGCTTGGCTCTTGCAAGCAGCCACATAGGGCTGCTGATCCTCCCCACTTCTCGTCCCTCCACCTCCTCTGCTCTGTGAGGACTGGTGCCTCCAGAGAAGTCCCAGGCATATTAGTCATTTATTGCAAGACTTTATTTCCTTTCCTTTTTTTTTCCCCCTTAATGTTGTAGCATTTCGGCAGTGGGAGTGAGGATGGTTTCCAAGCTGTCTACTTGGAGCAGGGTGGTTGCAGAGCACCTACTCTGGGTGGGAGGTGACTGGCAGGGGCTGGTCCTGAGCCACAGGGCACTGGGTGGCTTCCCACGGGTAGGGGACAAATGCCCTTGGTGGGGGGGTGTGTGGGGCTGTTGGCAGCAGGGAAGGAAGCATTCCTTCTTGCTCCTTGTGGCACGCAACCTTTTTTTTTTTTTTTCTTATCATTCCACCCCNNNCATTCCACCCCAGATGCATTTTTTATTTTACTGATTTTTGTTGTTGGTTCTTTCATTTGGTCATTTGTTGTGTTGGGGTTTTTTTCTTTTCCTTCCCCCCCCCCTTTTAATTGTTGAAGCTGTTTTTAATCCCTGACCGTAATAAAGCCACACTGTTAACACAAACAGCGGGGTGGCTGGAATCGCAGCAGCTGTACTACAAGCTCTGCTTTTAATTTCAGGCTGTTATTTCAGGCAGGGAATTCTTCCCCTTCCCCAGCTGCGTTTCAGCCATGTGTTTTCATCCAAGTCACTCCACTGGGTGCATCAGAGCATCCCTGCCTCCATCTAAGTACAACAGGTATAAGGTTGAAGACTATTTGGATATCAGGAAGAGGTTTCTGGCCGATCTTCTTCCTGTTCCTCAATGCAGGCAACTGTGCCAGTGGAGGGCTGGGAGCAGGCAGCTGCAGGAGTTGGGACTGGACCTCCAAGGAGAGGATGATGATGGTGACCCATAGGCCAGGGGTGCTGGAGAGGGGATGGGACTCAGCATGTTTGGCAGAGGTGGGGAAAGGTCAGGGCAGTTGTGTGAGTTCAGGTTGCTCATAAGCTGCTGCTCACTGCTGTGGTCCTGGGGCCAAGCATGAGGGATTCTGATTGTCACCCAATGGTGCAGCACCCCTCAGTCTCCCTAGAGAGGGAAGTTAGCGTGATGTTTATGGGGAACATCCTCCTTCTGCCCAGATAGTGTCCTGCCCTCTTAATGCATTTGTGGAGGGACTGAAAGCATTGGGATTGTCCACTTTCACCAACAAGAGATGGCTGTGAGGGGGCAGCTTTGGTGGGTCTGTTCTACTTTCTTGTTACACAGACACGTACTGTGATCAGTTGAAGCTGTAAAATGAGAAACTTGAAGCTGGTAACAAACCCCAGCCAAACAACTCTGTCACTTAACCTGTAACTTGGAGCATGGGGCTTGCTGCTAGAGGAGGCTTTTGGATCCAGTGACCTAAGATCCAAAGGCAGACTGGATGTTTCTGTGCATATGAAGAATATTTCAGTGCTAACAACTATTGACAAAAGAAGAAAATAAAATTGGGAGCAAGATTAATCCTCTTACCTCAGGATTAAGTCGATCTTTGTTTTGGACACTGGAATGAGATGGTATCTGGGGCAGAAGGCTCTGAACCTGCCTGTTACAGAGGTTTTACATCATCCTTCAAGACAGAGAACCAAGTGGGATTGAATGCAATGTGCTGGGGGAAATGGGTCAGGCTGCTGACTTCTTTATGGTTCCCCATGTTCCTGGGCCAGCTCTAGCATGGGCTTGCTTGGGGCCCTGATGCCTGGCTGAAGACAGCAGATAGAAGCCTGTTGTTCTGAAGTAGCTGAGGAGAAGGAACGTCACAGATGGTTGTGCAGGTCTTTTTGGGTCTTGTGTATGGAAGGAAAAGCCAGGACTGACAGAGACAAGCCAGATATCAGCAGCACATCTCTGGGCTTCCTTCTTTCCTGGGGCAGTTGGCTGTGCTGTGAAGGTGATTGATCCCACCTTTGTCTCACTGTCCCTCAGGTTGTTGTCACCGTTCTCCTGTGGGACTAAACGAGAGTTGCTCTTTTGATGCTCAACAGGGCTGAGAAAGGGGAGTTCATGCAGATTCTTCCTGGGTATTTGTAATCCAGGATTTCCTGCCATTGGTGGACAAGTGTGTCTTTTTCTCTTCTGCTTTTTCACTCCTGCAGAGTCCCGACTGCCCACGGGAATACTCTGCTCATCACAGAAGAAACACCAATGGCAAAATGGTTTCATTTTTTTAGAATGTAATATTGCAATTCCATTCTGGATATGGAAACCCCAGTCTGCTGCTGTAATTGCTGCAATAGACTTTAACTTAGCAATTATCAGGACTTTAGAAAGAATTATCAGTGATTGGCATCTCTAAAGCACGGTCCCACGCTCCTGTTTATAACCTGTGTGTTACCTGGCCAAGGGCAGGTAATCCTCCTGGCCCCAGGTGCATGCACTGAAGGCCAGGTTGCCTTTTATTTGCTGTGCAGATATGACTTCAGTGCTGCCAACCTGGGAAGCAACCCTTTAGGACTTCAGCTGTGATAGTCTCGAGCTTTAGAGTTAGCATTCCCCTTCCCTCCGATGTGAGGAAGAAAATCATCACCTGTGTGTGTGTGTGTGTGTGTGTGTGTGTGCCTCTTTGTGGGAACCCTTGCTGTCTAGTTCAGCCTGCTCCTCTTCTCCTGCATCTCAGGAGCGTAATGTTTGAGCATGACTCTCTGGTGTACGCACTAGCCTTTTTCCTAGATGGATTGATTGGATTTCCAGTAAAGACAAACAAAGTCGGAAGCCTGACAGCGCTGAGCACGCAGCGCTGTGCTGCCTGGCCCAGCCTGCTGTGCTCAGCTCCTTATACGGCCAAAAAAAGGAAGAAGAAAAGAGGGCGCAGTGTGAATACCAGACATACGATGCATTCCTCCCAGCTGCATGCTTGGAATTTGCTTTTCCCTGGAAAGTGGACCCTCTGCACATCCATTAATTCGGGCTCTGTACTGCTTAGCAGGGAAAGGGAAGTCAGCATTGACCTGGCTTGGGGCAACACTTAATTGTCTTGTGTAAGGGGATGTCTTTTCTGTGAGGGTTTTTTTTCTGTCTTTGGTGGGAGACAGAGGCAGAGAGAGGGGCTGGGGTGAGGAATGGGAGAGAGGACACTGGGTTGTCCTGAACCTCGCTATTACACTTGGCAAGCTGCAAGCAGGTAGATGGCAATTACATCTATTTTCTTGTCCCAAAAATCAATTTGATTCATCATTAGCCTCCGCCTTTAAATTATATTTTCCCTGAATAGCAACTTCCAGTTAATGGGAGGCAGAGGGTAGATAAGAGAATCGATCCTGGTACTTCATTCATAATCTGGTTTCAGCCTTCCCCCTGCATATAGCCTTCATGGCTTCATGCCTTCATACAGGCATGAATGGCCAGCTGGGCTCGGGGCCTCTCTCTGTGAGCTCAGACTGTAGGTGTGAAGCACAGGCCCTGTGTTTATTAAATATCAGCCTTGAGACCTCTAAGTGTGTTGGGTTTCTGAAGCACTGGTTTGTTAGCTTGGCTTTAGCATCCCTTCGACAATTTGAATGAGAAAGGTCAGGCCACTCCCTCACCTCTCCTGGTTTGCCACTGACTTTGGTGTGCAAAGACGACACCTTCAGTGACGAAGGAGCTGAACCACTATGGCAGGTATTGTGGTTTCCTAGATTGTTTGGAAGCCAAACTGTGGCCTGGAACCCACAGTGGAGTGAATCATGGCACTGCCTGTGCACGGGAGACCGGCCTGCCTGCCAGCGCTGGGGGCCATGCTGTCAGGGACACCTCCAGCCAGCACTGGTTGCACTCACCTAAAGGGACAGCTATTCAATGACCATGGATGTCACTTGTGCTTCTTGGTGCATCTTTCTGTGGATGCTATCTGTGTTTTGTGGGGGCTAAGCATGTGTGAGAATGGAGCAATTGTCACTCAGCCAAAAGGCATTTCTTGTAGGGGGAAAAAAACAGCCTAACTACTTTGAGTCATGTTTTATTGCCTTGGGATCAGAGTGCCTGGAAAGCAATTCTCTGCTGTCTCTTCACAGGCCTGGTGGAGGTGATGATGCTACTTAATTTCACAAGCTCCTTTCATCTAGCTCCTGCACTGTGCTTTCCCATCTCGAGGATGGGCTGTGACAGCACTTGACTAAGACAATCTGTGTAGCTTTGTGAGGGTCCCATCTGTTTCTCTCCTTGACAGCTGGGTTGTTCCATGTTACTTGTCTTCTTGCTTTCCTGTAAAAGCAAGCACATTATTAAGACCCAAAATAGTAGCTCACCCAAAATAGTAGCTCCTCTGGGCCATTTTGTAATAGGAGGGTGTTTAATGATGACAAGTTCTAGCATTGCATGAAGGCAAAGCCCTTTTATACATGCGAGGAAGTAACAACAATCTGCTTGCAGGTCATGTATGGCTCAGCTCTTTGAACTTCTACATTATCAAGTGTGTGCTGTCTCTGTTCTTGGAGACTGTACTTTGCAGCGAGCACTGTAAATTATCCAGCGAGGATAATAGAGGAGTTTGATGCTAGAAGAAAGAGGAATGAATGGCAAATTTATGCTAATGAAAACATCTGTTGAGTATTCTTGCTACTTTTTCCTCATCCATCCCCACACTCACACAGAGGTGGTTTAGAGCCAGGTGGAGTAAAAAGACTTCAGTTTTCTTTTTTGAGTGGACCATAGGCTGCTGTGAGTTGACAGCTATGGGTGCGAGGCAAAATGTTTGGGATGGAGCTGACGGGTTCTTTTGGGCTCTGTTTCACACAAGCACGTTCTTGAGAGTTTTGCAATGCCTGCAACTTAATGGTGCTCTTTGTCATCCTTGTGCATCAGCCAGAGCTCCCTGAGAAGCCTTGGCTATCCTCTTTTCAGTGGTCTGTGGGCACAGGTCAAGGGGCGATGGCCTCAAGTTGGAGCACAGGAAGTTCTGCACCAATATGTGGAAGAACTTCTTCATGGTGAGGATGACAGAGCCCTGGGACAGGCTGCCCAGGGGGGTGTGGAGTTTCCTTCTCTGGAGATATTCAAGACCCATATGGATGCCTCCCTGTCAGACCTGTCCTAGGGAACCTGCTTTGGCAGGGGGGTCGGACTCAATCTCTGGAGTTCCCTTCCAACCTCTACAGTTCTGTGAATCTGTGAATTCTGTGAGAATTTGGACAGGAAGCTTGGTAAGGGTTGGATTTGGAGTGCCTGAATTTCTTGCTCTTTATGATGGCATTGATATGGGTGGTGGCTGCCAGGTGAGAGCTGGAGATTGGCAAGCTGGGAGGACTGGGTGTGCTCATACCCAGTCCCATGGGAGGTGAGGACAGTGGTTGCGTGGGCTGCTGGGCTTTGCAGTTAGGTTCTTGGCACATCTGACTTCCTCCTGAAGATGAGGAGATCCAGCTGCGCTGTCTGCCACAACCAGTGCTGGATGAACTGCTGGGAGGGAGCCATGCTTAGGCAAAGCCCCTGCTGCGGGTCGGGCGTTGTGGCTGCACATTGTGGGATGCCACCAAGCTTGGTGGGAGAAATGAGTGTCAGAGCTCCACTCCTGTGTCCCCAGCAGGTGTTTTGCTTGCAGAAGGTTTTCAGATACTACAGGTACTTGACCTATGTGCATGGTTAGGGACCATCATGCGTTTTGTGGGTATGGAAAGGTCCCAGCCTGTCTCTTGCTTCAGTTTCTGCTAGGTTTAAATGGGAATAAATCTCCCCTAGTTGCTTTTCTGATGCCACAAAACACTGGAATTAGTGGAGAAGGAGAAAGAGACAGACGACTGCTAAGTATTTCTGTAAATGTTGTGGTGTTTTTGTTTCCAGAATGTTATCTTCTTGCTGGGAAAATAAAAAAGGTACATCAGTAAACACAAAACAGGAGACATGTTTGCACCCTCTGAGTGCAGGGGAATGCTGAGCTTCTTTTGTGTTTTCTTTATTTATATTTTCTGTGGTCCTGCCTTAAGGTGTCTTACCAGAAAGTAGGGGCCATCATTAATAGAGAATCCTGTAAAACAGCTGTAATAATTGCACAATGTTCTCTGTTGCTATCAGTTTTGTAATTATTCATAGATTATTTTTTTAAAGCCATGAGGGACTGTCTCTGCACACATCATTGATTTTGCTAATAAAATCTTGTATTTTAATGGTACGTTTCATTGGAAAAACATCAACTGCTCCATAAAATTAAGACTCATAGTATTACAGGATAGGAATGTTTCCTGTTGTCTTGATGGAGAGATTGATCTAGATGGATTTATTTGGTCACTTAACAGCTGTTGGGGAAGGGTGCAGAATCAGATGTCTCATCTCCTCTGCTCTGACCTCTCTAACCAGGGGTTTGAAGTTCTCTGTCCAGCTCTTCACCCTTCGTTTTCTTTGCAGGCTGCTGTGGTGGCCTGATGTCTGTCCTCTGGGTCTGTCCATGATGCAGAAGGATGCTGCGTGGCTGGTGCCAGCCTCAGTGTGACTATATGAGCATAATTATCTGTGCGGCTCCAGCCCGGCATCGTGCCAGTGGCTGTGCCACAGCAGGTGCTTGCATGTGTGGAGCATTGTTGTTCCTTGCCTGATTCCCTTATTTCATGGGGCATAGCTCTCCCCCCAGCCATTTTTTTCCTTCCAACCCGCTGCCTGATGTAGCTCCTGGCCTTTGCCAAATTGTACTTCTGCTTTCTTAAACGTCTTTCCCAGGCTCCCGAGGACCACAGGAACTAATGTGTCTGGTACAGAGGGGTGGTGAGGCTCCCGCATCTGCCATCACTCCCTGCTCCCCCCTCACTCAGTGGGGTGTGAGGACTGGGGGCTCTTTGGTTTGCAGAGTAGGTCTCAGTGCATTGCTCTGGGCTGCTGCTGAAGGGTGTGCTGGAGGAGAAGGTCCCACAGGGATGGAAGTGATGCAGCCCTGCACCCATGCAGCTTTACTTGCTGCAGGGAGTGGGAATCGTGCTTAAAACCTGTTTGCAAAGATTCCAATGTAAGGTATGGGGAGAGGACCTCTATTGACCATGGCTGCTGTGTTGACCCCAGCAGGTCCCTCTGTGCGAGGTACCCCCCAGGTGCTGCAACTACAGGTCACTGCTCAGGTGAGGAGGATGTTTCCATACAGGGTATTCAAGGGCTGTGGGCAGTTTAAGCTGCCTCCATCCAGCTTTGGCTAGGACCTAATTGAAAGCCCCAGGCAGAGCATTCTCTGGCCCTTGCTAGGAGTCTGGATCAGCAGAAGTTTCTTTTAGACCCTGCTGCAAGCCCAGAGCACACGAAAGGGTCTGGAGAAAGGTGAGCCTGTGCTCCACTCTGGTTCACTTTGCCAGATGCCACCCTGCCATTAAATACCTTCTCCCCTGTAAGGCAGTGGTCGGTGGGCAGTCGGGAAGCTGCTGCAGAGCCAAAACTCCAGTCTGGTGTTTTGCAGTAATTAGCAGGTTTGAGTATGTCCTTAGCTCAGCAAAAAGGAAAAAAAAAAGCCAGGAGATGACACAGGACTGTATTTTATTGTATTTATTTCTTCAGAGAGACCGTGTGCATTGTATTTCAGGGGACGTTTAGTGTTCAGGTTTGTAGAGCTGAATCTGATTTAGTTTTACAGGAGACAACCCAGTTGTCCATAGCAACCTGAAATTGATTTCCCCCCCTGTCTACCAAAAGCTGTTCCCTCTTGAATCATCCCTTTAATTTAATACAGCGAACAGGATGTCCCTGCATGCAGAAACTTTTATTTTTTTTAACAAGTAACCTATGCCAAAAATAATTTCTTATTTGAGCAATGACCCTGCCTGCATCTTTATTACTGCTCAGCGTTAGTCCTTCCCACGTAACTTCCTTGTGCTTTGTTTCAGGCACCAGAGGCCATTATCAGTATCAGTTAATCATGGCTGCCACCGCATGAAGACATCCCTCTGCACACTCTGGCCACCTTGGCCACCTTGTCTTCTCAGCAGCAGGTCCCTCTTCAGCATGAAACCCTTCAGGCTGCCCTTCTCTCCCAAACCTCTGCTGTGTGGGTTGGCCTGGTCTGTGTGGTCACACTGAAAAATATATTCTCTGTGGTCTAGGCAGCATCAGTCCTGTGCATTCCCCATAGGTGCATTGTTGCCCAGGCATGGCTCTGGCAGAGGCGTTGCATTGAGGATCGGGGCGAGCGCTCCTTGCAGCGGCGATGCACTGTGCAGCTCTTCATTCCAACTCAAGAGGAAGGGATGAGGCATGCTGCTGTTCAGGGTGATGATGTGGTTGTTCAGCGTCCTCTCCACCTTCTGCTCATTAGGTTGCTTAGGGCTGGGAGCTGCTGGTGGCTCTGCTGTACAGACAGGGGTGAGGTGTCTGCCTTTGGCGTATGCTGTTGGTGCGTGTAGCCTGGGGCCTGTACAGGCCTGGACGTAACTATGTGTTCTGTGTTGACCTTGCTGAATATTTTAACTCAAAACTGCTGCTTACAATTTTCTCTGACTCTGGTTTCTATGTTAGGTCTCTGCTTCCTTGCAGATTTCTTTTTTGTGGGTTTTTCCAGCTAAAGTAGTGAGGATGCTTCATAGAAGGCTGGTTGGAAGGTGTTTGGGAAGAACTGCAGCACCCGTCTGTTCCCTTTGTTAAAAGGAGTCAGTGTCTTTGACGTCTCTGTGGTGCCTGAGGACTCCAAAGGAGTAACTTGCCTTGTCAGACCACTGCCAGGGAGGAGGGATTTGGGGCATTTTGCTATCTGAAACACTGGGATATAGGTTTACATTTTGGAACAGCGACAGCTTGCACATGTCAGGTAGAGACTGCAACTTTTTTCCATAGTTGCTTGCCCCTGGTTTTTACACAAGTCTGTGCAAGACAGCACGGACTTTCTCCTGCATTCTTACTTCTTGCCCTGCTTGTTACAGAGCCTTGTGTTGGAGGAAGGTGGTATTGGGCTGGGGCAAGGTGTGCCATGGTAGCTGTTGTCCCATTGGAACTTGTCCCTGTTGACTGTTCCATGCAAAGAGAAGAGAGCTGCTGCTTGCATCTATGCTCAGGCCCTTAGCACAAACTGCACCAATCTGTGCTGTGAAATGTCTGCCTTTTCCCAGCTTGTTTTCTGAAAATGGGAAAAGAGTGCACAAAATCAATATGGCAGAGCCTTTAGTTGTGTGTTCACCTGCTGTCACGTCGAGAGGAAGCCATGTCACTCAACATGCCTGTTGTATGGCACTCGTTGAGAAGACAGTTATTTCATCTTTCTGTTTTTTTCACATCAGTCAAAAAAATTGTTTTATTTAATGTGCATGATCTGAATATTTCACCGAATAAGCTACCCAGAAAGGTTAATCTCCAATTTTGTACTGCTTTTACTGTCACATCCAACTGCTTCAAAGACAGTAATGAGTGTATCTCCAATGATGATTTTCACATGCAGAGGTAGCAGAGGCATTTACTACTTTCAGGTGCCAAAACGTTCAAGACCTGTTTTTTTAAGAACACTTCACGTTTTGCAGTGCTGTACACAGTTATAGTACAAGTCTCAATTAGAGACTGAACAGAGAATCTTGATCTGTGGCTGCTAGTTCTTGTCTCTTCTGGACATGGTCTTTCTGTGTCTTTAGCTCGCCAGAAAAGGCTCAGCAATAATTATCTGGGAAAAAAATTGATCTGTGTGACTTTCCTCTTAATGTTCAGGAGATTTATGGCAGAGGTGTAAACAGGATCTAATCTTTCAAAGTGATGCTCGGCTGCCAGACCACGAAGCATCCTTTCTGGTCTCCTTACCATTGCCTGCCTTGCATGCTCCCCATCTTCCAAAAACTGAATGAAGGTGAGGAGTCTGCTGTCCCTCATGGTTGCAACTTCCTTTTCCACATGACCTAGCTTTCATACACCACCAACTAGAGTAGGTGTTGCTCCAGGTCTGAGTGAGCTTCCATGTGTCCTTGTTTGCATTCCTCCCTTCGGCAGGAGCTCAGCCTGCCTGAGAGCTGGGTTTAGAGCCAGGTACGACCTGGCTGGGATAGGCAGAAGTTCCTCAGCTGCTGTCTGTAACTTCTGACAGCGGGATATTTGTAAATTTAAACGCTTCCTCCCAGAAGTATCAAAGGAACTAAGGCCACTTTTCAGCATGAACTTGAAAGGCTTTCGCACACTGGTGCAGCAAGGATTGCCATGGAGAACAAAGGCTTTTGCTAATCGCTTCTAATGCCTTTCAAGTTTATGCCTCATTTTTTCCCCTTTTTCAGACAGCCTCCCAGAGTACTGAGACTTCAGTGACTGACTCACCAAATAATTAACAAGAGGAGGACTCCATCTCTGAAACTTTTGAACACCTCTTTTAATTTTCTTAAACCAGCCAGTAGTCTGGCCAGGTTCCAGTTTGTGTAATTACATTTGACCTAACTTAATCCCTTGGCAGTTTCTATTGCACGTGGTAGTCATTTTGGCTCTCTGTCCTGGGCTGCCATTCAATGCTACTCCATGGTTTTCAACAGCTGTAGTAATTCAGCCGTAGAAATGGGTATATTTTCTTGGTGGAAGCACTTCTCATATCTGTATCCCTTGCTGAACATCCTTATCTCACTAGTATTTTTGGAGGTAATATGTCGGATGCTGTAGATGCTCTCATTGAAGTCCTTGGAGCTGCCTTCACTCTTGGATGGGTGTGTATTTGAACCCTTGTTAGTTGGCCATTGTACATTTTGAGATTACTTTGAGTCTTTCTTTGCAAGACATTTATTACTCAGTCTCCTGCTGTGTGCTGTAGGGACGTTACTGGTGCAGGTATTCCTCTTTAGCCTTGGAAACAGCACTTCTGTTATCAAATCTGTGCTAAATAGGAGTGTGTCACCTTCCTGTGCTGACAGCAGTTGGGCTGGCTGTAAGTGTTGGCATTTGTAAGAGTGGAAATGATCAAGGAAAGCAAAAGCCCAAGGCAGCTGAGAAGGATTGAAAACGAAAAAGAAACCCCACAAAACAAAAAAAAAAACCACCAAAGTGGAAACCTGGAGGTGAACAAAGTGCAGTAACAGGAGCGGTTGGATGGATGGTACAGGCAAAAGAGAAGATAGAGTTGTGGCATTGGCATATCCTTTTGCTGTGCAGCAGGCATCTTGTTTTTGCAGCAGGCAGCAAATTGAGCTGCCTTGGAAAAGGTGTATTTCTTCCAAAAGGCACTTGATACTTTGGGGCTAGCCACAGCCCCTATTAAGGGGAGACAGGACAGGAATTAGAGTGGGGTCCAAAGGTGATCCACTGGTGAAGGGTGCTGTTGTGGCAAGTGGTCTGCTCTGTATTTCTGGTAGCCTCTAAAAGTAGGAAGGAAAATGTTTCCTGGAACACAGACCTACCAAACCCTTATGGTGATTGTCAGAGAAAATGTGGCTAAGTTTGAGTGGAGGCACATGATGTTTCTGCAGTCACTGATGTTGCTTTTGAAGGTCTGTTTGAATGTTAAGTAATGGGGCGGAAGAAATTGCACTTTAAGAGTTGTTGCTTTTCCCTTGTTGCTGGACTCTCTGCCTACCATCCTAAAGGCAAATCTTTTCTTTTTCTTATTTCAGAGTAGTTTATAACTGGGTGTGCCTGAATGCATCAACCTTTGGATGTGAGTGTCTTCTCCAGAAGAGCCGTGTGAGATCCTAGCTGCCTGTTCTCTCGGGGTAAGAAAAGAAATACACGTGCAGAGACACAAGGTGAAGAACATGCTTTGGGCAGAACCAGAATTGGGCAGAAAGAGGGCAACCCACACTGGTGCCTCAGCTGTAAATTTTGGAAATGCTGAACTTGTTGTGGAGAGAGGGAATAAACTGTAAATCTGGCCACTGTAAATAAAGCAAATTCCCAGCTTAAGTTGCAGTAAGAGGAGTTTAAGTTAGACATTAGTAAATGGTCTCCTGTGTTAAGAATAGCTGAGTGCTGGAGTGGATTGCTCGAGGAGCTTAGTAAGTTTCAGTCTCTGGGAAGATTTAAAAGTTAGCAAAGCTCCATCAGGTGTGTTTTTAGAAGAACAGATCCTTCCATGTTGTGGAGAATTGAACTGGATGACTTCTGGAAGTCCTCCTAACCTGTTGATGGTTGGAGAGTGTAAAATTCTTAACAGTTGTATTCAGAACTGGTAAGGTAAATGGCTAAGTTTCTCTCTGCAGAAGGAGCTTCCAGGTCTGAAGATGAGCTTTGCTACAACAATTAATTCTGTTGCTCAGTGTCTTTGTTACATAAATGGTAAAGTTCTTCTGGAGGGAAGTACAAGCTTATAGAAAAGGAGTTCAGTCCTTGGTCCTTGGCATGCAGTGTAAACTTGTGATAAAAACAGGAGGTTGTATTAATTGTGGTTCTTTTGGAGCAAGTTCATGAGAATTTGTATCTCTTCTGGGAACTGTGTAAGGGGTTTACTCTTACTTGCAGGTGGGTAATCTATTTTATTGTGACATGAGAACACAACATTACAGATACTCAGACTCTGCTCACAGACAGGAACTGAATGATCATTTTTCCTCGTTGTTTTCAGGGGCTGATGAGATGGTGGAGAGTTTAATTTTTCTTTTTGTGTTCTTCTGTTCCCGTTCTGTATTTCTTTGTCCTGTCTTGACAGCAAACACACCAGCCCTTTTCTGTGTTTAGAAATGCAAGCTCACCAACTGGGTCTTGAAATTATGTCCTGAGGAGGGCTGGGCATTTAGTTCCCTGGCTTCTTCCTCGCTCCCTGGGAGCTACAGATGGCAAATCCAGCCTGGGCTTGCGCAGCCTCTGAGCCATCATCGTGAGAGGAGCGGGGTTTGGGTGCTTCATCTTCCTTGTGTGGTTTAGGGTAGCGAGTTACCTGGCCTGTTGTCTCATGGGACACCTGAAGTTCAATGGGAAGTTCTTTGACCTCCTGTTGGACTTCAGGATATATTTGTTTTCCCTAATATTTACCTTTCATCCTTAATGTCAGCAAATACTGATGTCTCCCCTGGAGTTATACTAGTGCCTTTTTGTTTGTTATCTTCCTGTTTTTAGTAGAGATAAGCTGTTCTGTCCCAAGGGTAGAGGGACATGGAAGAAACTTTCAAATAGCTGTAAGAAATGCAGATGGTGTCGGCAGAAATAAGGGGATGCCTTTCTGAAGTCACCTTTGCACGTGGGTTTTTTCTCTCTCTCTCTCTCTTTTTTTTTTGACTTGAGCTTTTCAATTCCTGCAACTATCTGCTCAAATCTTGAAAGCCAAATACGTTCATGGAAAGATACAATTTACTGTGTGCCCCCTGATCTTTTGATCTCAATCAATCAAATAAATGCAAGACCTTGCAGTTCACCTTGCTGCAAGGACGGTTAATAAGTTGAGGGGTTGTGCCAATGGCAGTGGTGGTTTTCCAGCCTTCTGCTTCTTTTTGTTGTTGTTGTTGTTATTTTTTTATGATTCTGACCTTTTGGACTGGTCAGGGTAAGATTATTTGCAAAGAATACTCCATAAATATGCCTGTCAGGACCTGAGTTAACATTCGGGTGTTGCTGCTTAGTGAAAGAAAACAATATACCAAAGTTCAATTTAGATTTCCCTGCAGGGCTGAAAATAATGACGAGATTCACTTAATGTGGCAGACCTGAGTCCTGTCACCTCTATGGGAGCGGCTGCCTTACGGTCCCGCCGCACACTGCAGCGATGTGAACTTGCTGGTTAACTTGCTGGCTGTGGCTGAAGCTTTGGTGTCTGGCATCTTGGGCTGGGGCTAACTTGGGGCAGAGGAGCCCCAGGTGCCTCTCCCGGCTCTCTGAGGTGCCAGCTCAGTCAATTAGTAGTTTTGTTTGACTTTTGCAGATGAAATTTCCTAACGCTGTGTTCCTTGCTTACACCTGTCAATGAGGTTTTGTGGAGTTGTGCTGTGTCCTGCAAACAATCCTGTTTCCATCCCTGCAATCCAGAAGAGAAATCCTGCTCTGAGTACAGTCTGTCACGTGTTGCAAGCCTTGTTTAGGAGTGTCCCAGCATGTCTTGGTGTGTAGCATCCAGTGGGCAGCTCCCTGTGATCTCTGAGCACCAAAATCCCAGATTTTGGTAGGTAGCTGGTTGGGTTTTACCTGCTGTGACTAGATATCTCCCTAACAATAGCAGTTCCTAGATTTCTTTCACCTAACATTTACCACTGAGGAGGCTTGCAGCATCCAGGGGTAAGAGTCTTGCTTGTCTCTCGGAAATTACAATGGTGATTATCGATGTTTCTGTGGTCCTGTCAGCAGAATTGACGTCTGTGGGTGAGAGCAGGACAAGGAATGAAGCTGGGAGCCAGCAGCTGCTATTTGAGCATTAACCCGCAGTGCTTGAAAACAGCACCAGTCCATTGTGCAGATATGGTCTTTCTCTAGAGCCTGGTTGTGGATGTAAATATAGTTGTCAGAAACACCTGGCTCTTCTGAAGTTATTTTTTTCATAGATGGGAAAGTGAGGGTGTTGAAGGTCTCTCGCTTTACCCACAGGAAAGTGCATGCATGGCATTGATGCTCCAAGGTTGGGTCTGAGACCCATAGGTTTGGCCAAAAAAACTCCTCCAACAACCACCTGAAATAATGCTACATATGGTGGAAAACAGCTCATCCCCTGAAAAAATTATGCCATCAATTGAGAAAGCGGTCTGGGGCTGGATGGTGAAATAACAGTGCAGAATGCAGTGTGGCTCGTGGAAAGTCACGCGGCACCTCAGTGACAAATCCCCTCTGACAGCCCAGCAGCTCTGGATCCAACTCTGCAACTTGCAGTGAAACAGATGGGCCTGGTTCCTTGTCAGCATCAGCTGAAAACTTTAAAAATAAAATCAATTAGTGTTTAGACCCATCTTAGAATCCAAAAGCTGTTTCTCCAGCTCCTGTAAATAACGTGAACTTTTGCTGGATTTAAAACTACAGATCCTGGGAAAAGGAGATGACTGAGGGTGGTAGAGCAATGCCTTAACAGCACTGCTGCACCCTGCCAAGCGTGGTGGCACTGCCGTGAGTTGGCCAATGAGTTGCACCATCCCCATGGGCAGCTCCCATCCTGGAGGTGCCAAGGGGAAAAGCCCTCCAGTATGCAGGAGTTCTGCATGGCCTGGATCCCAAAACTCTTCTTTCTTATTCCAAAAAATGACTGGCAATTAGCAGCGGGGCTAAGAGCCACCTTGGATTAAATCGTATGGAGGCATGAGAAATAGTAGGGTGTATTTGGAAATATCTATTGCATATATATATTCCTCTGAAGAAACATGTTGGAGATGCCATATCCATAAATACTAATAAGGCTGTTTGATTCCAATTTTCAGGTAAGATTAACATTTTATTGAGTATTATATCTGTCACATTCAATGCTTTAGTGTACGATCCTCTCAGGCTTATTAGCATAATTGCAGTGCTTAAGCAACAATAAAAAAATTCAACAGTAAAATAGCAGTTAGCATAGGCAATTTGTTATCAAAAGCTTTTACGTAAGGACAGCTTTTGAGCATATTTATTATCAAGTTAGGGCTATACATTATTTTTATTTAGAAAAACAAGAGGGAGATGTAGGGTTTTTTTTTCCTCTCTTAATGGCTAAATCAGAAGGCTTGAAAATTGATCACAGCCTTTTGCTGTTCCTTAAATTTGCTCTGCATATTCAGTTGGGGTGGGAACTTGAGATAACGAAACGGACTCAGGTCTCAGGGTTGTGGCATTAATAACTCAGCAAAAAAAATTTCAATTAAGTCCTGAAGCTGTCTTGACCGCCCTTTTTAAACTCCCTCATTGTGTCCCGAGTCTCAGAAGATACTCTCCTCCCCCTCTGTAACTGATCGAGCTCTCATCGGAGCAGTACAAGGGCAGGGGTGGCCCAGCCTCATGCCCTAATGGTGGCTGCAGCCCAGGAGGTGATGCATCCGAGTGCTGCAGGGACGATGTGCCCTCAGATGAGGGGAGGGACCAGATGGGACCCATGGGAAGAGAGGACTTTGTGGTCAGTGCTAGTTGTCTCTGAGGTTGGAGCGGAGGAGCAGTGTTGTTTTGCCCTGTTTCTGTTCTCCCTCTGGGGACATGTAGGGGAACGAACAGTCCTTTTCCAGAAGAGCTCTAGCAGGGATGTGAATGCGTGTGTGCGTGTAACCACCTGCTCCCTGCACATACGTGCATCCACATACAGAAAGTCCCACTTGCCAGCATGACAGGTTTTCCTGTGTATGTTTTAATTTTCAGCAAAGGACATTTTGAGAGCTAAATTTTCAGTGTGCATTTAAAATACAGAGGTGTACCTCATAAATGAAGAAGTAAATGAGATTTAACCAACACAAGAAGTCCTTGGGCAAAGAGGTCCATTAAGAAAAGCACAAGCATTTGGTGAGAGGAAGACTTGCTGTGACTGCTTGTGATTCCTCTGATGGTGGAAGCTGTTTTCAGACCCCCTTTTTCTTGACTTGCTTCCTCTACATCCATCGGCTTCTGCTTGACCTCTTCACATTGTTGCCCTCAGTTGTCCTTGTTCCCCAGACTTGTACTCATCTCCATCATCCCTGTTCTCCTCCCCATCACTAAAACTTGGTGTCTCAGCTCATGTGTTTTCCTCATCCTTGTTCTGGGAGACCTCCTGTGCCTCGTGCTGCCTCGTCAGAGGTTGCTCTGCCATCATCTTGATGGCTGACTACTGGTGGACCTGTCACTGCCTTTTTGGCAGTGTCCAATGCCCAGGGTGAAGAGCTGCCACAGCCCTGGCAATGCCTTCACCAGGCTCACAGCCTGGGTGAACAAGACAGGTAAACATGCCTGGGTTGTTTTGCTCCCATTTTGACTGTTATCTAAGCTCACCCCATGAGGAGAAGTGAAGGTAATGCTGCCCCAGGGCAGAAGCTCATGTTCATAGTGAAACAGGATGTGCAAGCAGGTTGTAGGAATTGGGAAGGGAGCACATGGAAACAGGTGAAACTAAACTGGGCACATATTGGAGAAGTGATGTGCTTGTGGGGTGCTCTTCACAAACACCCTCTTCTGTGAATATGTGAAATTTGAAAGGAGATGGTTGTTTCAGATCCTTTTTTTTTTTGGGTACAAAAACCCATGGTGTTCTTCAGAGATAAACTGTATGTTTCAGATTCTTGGGTAGTCGTGAGTGTTGTATAGGTACGCAGCTCACTCTCACGAAACTGCCTAGTGCTGCTTGGTGTTTAGACTTCCTGTCAACCAGAGAGCTTGGTGATGTTCCTGGGAAGACTGAATACACAGAAAACAACAGTGGAGAGCTCAACTTCCCGGGAACTTCGCTTTCAGTGGAAATTTGGCTGTGATTTGAATTGCAGTTGAAATATGTGCTCTCTGCCTCTGGCGTTGCCTCCAGGAATGGAGACTTGTTGCTCTCCAAGGACAAAGCAGGCTCCTGCGCAGTCCTGCAGGTCCCCACTATTGCTGCTTCTGGTTCTGCTCATCTGGCTTTAGTTGCATCCAACATGAGCTACGTGAGCATCTCCCACTTGCATCTAGCTCTGTAGCTAGGTAGTGATGTGTCTTCTGCTGTGGCCAGGGAAGCACCCTTCTAGGTGCTATGCATAGGCAGACAGAAGGTTCTTGCATCCACAGAAGGAGCTGGGGAACCAGGGAAGGTGCTTCTTGAGGTGTTGAAGTGATTGAGGGAATCTCCATATGGCTCCTACCTGAGACCTATAGTCCTCCAGCAGTTTCGGTAGGAAGAACCTTGCAGGTCTCAAAGCAGGGTTAGCTTCGTGGTTGGGTGAGGTTGCTCAGGGCCTGCCATCATAGTGGTGGTCTCGTGTGATTCCTAGTGATTATGTGCACCTTGGTCAGGAAGCAGCTGCCTTATGCAGGACTTTGGAGGCTGTAGTCTGGTGTTAGGAGAGCGGAACAATGAGGTTTCTGGAAGAGGGCTCATATGAATGGTCAGCTGAAAGCCAGTGGCACAGGTCCTACCTCAGACTCTTCTTGTGAAGCAGGGAGCACCATGCCCAGCTCTGCAGGACCAGTGCTGCTTGAGGCTGGCTGCCACAATAGCTCTTGGGGAAACCACAGGGCTCTTGTTAGTGATGGATGGGGAGGGATGATGGGAGGAGAGGGTCAGTAGCTGGAGCTGTGCATGAACACATCTTCCTCGAGGAGGAAAGTGCCTGCATGCTTCTTACACGGGGAAAAGATTGGCTGAAAGAATTTAGCAGTGATAAATGTCATAAAAATACTTATGCTGGAATTTGTAAAGCCTGGAACATCTGTTCTCGACAGTGCTTTGATCATGTTGTGAGGCTTTTAAAATGATACTTCCATGAAATAAGTGAGATCCTTATGGCTGCAGGATTCCTTTCAGTGCCCTTTTTTTCATGGAGCAAAAAGGCAAATTTCACAGGGAACATTACATGACTTGAAACACATATTTTAATGGTTAGTATCAACCAAACAATGTTTTATTAGGTGCTAGAAAAATGTTCCAGTTACATACCCCAGGAAGCAAAGCACTCTCATTTACTTTTAAGCTTATGGGAGCTGTACTTTGAAAAAAAAAAATCTTGAAAAGAATCAGGAATGCATTGCTTGTATATTACTGTATTCAAAACCAAAACAAACATGGTGAAATGAGCTTAAATATTTTGAAGTTTTTGTCAGAAAAAGGGCCTTTTCGGGTTTTGTTTTTAGGCAGAGGTGCAGACGAGCTGGGGTCAGCCTGTTTTCTGAGGGACTTACAACAAACAATTGTGAGGCACTGACAATTTACTTTCCTGGGTGCACTGTTTTGCATCGAATAACTTTTTAGTCATTTGCTTTTCTCTGAGGAATCATCTGTTCCCCTTTCCTCATTGTTTTAGCAGGCTTCTGCCTGTTGCCCTTCGAGCAGCTGCACGTTTGTGGCTGGAATGTTTTGATGCTGAACGCCTCGTGTTTTAAGGAGCGTGGAGAGCTCCCATCACAGACCTGAGTTCTTTGCAGTTTGGCGCCTGGCAGGAGGGTTTCTGTTCCTCTGCCTTCCTGCTAAGCATAGAGGAAAACACAAAATCTCCTGTGCTGTTTGCAGGTATGAGGAGTGGTGGGAAGGAGGGAGAAATTGAAGACAAGATGTGGAACAAGGAGGTCTCCTTTTCCTCTGCATTTGTGTGTTGATATTTGGCAAATCATTTCCTGCTGCTGCAACCAGAAAGTCCAGTGGTTCCCAGAGGGATGCTGGGGCAAGGCCCCTCACTGCCATCTCCCCTTCCCTCCACTGGAACGATTAACTGGCCCGTGAGTGATCCTGGGGATCTCCCCAGCAAGCAAGAACCTTGGGTACTTCATGGCTTCTACATTTGAAGACTGTCCAAGCTGTGAAAGGAGGAGAAGTTATGGTACTAAATAGCAGAGGAGGCATACAGCTGTGCTTTCTAGTAATGTTCTGGGTGCCAGGGGTTAATTTATAAAACTAAATTGTTTAATTAATCTCTGCAGCACCCAACAGGTGAACAGGCGGCTTATTACTGTGACATATCCATTTATAGCAGTTTTCCTCCGCTAACACCTGCGACTCAGTTCTGTTACATGCTTATGCTGTCTGTTAATTATTTACCAATGATTTACAAGTACAGAGTGCAAATAAAACGCTTTTATGATGAAGACTGCATTGCACACCTAAGATTTCTGGGACTTAGGCCACTGTGCTATGAGGAACACTCCCATTGTCATGCCTGGGCTTATGATGGAGGACTCCCCGTGCATGCATGAGCAATTGGCAGCCAAGGGGCTTACTACACACATGGTTGCGGTGTGTGAGGGGATCTGTCTCCTTTGCTTCCTTGAAAATGGATTTTTGCCATTTTGAGTGACTTTCTTCCCCCCTACAAGGGCTCATTCTTCTTCATAAGTGATGGCAGAAGCAAACTGTTTGAAAAAAACAGCAAACCCACTGTGTGAGTAAAATAGTATAAAAGTCAAGTAGCAGATCGAGTTCTGACTCAGCTGGTAACTTATGATCCTATGCTATTTCTGTAACATTTTTAGCTTATGACCAAATTTTTCTAATATTAGGCCATTGCCATAGAAAGTGTGTCAGAGTCCCAGGCTGCCAGAACCTATCAGTGTACAGTATACATACATTTCTCAGCAAGTGTGCAGGAGCAGTCCAGTAAGTTCTTTGTTGTGGTTTTAAATTGCTGCCATTTCTTTCTTTCTTTTTTAAAATTTCTTTCTTTTTCTGTTGATTGACTTAGCAAGCAGTGCTGTGCAGAACAGCATAGCTGCTGTTTGTTTCTCACTCGGCCAGGCACCGAGCTCCTGTCCCCAGCTGTGCCTCTTGCAGGCCAGCGTTGCTTTAGTGGTAGATTTTCAGCCGGTGTCAATGGTTCTAAGTCAATTCAAGCTGTACTAACTATGTGGATGTTATGGAAGTTGAGGATCCGGTCATACAGCTCATGATATTTTAGTAAGGAAGGAGTTCTGGAGGTGCTTGTCCTGTTCTAGGCAGGCAAGAAAGCACACGTAAAGTTTCTCTAAGCTCAGGGAGAGCGTGTGTGAACAAACGATCATCTGCGCTGCATACAAGAGGAGGTGATTACTGAGGAAATCTCGAAGTTTACAAGTAGAATTTTTTTTATAGGTTGAAATCTGCTGCAGTTTCAGAGTAACTAAGGACACTTAAAAGAACGAAACTCCAGGCAGCCGAGCCCAAACACGCACGACATGCAGCCCCGAAGCAGTCGTTGTGTTTAGCACTACCAATCGGCTAGCTAATGCAACAGCTGCCCTGGGATTTTGCATGTAATTTTTGTCTGGACACTAACGATGAACGCAGGGTTAATGATCTGTGTCCGGTTTCCCTCCAATGTGTTTTATTTGCACTTTGTGGCTCCTTTTCACCGTTCTTTGCAGCAGCCCCAAAATGTCAACTGACCTGAAGAAATCGACTATGGATGCTTAAAATAATCCAAAAAGAAAAGCTAGAAAGGATGTTGCTTTCTAGCTTTTCACATGAACACCTTGTACTCAGACTCCCTTTGATTAAGTAACCAGCAAAGCCTATTCACATGTACTCCAATTAAAATTTAATGAAGCAAGAGGATGTATTCATATATGCTGACTATTGAGGGAGGAACAGATTCCAGTAACTCTGCTCTGCAAGCCCTTTGCTTCGTGTACAGGGCTGGGTTTACTAGAAAGCTGCTCTGCAACCCCTTTGCTTCGTGTACAGGGCTGGGTTTACTAGAAAGCTACTCAGCAGCCGTAGAGCTCCTTTGGCACGAACAACCCTTGCCAAGTCTGGGTTCTCACAGCTATAGCAAGAGGCAGTGATAGCTTATACACAGAATATTGTGGTTTATTTGTAAGGCAGAGCCTTATCAATACAGTCCAGCTTGGCCAACTGCAAGCCCTAATGTGCTCCATCAGAGAAGGTCCGGGAGTTGTTAGATGTGAGTGTTATACCCGCCCTGCATGAAGACTCTTATTAAGTGGCAGTTGGATAAGTGGAGCAGCATGTAGCAATGAGGGAAGCCCTGTTTGCTCTGATTTTTAAATAGGGAAATTGGTGCGCAAGTGGGGCCTGTACAGGAGCTTGGCTGGTGTCAGGAAATAGCCAGGCTTTCTGGGCCTCTGCATTTGCTGAACATTTATTGGGCAGTTGCGTTAGTACTTGTGTTCCCAAAGGGGCATGGCCCTGCTTTGCAGAGCATTTCACTTCTAAATTGATGCTCCCATCAACAGGGAGGGCAGGCATGGGCATCTGTGAGGACAGTGAAATGACCTTCCAGGAGCAGTGGAGAGGCTTGCTTTCACACTGTCTCTTCCTGAGCATTTCCACTTCTTGGGCTGTTGTAGAGCTGCTGCATCATCTCGTGCCCAGGATGGGGCTTGGAGAAATGGGGTAAGAAGAGCTCTTCTTGTTGCACAGTGCCCTGTGGCTTCAACTCTGCATGGAGACTGGCATCCACCTCTGGAGTGGCATGTGGCAGCAGGGCAATGCTGCACAGCTATTTTAAATGGCATTTTTGGATAAGCAATGAAAGATCCTGCTGTATCTGCTCTCAGTAATGGGTTGGGCGACAGAACGGAAATGCCATGGTGGAATTTGCCTTTGCTGCTGACCCTTGCACGACACACAAGAGCTCCTCATCACCAGACCTTTGTTTTGCCTTATCCAGAATACAAAGCAGTGCTTCATCAGCATGGCTGGCTGTTTTCCTTCTGGCTTGACTCAGTGGCAGAACAGCAGCAAACGTTTCTGAGGTATAGTGGGCTTTCCAGTTACCATCCACTTCAATCCCCGTTCCGTCCTGCAAAGGCTCTCACTTGCTCTGCTGCCATGAAGCACTGAAGAAGCCTTCAAAGGGAGATGTAACTCTGGAGCTGAGATCTTGTGCTTCGTTTTTGGCCTGGAACAGTAAGCATGAGATTTCTCTTGAAACCTTCTTTGTGTGTCTTTCTGAAGAAATAGCTGGAAGGAGAAGACCTGTCAGTTAAGCTCTAAAAGAGAAATGTATTGGCTCTGAATACACTAGGGACATTATTTAAGGTCAGTTGATCTGTGAGAAGGCATGACTTATCTAACGCAGCCTAAGGTTAGTTACGCAACAGACGGGCTGTTCTTTGTTGTGAAGAACAACTTCAGTGTGTGCCTGTGAAAATCAAAGGTCTTGCTGAAGGCGTGTTGTGTTCTGGCTGGAAGCAGTTGGGTGTCCTTCTCTAGTGATTTCTCCTTCTGTAGTAGATTATCATCACAGAAAGGTTTCCAGTGGGAAAGGCGTTCAGCAGTTGCGGACTGCAGAAGTGGAGCTGCTAGTCGATGTATGCTTTGGTGGGTGGTGGTGCAGGACCACATGCATGTGGTATTGTTTCAGACTAGCCTTTACTTCCTTCTCCACCATACATCTCTCTGTATCACAGACCAGATCACTGGGTTGTCTAGATGCCTACATAGGGCAGTAGTTTTAAGGTAAACATTGAAGAGGAGTATTTTCTGATTTCTAAAGAGAGTGCTGTAACAATTTGCCACTTATGGTTTGAACTACAAGATTTGCCGTGTTGTGACTACGTGGCACTGACATCTCCTTTCCTGGAGAACCTTTCTTCCCTCTATCATCTTGTATTAAAACATGCTGCCCAGCCTAAGTGCTGTTATTTCTTCAGAAAGACTCAACATCACTAAGCTAATCAAAGGAAGGGGATTTTTTTCCTTATAACCCAGGAATGGTCTCCTGTGCCTGGTGGGGTGGGTATCCAGTTTTGGGTTTGAGCCTTTGTGCACAGTGAGAAATACTTGACCGCTTGTGCCAGGCTAAGCATAATATTCAGTGAGCTTTGCCTGACGTGCTTGCGGACTGTCGTCTTTCTGTGCTTTTTGTGTGGTGTGTGCTGGGAGGTTTAGTGTTTGCAGAATGAGGGTATTTTAACTAGCTTTGCACAAATATTGGTCTTACGTGGTTTGTTAGCTACGCACTCTTGGGCAGAACTAGGGAATGATGAAAATAAATATCTCCAGCTTTTTTTTTTTTTGATGGACTTTATGTAAGAGTTGGAAAAATTAAACCTTAAAAGGAAATAACCAAGGTATGTGGTCATAAAATGTTGTTTTTCCTAGAAGTTCAACTTTATATATAGATGGCTTGGTGAAATCCAAATTGTCTGTGGTGGAAAGGTGATGACTGTGATGCGGTGTGACAGCGGGGGGCTTGGGGAGCAAACCAGTCCAGAGCAAACTGGTCTGGGTGCCTCAGCAATGCATATGCTCTGAGCTCAGGAGGAGTTTCCACATCTGCCTCTATGCAGCTGGGGACTGAAAGGGTTTTTCCTAGTAGCCTCTTGCTCTGGAAGTCTTGGCTGTCCAGTGCTGCGTTCCTGTAAGCTCCCTTTGAAGTATGCTAATGCGTTACAGTTAATGAGATATTTCCTTTGCTTTGCAAAATCAGACTCCGCCTTGCTCCTTCTCAGCATCCAAAATGATTAGCAGTTTCTGTAAATCCAGGCCTGTGATTTTTATGAGGACCCCTGACAGCCAGGGGTGATGGTGTTCTCCCCAAGTGTTTCCTAAGTAGTAGGAAATCGATGCACTGGGGGGACAACTGTGCCTGATACCTATTAATTACACTGTCCCCTTATGTCTAATGTACCAGAACAGAGTCTGTAGAGCAAACCCCCTTGCCAATTTATATGAAAAAAAAATTGGATGTAAACTGGTTCCTTAAAAAAGCCAGAAACGGAACTTGTATTTGATAGGTGGGATTGGAAGGAGCAGTTGCAAGCAGAAATAAAACGTATGGTAGCGTGAGATCGTTGGCTTTACCAGACTCCATAAATGGTCCCACCAGCCCCTCAGTGCCCCATGCTAGATGCTGGGGAATAAAACACGTCCTGCTGTTAATGCTGCATCAAATGAAGGCATTGTGGTACATGCCTGGGGCGATGGGCTGGGGGATAATTACTGTTTTCTTCCTTTATACCACAGATGAAATGATTTTGAAGCTTTACCGTCCTGACTTCTGCAGCGCACATTAAGCTGGATATGACATCAGTGTTAAGAGTTGTGGCACTTGTGGTTACAGTTTTGGGATTCCTTATATTTACTTTCTAGGGAACTAAAATTCAAAGCAGCTTTTATGGCTGTCACGAGAATACTGTTGGTTTCGAAAGAGGTGGGTAACGTGCATTGACCTTTAACTAATATGGCCATATCCCATTTTCTGTGTGTTTCCAATTAGGAGAAGTATGTTATGATTTTTTTTTTTTAATTGTTAAAATAGTAAAGCTATTTAACTGCAAGACTACTGCTTTCCCCCAAAATAAAGAATAATGAGTTGTTGTCCAAGGGGAGAAGCTTTCGTACAATCACCATTATAAGCTGGAAATCAAGATTTAATAGTAGCACGCGCCATCTGCCACCAGCGGTGGAAGACCATGGCCAAAGCCTGGACTGCTGTGAGCAGTTCTAGATTGTAATTGCAGGGAGGCTGCAGGACTACTCCATCCCATGGAGGAGAGGATGGGTTGCTATGGCCAGTCTTCTCCTGGAGCTTTCTGTGTTTTTAGCACTGCAGATCCTACATGCAATGTTGTCTTGTTGCTCAGCGTGGTGAGTTGGGTCTTCAGAGTTAAAGTGACATGACTGTGCTGGACTTGACTCTGAAGCCAGCTGCAAACTTCTGGTCGGCACTCACGCTGGATTTGCTCTTTGGGAAAACTATGGCTGGTTTTTTCCACATGTTTTGATGGTGGTGGGAGGTGATGGGCACATCGGAGATGAAGGGTTTCTCACCGTGCTGGTTTTGAAAGGGCATGTCCCTTCTCATTTTTGTGGATGCGTGTTGCAAAATAATTTTATACCTTTGTTCCTAGGACTTGCAGTCGTTTTCAGGAGCTGCAGTAGATCTTCAGAAGGAAAAACCAAACACATTTTCCACTTTTTAAAATGTACTTTGCTAAATAGGTATTTTTGTCAAATTGCAGTTTCCCTCAAAACGTTTTTCTTTATATAGTAAATGGGATTCCACCTCTCCTAGCCCTTTGCTAACAGCTGTTCTGCTAGCTAAATGTCACTGAATTAAAAAGAAACAAAAATAAGAAAATTATGTTTTCAGATAAAGATTTTTGTTGACCGTTTCAGTCCCAGGTAGAAGAAATCCTTCTTCCTTTTGAATATTGAGATCTTCTGGGGTTTGTAACCATTCCATTTCATTTTGCAGAACATTGCAATACTGTAACATTTCTGGAAAACTGCTACATTTGTATTATATAAACAAACTCACTCATGTTTATGAACGTATCTATGTATATAAACATGCTCAGGGCTGGCTTTTACCTCACTCTCTTGCCCAGAGAAGTGCTGGGCATCTCTGTAGGACCCCGGGTACCTGAGCATGCTGCTGGTTTTGGCAGCTCAGCTTCTGGAGCTGACCTGTAATGAAGTTGGTGCGATGGGATAATTTCAGGTCAGGGTGCATAGGAAAAGGGGACGTGTGCCAGCCTTTTGAAGCTTGCTTTGATTTGTTGCTGGGCACAGTGAGGACTCCTGGGGTATTATCTGAGGATTAAGCGCAACATTAAACATTGGAGCTGACTTGTCAAAGAAAGGGCAGTTTATCAAAATATAATTTATAACCAACAGTTTACTACTAGCTGCGGTAATTAATACGGAACATGACGGGGCCCATCATTAATGTGCTTTGTTGTCTCAGCTTGCATTACTGCTGCTGGCAAGGCCAGCTTCTGAGGCTAATGAAGGACAGGGAAGAAAGAAATTTGTGCTGTTGTTAGCTGATGGTAATATTTCTCCAGGTCACACACACTACCGTGCGTTGCATCTGATCACAAATCTCAGCCAGACATATGTGTCCAGTAAAAGCTGGTTTTCCAAATTCTTGCTTAAAGAGGCAAGAATTATTGTGTACTCCAAGGTCTCTTGGAGCCACTGTTAACGTTGGGATGGGGGTGAGACTGTGTAGGCTGCTCTGGAGGGACTATGGGATGGGGAGAAAACTTTTCATCTCCTCTGCGGTGGTCTTAAATCATGCTCAGGTTACTAATGAAGGAAAACAGTTGGTGTCCAGTGGTTAATGAACTTGTCTGAGGGAGGAGGAAAGCTGAAGAAGCTTTTTCAATGTGTTTTGAATGGCCAGGCACACAGATTGAGGGCAATAGCTGGTGCTGTATTGCTGTTGGTTTGAGATGGATCCCGCTTTCTGATAGCCCATCTTGAGATGTCTGAGAGACATATGACTTTAGTAGAACTTCTATTATTACGATAGCTTCCAGAGAGATGTTAGGAGCCATTTCCGGCATTGGGTTAAGCTGTAGCAGCAGTGTGAGTTCCTTTCCTAGGGGTCTGGCGAGGGACAGGCCAGCCAACATCTCTCCAAAGGTGTGTAGGGAGTTCATGTTAAAATAAAGCTGTTCCCAAGTTCTGTTTGCTGTATCAAGTCTGTCTTTGCTTATACTGCCAAGAAAGATCTCACAGTGTCATCCAAGTGAGGAATACCTAGGCCTGGAGGGACTTGGACATGGGCAGCTGTCAGGTCTTCTGTATGGAGATAACAGTGAGAAAACCAAGGGCCATTGAAATCTCGATGCTTGAGCTCCATGGTCACTGTGATCTATTTTGACAATAAGAATATTCGTGGCTTAGCACTCACCCTTAATTTGGATGTTTGATCAAACAGCATGTTCTCACTGTGGCTGCCCACTAAACTGGGGCACTTGTTACAGCAGAGTGTATTGTATGTTAGTTTTATTGACTGTTGTGCAAATGGTTGAGAGAGATGTTTTAATGTGCCTTGCACTAGTCCAAATTTAGGTACTGCCATTTCCTGATAGCAGTGGAACTATCTGCAGGGGATCCAAAGGAACAAAATCTGAAGGTTTCAGCAGTTCTGCTCCAGCTAGAACCAAGTAAACAATATTCTGATGGTTCCTCTCTGTGCTTCTCTTCCAAACATATCCTTTTTGGCATGTTTGTTACAAAATGAGATAAATCTGCTTCATGTTGAGATGACAGGGTAAATTTGCCACTTTTACTACCATGGATTTGGTTCCAATAGCTTTTGTTGTGTGTCCTTAGTCATCCCTGCTGCTTGCTGTAACGGGTGGAGGGATGCGCCATGCGGGGATTATATACACCCATCATGGCCTTTTTTAGATTACCATGCTTGACCTCCTTACTTATCCCATGAAGGAGCCTCTTGAACATCAGCTAATCCCACCAGGGTTTATGCAGGCTGGCTGGAAGCCAAGTTCTCCCTGGATGGGTGCAAGGTGCATCAAGGAGTTTGAATGTGTGTGTTGTGGCTTGCCTGAATTAATGTTAGTTGGAGCAGCTAGAGGACTGGGTAAAGCACTGTTACACCATGGGTGTTAAATTAATGCTGGAGAGGGCATGACGATTTTATGACTGTTAATAAAGTTTGAGTGCAGATTACTAGGCTGGTCCAGTGAGGTGCAGACAGGGGAAATCACTGAGAAGTGCCTCAGTGTGCGGTCTTGCTGGGTTCTGACTCCAGAGCTGACCAGATGACTTGCCACAGGGTTGAGAACCTTGCTGTTTGTGACCTACTCTTCTCCAGAAATATTTAGCATTCCAGTTGTTTTGAGATTTTCATTATTGGTTTGTGTTAGCAGAAGGTGAATTTTTATTTTTTCTTTGGGACCTTCAGAGTATTTGACAAAGTTGCATTTCTCTGAGAACCACAGGGACAGCACAGTCAAGGATTCCGGAGTAGAGCACGTGGCCAGAAACAGCTATCTAGAAAATGAATGTTTCTGGCTTAAATATCAGTGCTCTCATCTGTTGTGGAGAGGGTCAGAATGCTATAAATGGCATGGTTTGGCTTGATGCTGGAGCCAGCAGAGTAACAATCCCAGGTAGTTGCAGTGTCCTTCCCATTTGGAGGGTTCTTAAGAAATTTTTGCTGGAATTAGATTCATGCAAGGAGGAAAAGCCTCCCAGTTCTAAATGTTTAGAATGCTTTGGAAAATAGTAATAATCTAATCACGATGAATAGCACAATAGTGATGTGTAAACAGAGGTTCAAATGTCACTCAGTAATCTTTACCCACTGTGTGTAGTGCCTTGGGACCCTTGGCACGGGTTGCATCTGAATTCTGGTTGCTTTTCCAAACACAAAATTGGTTCTTTTCCCCAAGGAAAAGCTTGTGTTTGCTTCTTCATGTGTGTCTATGTCTATATGTACAGGTAGACTTGGTAATGCTAATGCTGCCTTCTGTGATTTGATGCTGTGTTAGCGAGGAGCATTGTCGGCAAGCTTTCCAGTATTTGTAAAAGGGCTGCACGGGGTAATAAAATCTTGTTGTTGGGAAAATTGGTCTAATTTTGAGAGAGAGAGGTGTGAGAATAAAAGATGCTTTACTGTAAATTGTAGGTAGATAACAACAGAAACTCAAATATTAGAAGAAACTGGGTATCGCACAAACCACACACTTTCACATCACTAAAACAAGAGCTGTGCTCACACAGAAACATGAACCTCTTTGCAAACCACAGAAAGTAAAAGGGAGCACTCCTGTTTCATTATTGATCTAATTGCTCCTTTCTTGATATGAGAATAGATATGAAATGCTCTTGAATATTCCAGCATGCACCAAAAAAGACCATCACTTTGGGAAACTTTTAAAGGCACAGGACATATTGATAAACAGCAAGGCCACTTAATTCTGAGAGAGAAAACTGCCTGCCTAATGCCACTTAATTGTTCTTCTGGAACTGAATATATTATAGCTTTGAGAACTTTCCACTCAGGAGTGATACTAAATGAAGAGAGCTTAGCCCATATTTTCATGTGACTAATAGGTTTTAGAAGATTAGTTGGTGAAATCATTGAAGTAAGTCCTGTTTTAAGAAAAAAGATTCTCTAAAGATTGGGTGTTTTGGGGAGCCTCAGTGTTGGGCTCTTCCAGAGCTCCCTTCTGACCCAGATTGCTCTCTGGTTCTTTGTGGTGCCTTTATTGGTAATCTTTCTTTTGGTTTACAATCCCATTTAAGACCAAGTTTCTGAAGTAACTTGTAAGTTTGGGCCTGTGGGACTTGTGCAAAACGTGTGTGGTTAAACCCTCGCCGTGTTTGCGTGTGAGAGCAAACATGCATACGAATGAGGTTCCTGGATCGATCCCACGAAGGCTGGGTGCCTCTCAGAGATCTGAGTCTAGCGAGGCGTGCTTTTCTGTGGGGGAACTGTGAAGGTGAGTGTCAGTCTGTGCTCACCTCCATGTTTTAAAACACACTTCCATTTATGATCTCCACCAGCTTTGCTGCTCTGCCTACTCCTGCCAACAGTTGCACCTCCTACTCTTCTGCCAGGCTGAGCAGATTCTGGAGTCAGGCAAGCTTTCTGTGCTGCCTGAAGGCAATGCCAGCTCCCTGCCTAAGCTTCTCCCCGAGACTCCTTCGTTCACTTTGGGTTTTGCTGCTGGCTTGCTCCGGTGGCATTGGGCAGCTTCTCCATCCCTTGGTTTCAGTAACTTCTCTTTCCCCCAGTTTCTGCAACTTAAGTGCCTGTATCGCTGTCTGGGGCTCTTGGGCTAGAACTGCACGGTGGTTGTTTTCCTGTAGTTCATGTAGTTCATCCTTAATACCCAAGGCTGAGAGCAAAGCAAGATGCAACCTTTAATAAAATGTTTTTGAAGCAGTTTAGTTCCTTTTAAGAACTAATTTTCACTTCCTAAAGTGTCCAGCGCTTCAGAATGGTATAGAGATTTGCAGAAAAGGTCACTTCCAGCAGTAACTAATAATGAGAGGTGGAGAGGAAGAGCAGCTAGCCTGTTAAGATATCTCAGTGACTTGTTTGATGAGTCAGCAATGAATTTTTGTCTGAATCCCCTGGCAATTCATTTTACCTGTAAATTGTGTTCAGCTCACTGTTACTTTACTTTCTTGTTTAGTGATTTCTTGATTATTCTCCCTTACACCCCCAAAAAACCTACCCCAACAAACCTCAAATCAATTAGCTCTGTTTAAACCAAGATGAGGGTGAGTTTCCAGCTGGCAAGAACATGACTGTATGGTTGGAGAGAGGTCACTTGTACAAGGAAATGGCTTGGTAGTAGTTGTCCAAATCAGTGTATCACCATCCATGTTTCTTCTAAGGGCATTTTCCCTTGAATTATTGTGCTGTCCCAAGGCACTGAAAACAAACTCATGCGAACGTATCCAAAAGTCAGCCTCTTGGAAATGCTGGGAACTTCCTGGCTTTGGGTCTCTGATGCTGAGCCAGTAGGAGAGGAAGTTGGCTTTTGATTTAGGCAGATTAGGCCAAATTCTGATTTGTTTGCATTTGTGCCCTAAGTTTTGTTTTCTTTCTGGAATGGCAGCTGTATATAGAATACAATGTGGGAAAAGATGCAGTAAGCTCCTTTCAGAAAAGCTTTATCAGACATTTGCCAAAAAGAAGATGATGATGATTTTATTCATTGTTTCCTTAGAGATCAGAAAGCCATTCTTCTGAGTCAAGGTGAACTGTTGATGTGCTTGTAGGATTAAATAGGTGTTTCCAAGATACGGGTAAATATTCTGCAAGCATCCAGATGGTGCCAGGAGGAGAAGTGAACATCTAGTGCTGGAAATGTACAGAAGTCCTTCAAGGAAGAGGCCATGAGCAAGGGATCTGCACTTCTTGTTGGTAGTTCAGTAGCATGCAAAAGGCCTGAGTTTGGACTGAGTCTCCATGGACCAACAGTAGGCCATGATTACCTCTAATGAGGTGACGTCATGGACCATAAGCACAGCAGATGGATGGGAAGAGTGAAAGGGTAAAGGAGAGAAGATGAAAATGGTGCTTCTGTCAGTGTATTGGCAAAGCTGGTGACAGGCAAGACCTGATTTCTGAAACAATGTTGAATGCTAATGCTTTGCTGTCCTCCAGACTGTTCCTAACAGGGGTTGAGTATCACTGTGCCTGCTAGACAGGAGCTGGGGAGAGGAGAAGCGATTTTACCCTAAACTCCATGTGCAGGTAGCAGCTGAACCAAGGGCAGGAAAGCCTGATCCTTCAGCCCTGTGGATGATAAGAAATAATTTGTAATCCCCATGCAGGTTCACTTGCTGATATTTTCTGTAACCTTTGAAGTAGAAGCTGGAGAGCACCAGTGTGTGTGAGCTTGATTTCCGTCCTTTTTACAGCCAGTCACTTCCAAGTAAAACATCGTGTGTGCCTGATGTTCAGGTGCTCATCCCATGTGATGCCATTGTGTATCTTATGAATCAAAAATTAAACCAACTTCCACTTTCCAGGTGAGTGGTCCAGTCCTCACTGAAGGATCATGCTGTCCTGGACTCTCACACAGTTTCTGCGTGGTGATGATTTTCCCTCCATCATGAACTGTGTCATGGTGCTGACCTGACTTACCTGCCCAGAGATGACCACATTTCATTGGCAGATTTAATGGTTCCTGCCTTCACTTTGGGATCCTTGAGGATAGCAAGTAGTGTTGTTTGTCTGAATCACTATTTTCACCATACTTTGCTGCTGTTAGATGTGCTGGTTTTCATTGTATCTTCAGATAAAGCTCGTGTGAAATGCGCTTCTGTTTTGTTTTCTCACCAGAGGAGTGATTCATATTCAAATTGAAATGCTGTATTGCTCTAAGCCAACCTTATCCTTGTCTGCTAATGGGAGGAGAGGGAGATGCAGGCGCGGAACGAACAGGATTATTTTTCTCCTACTGCATTTAGAAACTTTTCAAATGGCTTTTTAGGAAGGCGCAGGGACTTAGCTGCCTGGCATGGGAGAATCCTCGTCTCGCATATTTTAAGAACATGAGAGGAGCTTGAATGTGTGTTTAGGCTGCAGAGCCATATGCTTTCAGTAATATTGTCCAAAACAAAAAAAAAACCACCCAGGAGAATTTACGATCCCTTTTAAGTTGAAGTTTTTGGTTGTTGGCTTTTTTTGGTCATCTTTGTAGATGTGTTCTCGTATTTTCTCTTTATTCATAAGATTAGTTTTTAAGAAAATTGCTTGCACTTGTTTGTGGAGTTGATGCTCCAAGACACTACCTATGGCACAGCCAAGGCCATCAGCTCAGGATCTTTGCTGCTGCCTGATTCTTTCTTCAAAGGAGCAGGTTGCCACCCACAGAAGAAGAGCAGCAGAGTCTAGCACATGTTTCTGGTCTTATATGGAATGGATGCTGGCTAGTCCAGCCAAACTTTCCCCAGAAACTGTCACAGGTACTCAGAAATAGAGCAGATGCTGAGATTCCAGCTGGGTTTGTATGTATTCAAAGCTGTGTTGCTCTGTCACCTCCAGCTCAAAGGGGATGTCATAGTAGGTCTCTTGAAGCCTGCTGCCTGTCCCATAAACACCCAGGCTGGGGTGCAAGTGTATTTAATGGAAATCTATAAAATTTGGGTGAATATCCATACCCTAATTAGTGACCTTAACTAACTAAGCCAAATCAAGGAGATTTGCTGTGCTTTAAACTTAAAGCTCAGCTTAGTGTGCTCGCTTGCTTGGTTCATTCAAGTTGGGTTCAGTAGCGTGAAAGGATCCTTCACCACTTGTCCTTTTTATTCCCACAGACTTTGTGAAACTTGTTGAATATTCCTAAGGTTGCCTTGAGGTTTTTAAATAAATGTGATGCATGAAGAGACATTGATACTTTTGAAGTAGCACCTGAGGAACCACTCAGCCTTGGAGGATCTTTAATGGAATATCCGTGGCCACGTCTCTGTGTTGCTTTGACAGTTCAGTTACACCAACAGGCTGAAGGCATTGTGAGGATCAAAAACATTCTGCATTTTTGTTGGCATAAAATTAGAATTTGTGAAAGTTGTTCCAAGGAGGAAGGAAGAAAAGAGATGTTCATAGGTCTTCAAAGGTGATTATAGGCTCTTTCACCACTGGAGAGTTGGTGAGACAAACGTGAGACCTTGGTTACACGTCACCTAAATACTTTTTGACTTAAGAGCATTGGAGCTGGAATCACTTGCAATTAGCATGGGCTTGGCAGAAACTGGCACTGCTGCTGTTTGGATAGAAACTGCATAGTCCAGTTGTGCCATGGGGAAAAGTGCTGGTAGCAAGTAGCACAAGTGTAGTCTTGAGGTGGTGTCTGTGCAGTGACCGCTCTTACAAAAACTGATGGCCTTGATGGTACATAACAGCTCTAAAATCTGAGAGCAAGGCCATCTGTCTCCTGTACCTGGTTTCTCTCACCCAAACACAGTCTTTAACCTGTTTAGTATCATAGCCACACATTTTTTTAGCTGTTAATGTTTTGGAGCTTTTGGTTTCATTGCTTTTGAGAACCTGGTCCCTTGTGTTGTCCAGGGAGATGTGCTTGTTGCTGTGCTGTTCATAGTTGCCTTTGCTCAGGTGAGGCAATTTCCACTACAGAGGACTGTGGTCAGGCTGATGTAGAGTAACCTATTCTAGACACAAGTGACCTGTCTGGGATCAATTGCACAATTAACACAATAAATTATATCTAAGAGTTTGCTAAATAAAGACATTTAGTGAGGACCAGAGGGCACCTGCTGGTCCCCATAACCTGTGATGCTGCTCAGAGGTTGAGCAAGGTGTCTCCTGCCTGCTTGATGGAGCCTGGGAGCTTGTGAGTGGGTGGCGTGGGAACTGGGGACACCTGAGGATTCATACAGGGATGCAGAGTTGCTCCCTGGGGCAGAAAAATAAGTGTATGATTCTTGGCCCTAGAACGAAGCAAGCAAGATGCTGTGGACTTGTTGCAACCCGTGCAGTCTGTGAGTGTTTTCTTCTTGTCAGATGCTGCTGTCACATAAGTAATTTCATTGCCAAAGGGCAGGAATGAACTAATGAAGTGGGAGAGAGGGCTACTCACTGCAGGGCTGTGTTGTGAAAATCAGCGCACCAAATGTACAGTTCTTCCCTTCCTGCTCTTGCAGTGTTTGTTTATGATTTGCCTGAGGGGGGGCGGGGGGGAGAAGGGTGGTGGTGCAGCAGTTACGTCTGTCTGGTCCAGGAGAAAGCATGTGTTCAGATGAGGAGGCGTTATGCATACAATGCCTGAAATTAGCCCTTAAAATAGCACACTCCACATCTTGGTAATGTATTGAATATACCTTGATAAGAACCAGCCTGATTGAAGTATTGAGCTTATTGTAGTGGATCTGCAGTGACTCATCAGGAAATGGAAAGTCTTGAGACAAAACTCACCCCCCTTCAGCCTTTTTGGAAGAGATGGGAATTAGTCTTAGACGGGAAGTAATTAATTGCTTTGTGATTGTCATAAATAGGTACCAAACAACAAGCTCGTGCATATTTATATCCTGAGTCCTGTCTTGTGAGCCCAGCTATCAAGAGTCTCCATCAGACAGAGACGGTGAAAAAGAAAGTTCTCTGGAATGAGCAGCACTTCCACCTACATGCATATAAGTGAGACAGGATGGAGGTGAGCTGGTAGGCTGCATGCTGTAATAAGCCATTTACTGGGATAATGGCTGCAGGCTACAAATGCCGTTTCTACTTAGTCTGTCTATTCAATGCAAACATTAAAAAAGAAAAAAAAAAAAAAAGCCTCTACCTCAGTAAAGTCTATAATACTCTTAATCCCCAGTGTATTCCGTGAATATTAACTCAGCCAGTGTCGCAACACCCCGCAGAGGCACATGACGTGTACCCACAGTGGTCTTCATCCACCTGAGAAACTGAGGCAGTGGGAGGGACTTCAGCTGAGGCTCCTGCTTTCAGACTGGGACAAAATCCTGGCCAACAGCCTGGCTTGCCAGTGGGCAGCATGGAGCTGTCCTTCAGTCCTTGGTAGGAGCGTGGGAATTCTGACTTTCAGAGACTAATCCCATAAATTTAGGGTTTCCTTTGGAGAGATTTGCTGCCTGCTGTTGCGGGCAGCGCTGCCCTGCATGTTGGAGTCACGGAGGGCGCCTTGGCACAGCTGGCGGAGGTGGGTTGTGGGGGGATGGATATGTGTGGGAATATCTGATTTAGTGAGCAGCTATAGCCCTTCGTTATGTTATCTTTCTGACTGTGGGATATTGCTGGAAATCCAGATGTTGGGAAGAGAAACAAGAGAGTCATGATCAAATACCTGTTTAAAAAAAACAACGCCCAAGGAAAAGGAGCTTGATGGCTTTGTGTTTGTCTGCAGTGAAGTCATGGCAACAGAGCACTCATTTAGCAAATTAACTGTTTCTCTATCTTACAAAAAAAAAAAAATCAAATGAAAATGATGCAAGGGAACATCCTTTTATCTCTACCAAATGAATCCATTTGTGCCAAAGCAAAGGAGTCATCCTGGGGAGTTTGCTCCAGAGAGCACGTACTTTATTAGAACAGAATGTAATAGTTGTCCCAAAGCCATAACCGTAAGAGGCTGGTGCCCTAGGCAAGCACTTTCAGTAACAAGAAAACCAAAGTTAGGCTCCTGCACCTGTATGATGTTGACATACACACTCCAGAACATGACTTTGAGCTCCTGGTTGCTTGGGATTGCAGCTCAGTTAAGCTCTGGGTGCAGGTTTCAGAAGGGCGGCAATCTCTTTGAAGTTCCGTATGGGTAATGCTTAGTTTCAAAATCATTTAGGCACCTGGGGACAAACTCCTTTGCTTCAGGGGTAGGCAAATACTTTTAAAAATCCCTCTTGCCTTTAAGTTGCTTTGAGACATAGACTTCTTTGTGCCCAAGACTCCCCAAACTCCTAACCATAGTAGTATTTGAAGTAATTCTCACAGAAACCCCAGAAATAACACTTCTGTGCTACTTCTGTTTTGATGTTGGTTGTCCATCTCCGTGCACAGACCGCTCTGTGAAGCAGTACGTGAGGGTGAACTGCATGGTGACACTATTGGTAGGCACGAAAGCTCATTTTACATCACTGAGGATCTCATATTTGGAATTCAGAAATTGTTCATCTTGGTGATGAGCAGGGCAAGCTCCAGGGAAAATATCACAAACTCAAACATGTTGCTTGAGGCACCTGGAAAGTGGTGTTTCTCTTTAGTGTTTTCCAACCAGATCAAATTTTACTTTGTGGCTTTCCTGGAGATGGTTTTAGGCAATGCCTTATGATTTCCATGAAAGCATCTGACAGCAGAGATACAGAGCTTTATCTGTACGATGGAGGGAAACAGTTTGGGGGAGATTTTTAAGGATGATTCAACTTTGATGTAGTTTCTGTCAAAAATGTTGGGGAGGTTTCAGACTAATTGGAAACTTGACCATTGTTGGCATCAGTCCTTACCAGGTGGAATGTGAGTTGTTCTCCGTTGCTTCTCATACCTGAAGGAAGCTTGTGCCTCGCTCCTGTGACTTCACCTTTGGTCTAATGAAAGAGAAGTGAGAACTGAGCGTAGGTGAATGAGCTTCAGTCAGTGAAGGGGAGCCACAGTCATTTTATACACAGATAGATACCTTGGATGTTGTTGTGGAGGTCTTCCATGTAAAAAGCCAATGTTTGAGGTGTTTTTGGGAAATTGTCTGTTCTGGGAGGCACCTCATGTGAATAGTGGGGCTCTTCATGCTGCTGAGTGGTGCTTTTGAAATGGGGTGCAGAGACTGGCCGGGGGCGTGTGATGTTTCCCAGCTCAGCCTTGGGTTGGTGTGTTTGCAGTGGTGGCTGGTGGGTTCCTTCCACTTACTTCTCTTCTCTGAGGCTGGAGGTAGCCCTCGCTGTAGCTGTGAACAATATGAGAGCAGAGAGGCCATGCTGTAGCAGCGTCCTGCCAGAGCCATGCCTGTGGCTGCGGAGATGGCTGCCTGGAGGGAGGAGAGCAAGTGGGCAAGGGTGGGAGTGCAGATAGATCCAAGGTGATTGCACCTCAGATTATATCTAGAGGCTTTTCAGGAGTAACAACTTGCATCTTGGGCTTTTTTTAGGGAGGGGTGAGATCCCCGAACAGGAATACTAGCAAGTTAGGGAGCCCCAGCCCTGCGGGTTGTCCCAGCACGCGCAGAGCGAACAAGCGTGGTGGAAAAGCCTGAGCAACTACTGCCAAACGACTGGGAAGATGCAGCCCACGATGACTGTTGTGTCTGAGATCTCTGTATAGTCTCTCGCATACTTCCTCAAGTTTAGTTTTCCAGTGGAGGCTGTCGCAGTAATGAGAATGTCTCCCATCTGCTCCTCACATGGCTTGGCACATTTAGCTAGAATATAGATATTTTTATTATGGGGTTAGCCAGTGGTAACCATGACAATTAGACTTATCACGCAGCATTTTTTTTCCCTCCTCGAGTCAGTTTGAAATGCTGACAATTAAATAGATACAGTACACTTTAGAGATCCATCAGTCTCTTTGTTGTCTTGACAACCAGAGTATATTTAGAAATGTAACAAGTACATGGAGTTCAATTGCACTTTTGCTAAAACATAGTTTTGTAGCTTGAGAATTTAATCTGTTGTTTGTAGATCCAGGTGCTTATTTGAGCAGTGCCTGGCTTTCTTTTTGGTCTCTCTGGGAAGCTCCTATGTAGAAGCGGGGAGATTTGGCTGGTGGAAGGAGGATCCTTGTCGGATGGGGAGGATGCTGTGTGTGGCAGGGGCTTGGGCAAGGGGGTGGTGTCTCTGGCATGCTTAGGTACCTGCTGTCCTGTATCCCTGGGTATTTGCAGTGCCCTGTACCCCCAAGTACTCATGGTTTGGCTATTGGTTTATGGTGCAAGAAGAACATGTGCAATGGTTGTCCTGGACATCCTGTTCCTGCACATCTATCTCAGTGCATGGTGATGGGGAGCAGTAAGCTGTGTGTGCAAGCATCCTTTTGCCCTCCCAGATGAGCTGTGCTTGTGGTTCAGTAGCACTTTGGTACAGGCGGACAGGGCTGGACAGTGTGGTGTTGGCAAACTGTTGGCTTTGCTCTTGCACCTGAGTTACCTGAACTTGGGTGGCAACTGGGAGCTGCTCTCAGCCACTGAAGCAATAGTGGAGACTCTGTATCCCTCCTGTTTTGTCTTTGATTTTCTGGGGGCATGTTCATTTGATTTTAACAAAATATGGTTAATAATACACTGTTTTTTTCCCATTTGACTGGCAAAACCAAGCTCATGCTTTCCTCTTGGGGTAACAGCATGTGGGCTAGATGTCTGGAGCTAAGGATTTTTAAGGTTGTATCCAGGGCTGGTAGAGCAGAAGGGAATTACAATGGAGTACACCTTAGGGGGAATGTAAATGTTCCTGTTCCCCACCACCCCGTGCACATGCTGATGGTGGGTGAGTGTTGCCTGGCTTTGTGGCTCTCTGCCCTTTCCCTTTTTAGCTAGTGGAGAGCTGTGGTTGGTGTGGGCACCTGTGTGGGTGTCACAGCTGTACCTGTAAGTATGGTGACGTGCCAGCCCAGAAGAGCAGCTGGGACTTGTGGCTCCCATCTGCTGCCATCCTGCAGCCTGATGGCTGTGAGACGTGGGCTGACGCCACAGTGCCCTTGCTATGCTCCCAGCACAGGACCTGGCAGCGCTACCGCCTCGCTTAGTGTGCTGGCTTGCAAAGCTGTTTCTGAAGTGAGAGACACCCAAACAAGATGGTCCTAGAGTATTTCCCTGGCTTGAGTGATAAATGAATGAAACTAAATTCAGAGAACGAAAGAGCTCAAATATTCCCCACCACTCCTTCATCTAACTGGCCCGGTTGTGATGCTGGTCAGGGCTGCACCTTTGGAAGACTTGCTGGTCCAGGAGTTACTAAAAAGGACTTCTGTTGTGAGGTCTTAGTGGCCCTTCCTAATCAGCACCTGAACTCCTGCAGTGCTCATGGATTTTCTGCAAAAAGTCAAGCAAGGCACCTCCCTGTCCGAGACTTGGCTTATAATTGATAATTGCAAATATAATTTGGGCAAGACAACTTAAAAACCCAAACAAACCAACACTTCATCAATAAGGCTGTGGCAACACAGCAATCTGAAGAGGAGCTTGGTTACAGTGGGGTTGCCTTTTACCCAAGGGAACCAGTTTGTTTGGTGAGATGGCTTAAAAAACACAGCTCTGGGTCCGTAGTATGGACGTAGTGATGGTCAGTAGCATCCACACTGAGGCAGAGAGCTGTGAAACGAGTCAGTAGCATTGTGCTGCTGATGGGAGGAAGCATGATGAGCTCAAGCTTGTTACAGGGTAGTGAGGAAGGCTTCAGGGAGAGGAACCCAATGAGATCAGCTCTTAGGGGCAGTGACACCCAACACAGTGCATCTGTGTCTCCTGGGGTGCACATTGTCTTGTCTATCCACTGTACCTGAAAGAAACATAATTTAGCACGGCTTGAAAGGAGAAGAGGTTTGGGTTTGTCTAGAATGATTTTCCTTCTCTCATCCTTCTCTCATCATGTGTTCCTTTTTAATACGTTATCTGTCAAATAACACGGGGGGGGTTCATTGTGTTCTCACAGCTCTGTTTCATTTTTCTGTTTTCTTTGCTCCCTCCATTTTACCTATTTCCCAATGAAAATCCAGAACCATAGTTACATCTCCACTCCAGTTTTGTTTGTAAACTATTACCATGCCTTTTTCAAGTGTTTAATAGCTACTGGGGTTTATTCTTAAAATACAACTGTCAAAACCTAGTGATACTAATGAGTCTTCAAGAGTGCTTTAAACAAGTTATCCCAATCAATCTGACAAAGATAATGGTCTTCTAATAGAAGATATTTAGCTGGAGGTTGCATGAGCTGTAATGTTTATGGGTCTGTAGATCAGTAACCATACAAAATCGGGATGAGTCCCTGAATTTCAGTGGAGCTGAATCTGTTTATTGCAACTGAGACTTAGGCAGCGCTTTAGATGCAAATTGCAAACTCTCTGAAGTTAAGTGGGGTTTTGCTTTAATTTCTGGAAGCAGTAATGTCAGCAAAGCAGCAAAGAGCTGGGACCCACATACCCCGAAGTCTGTAACTTTGGGTTGCTCTTTCCCTTGCTGTCAAGATCAGATTCCCTTGATTTGGGCTAGTAATTAAAATGCAGCTTCTCTTAAGCATGTCCCAGAGGCAGGCAGAGAGAGTGGAAGTGCAGCCTATGCAGATTATATATATATCTCTACATACTTTGCAGAAAATGACGGTAGTTATGTTGTTCTCTCTGACTGCTTGTGGTTGGGCTGTTGACCTGGACCTTGTACTTTCCAGCTCCAAAAAAGCAAAGACTCTACTGCTGAATTACTAGGCTGTAATGCAGAGGGAGCTGGGATTGCCTTTCCCCCAACAGATTCCTGTCCGTGTGGTCGTTGGGAGACACGGACCACAGCTCATCACTCCAACTGTGTGTGGCATAAGTGATTCACCATGCATTCATTTCTGGTCACATAAGGGGCATTGCTTTAAAGTGGGCTTGAGGCATAGGTTAGCATTAGCTACTTGAAGTTTTCAGTCTGAAAGCGACATCAAACAGGGAGCAGAAAATGTATCATGCACAGAAAAATCTCTGGGATTTGTTTCCCCCTCTAAAAAAATAACAATAATAATAAATTCCAAACTGTTCGCATATGCTGTCTCCTCTGTGGTCAGGACACCTGTCTGCCTCATTGCTGTTACTTGATATGGGCTTACAGTGCTTGCAAAAATGTTGACACAAATTTTTTTGTCATGGCAAATGTGAAAGGAATATCCAGTGTCTGTGTGGGCAGGTCCTCAGCAAATGTCTCTGTGCTGCTTGCACTTCAGTGTGGATATGAATCAACTGCTGCAGTTCTCCTCTATGCTCCCCTTTCTCCACCATGGACCAGGAGGGTGAAACTACTGCCCTGCCAGACCTGGTTCTCCTGAGCAAAGACAGCTGATGGTGGGGCTAATGGATTTCAGCCTGGTTTCCTTACAAAGATAATGTGTGTGACTGGCTAGATACGTGCCTCCTCCTCTTTAATGATTTTTAGCTCCTTGGCTCGTCTCAGCCACGTTGGTTAAAAGATAATTAGGCTTTAGGAAAATAGGGATGAGGATGCAGTTATGAGTTGAGAGTGACCTGGGGCAGCCAGGAGTGCGATGAGCTGAGAGGGCTGGGGGAGGTGGACCGGACCTTTACTAGTAAACACCACTGGCTTTTAAACTTGCTTATTTCTTCTCTCAGGACCAAGGTAAAAGGAAATAGAAACCACTAGAGCAGGCTCAGGTATCAGTACGGTGGAAGTAGGAAATGCTGCTCATTGAAAGCAGACTGTGGTGACAGAAAGCCTGTGTTTTTCTTTTTAACTGTATGTCTTTGGAAGCACCCAAAAGGAAACCAGGGCTGGAGGTGGAGGTAGGATTTGGGCTGTCCCGCTCTGATGCTTTTTCCGGAGTTGCTGTGTGATTAACGCATCCCATTTCGGCTTCTGTTCTTGGTGCTCGCACGGCAAGGCTGGTGCTGTGGGGTGACTCACCATTGGGCTGGGCGGCGGAGGAGGCTCGGGAAGAAGAGGCTCTTTAAGTACGAGAGGCAGAAGGCTGTCTGGTCAGGCTTTGAAAGAGACTTTGTTACCTGCAAACATGACGTCAGTGCCTTTCACCAGCTCTGTGGTGATTTAAAACCAGTAGCATCTCTCCCAAATAAACCTCACTCGCTCGGTCACTTCACTCGAATGTAATCTGTCCTGCCAGTCTGTGAAAAACCTGTTTATGGGTCGAAACAGGGACAGGATGACACATGAGTTGTATCAGGGGAGCTGGGGGGGGAAGCTATGGGCCCCTCTGTACTGGAGGGCATCAGGCATTACTGGCCTTTTTGGGGCTGTTTCCTTGGCGCAGTGTCACAGACAGTTTGACTTCCTTTCTGCTTTTATGATGGGCAAGATGTTTATTCTGACCTTTCTGTTTGCACCCACAGAGTCCCTTGGAAGAGTCTGTCCGTGTGTCTGTGTGGGTGCCTGACGGGCTGCCTTACTTCCAGGTGAGGAATGGGTTGGATCCCAGAGCTTTTGCCAATGGATGAGCCTAGATGTGGGAAGACCCTGGGACCACTTTCAGTCATTCAACAAATGCTGGGTGTTTCTTCAAAGGTGGGGCTGGTGGGAGGCTGGGCTAACCCAGGAGGTACTTTTGCAGTTTCTGGGCCCAGGTCTGGATGCAGCAAATGCGCAGGCTGTCCTGGGACCAGGAGTCTTGGAAGGGAGTGATTGAGTGGTCTGGTGGGCCATGTTGCTTGGACTTTTTCGAATGAGACTTTCCTGCTTGTGGACCTGAACTCACTCCTCGTCCCTGGCATGGCGCTCTGCAGCCTGGATACGCTCCCAGCTCATGATGGAGAGCTGACTGTATTACTAGCTTTAATCTAACTGTGCTTCAGTTGACAAAAGTAGAGAAGTATGTAAGTCTATAAAGAATAACCTGCATAGAAATTTATGTGATGGGCAAATTAATTAATTCTTCAATGTTACCAGTTCTGTCAAATTCACTGGCGATATTTCGATATCACAACTTAAAGATCACCCTGAAACCACCCCAGACTCTTGCAGGAGCCCTTTGCTAGCTGATGTGTGGGTCCTGAACTGTGCTTTATGCCTGTCCCATGAATATGATGGTACGATTGCGCCAAGGGTAAGGTTGCAAAAAAAGGAGCAGTGTCAGGGCAGTAGGTCTGTCCTCAAGCCTCTTTCTTGTACCATCCCAGGAGACAAATGAGGTGATAGAGATGCTACAAAGTCATGGCAGCTGGTGGAAGATGGCAGCAAGAAGCCCTGTTGAGAAGCAGATAACGAATGAACAGGGATGGCTGGTAGCTGGTCTATAATGCTCAGTGACCATTAAATTCTCCAGGAGGAGAGTGCCTTAGGAGGGTGTGGTAGGGTGTGGGCAGTCTTTGTGATGGTTCTTTGAGCCCTGTGGCAGCACCAGAAGACCACACATAGTATGTGCTCTGGGGGCTTGGTTGCAAGCCATCATGGGTCCAGATCAATGCATTGCTGTGTGGGAGGGTGTGTCCTGGGTCTTGTTCTTCTGCTACCCTGGTGGAGTGGCTTCCTTTGCCTGGATGCTACCTGATTGAGAATCATGCAATGTCTGTATGGTATGCTGAGATCAGGAGTGCTGCTTCTTGAATAAAGCTGGACTTTCATTCTGCCCTTTTGATACACAATGCACATCCCTTTGTTCTTCTCTTGCCCTCTTCTTGGTGGGGTATTTTTTGGGTCATGTAAATTATGGCTAGCTGGAGATCAGATTTCAGTATCCTGTTTACTGCAAACAGTTGGGGACATTTATTAATGTTAAAAGACAAAGACAGACAAGAGACTAATAAGTAGAGGACAGGAGATTAATAGCAAGAGAGTAGAATTTGATTCAAGGCCTGGTCTTCTCAGTTGCTGGGTTATGGAAGATTAATGGCAGCTCATCTGTTAGTCTCACTCTTTCTGTGGCAGCTTTCCTGGGTAAGTCTAATAAACTGTCCCAGTACGTTGCTGTAAATATGAAATCTAGGAAGAAGCCCATCCTTACAGACTGCTAACTAAATGAGATGGTATTAGTTTTGCATTCTATTCAAAGCTTAAGCATCATCATCAATTTATTTTTGAATGGTAAAGTCAGATGTTTAGGTGCTTAGTACTCTTCTCAGGGCAAAAACATATAAAATGTATTTTGCTAAGCAAGCTGTCTCTGACAAATCGTGCTTTTTTTTACTCTTTGTCCTGTGCAAGAGATTGATTTCTCTTCTCTGGACTTGGGTTTTCAGCTTTGTTTCCATGGAGAATTTGGCTGTTGACCTCGTGCATCTGGCCTCTTACTAGGCTTTGTGTGAGATTAGATCAACGGTAAGAAAATGCTAACTTTGCAAAAAAAGCATTCCTGGTTAAATTTTCAGGAGAAATGTAGAACATGGGACTGTCTCAGGAAGTCTTCATCCTGGTAGAAGGCTGCGTGCTTTTTGGGGTATCCTACATAGGTCAGCATCAGAGTCCTACCTTAAGGCCGAGACCACCAAGTCAAGCACTGCAGTGGTCTTTTGGTGTGTGCCCTCGTGTGTTTTTTCATAGTTGTCACAAAGATGACCCCAAGCTGTTCGTGCACAGGGTTATAGCAGTGCACAGGGGGGTGTGTGGCCATTTTGGGAAGGAAGCAGCTGTGTTCCCGTAACAAGTGAGTGAGATGAAGACGGCTGACATCAGAACTTCATGCAGCAATAGCTGAATTCCTTTTCCAAGGAAGAAAGGCTGTGCACTGCTTCAGTGTCCCTGTAACAAAGCTCTCCCCCTCTCTGTCTGCTCTTGCATGCAGTGCCCTTGGCTTTTCAGAAGTTAATTGATTTGTCCATATTATGATTCTCTCTTTAATTTTATTTGTGTAAAGAAGAACACGCGCTAATCTTTCTCCAGAGAGATGTTTCACACTGCTCCTCTTTGAACGTTGGCCCCGGGTCTGCTGCACTTCTTAATGAGTCTCTAACGAAACAGCTACGGTTCCCACGTGCTCCAGCCTTGACACACGCATACTTGTACACCCACATGCCTGCTCCTGGTTGAACCCAGCGGCCTGCCTGCTCCCTTCACACACTTGCTGCTTTGGGATTCGCATTAGCAAGGCAGCACCTTCCTGCAAAGCCGTACGTGCAAGAGGGGGGCTTTATACCTGCAGGTATAGATAAACTTGGCATCAGATGAGCTTTCCTGTGAATCAGAAAGGCTATAACCTCTTTATCTCACTGCTGTGTATGCCCTCTTCCCCGCCCCCTCCCCCCCCAAAATCACCCAAGCTCATTTAATGTGTCTTTATGGGAGCTTGGATTCCTGTGGGCTACATTACCCGTGGGGAGGACCCAAGCTAGAGCCGAACGCCCAACACTGAATTACTGTCTGGTATGCCACTGGCTGCCAGATCTTTGATAGCTTGTTTTTAATGAAGATTCCTCCTGTAATTCCTAGAATATCTTGCAGTGCAAAAAAAATGAGCTGTGTGTGTATTTTGCTGTGGGCTGAATTTTTTTCCTGCTCTTCACAGTTCCCTTCGTGAACAGAGAGGAAAGAGAGGGGGAAGCAGCTGACTGCTTTTTTTGTTGTTGTTTTTCCACTTGACTTCTGTGAAATATGTGGGGATCAATCGCTCACAACTAACAAAATGTTTTTGTTTCTCTTTGTAAAAGCATATGGGAACTGCAGGAAAAGCATATGGGCGTTTTCAGGAAAACATATTGGTGAATGGACAAATTATAGTGGTGCCAATATGTTTTGGATATCTGGCTAGACCACTACTACTACCACACTTGCTGGCATGCAAACCCATCCACAAGATTTCCAGCGTATGAATGGTGCTCCTAGGGAAACAGAGGCTGTGCTGGTTCTGACCTCTGTTAAAACACCATCGTGATCCATCTTCGGTGTGCGTGACTGCCTCGCCACGTCCCAGACCAGGCTTTGGGCTCGTGTTTATGGCAGCATATCCATCCTGTCAGTAGACTGAGCCTAGAGCTCTGCTTGCAGCTGGCTGCAAGGAATGGTAATGGTAACCATTTTTCTTTCTAAAGCGCTTGACTGCAGTCCTAATAACACCTGAGCATCTTGCAAACAGCCTGGGCAGCCTCTGGATTCCCTCTGCTGCTCTGCCCCATCTTTCTGTGCTAGCTGGAGCTAGCATATTTTTATCTGTCTTGAGCTGCTTTTAAGGAAATGCAAAACATGTATGTTATTGCTTCTGGGTTCAGTCCTGTTTGCCTTGATGCTGGTAATCCAGGCAAGGGACCCAGGAACTGGGAGGAACTTGGCAGGACAGGTAAAGGAACTAAGTGGTCTTGGTTGGTGGATCGTTTCGGGTGGCTCGCAGCATCCCTGCAGTTTGAGTTGCCCTGCTGTGGATCGCTGTGCAAGGAGGAGTCCTTGGTAGCTCCATCTGGGCAGCCCTTCCCACTTACCCTGGCAGTGACGGAGTGCTGCCTGCCCTGCTGCTGCCTGTGATGGGCACGGCTCTGCTGGGTTGCAGGGGTGGTAGCACCTTGCTGCCCACGTGTGGGTTTTAGCAGGTCCTAGGGGACTGGCTGAGGTGGAGATCTCCTTGGGCAGGCATGCAAGGGACACCTCCTGTCCTTAAGAACTTGTGGTTGGAAGACACAAAGCAGAGATGTTGAGAAGGGCTTAATGGTTCCTGTGTGTTGGGAAGATGGGCAGCAACACTGGGGGAGGAGGGGAGGTCAGTTTTATGAGCAGATTCAAACAGTATGAGTTTGCACATCATCAGAAGAGGTGATTCTATTGTCTGCATGTCCCTGACCCACTTTTATCCCCGTACAGTCACTCCTATCCTTTACAGGCACGGGTGCAGAGTCAGAGGAGGGGGCAAAACACATGACTAGAGACTGAGGGGATAAGCAAGATGCACATTTGGGCAGTCATTTGGACATCACGATGTTTATCTTGATTATGAACCCACACTCTCAGATATTCTGAGTGGTAATTCAGCACCTTTTAGTGTTCTTCCCCTTATGCCAACTTCGGGATGATTTGCTACTGAGTAATTTTACATTATTTAATGTAGCCACTTTCCTTATAGCTCTTTTGTTCCACAAGACAATTCCCTGTTTTATTATGCAAACAGTACATTAAGATCCTTGTGGGCCAAAGTTCCCAGCAGTGCTTGAGATGACGGCAGAGAAGTAGGTTATTTCAGAAATAATGATTCTCTCCTCTAGAAGCTTTCTTGGAGTTCTGCTTTAACTGCTTTTGATATTATATGTGCTTTAAAAAAAAAAAAAATCCAGCACTTCCTAAATGTTATAGAGCTCAAAAAATACACTGTATGCCTTGTCACAATATTTAATACAGAGTGCTATTTACAGTAATGAATCAAAATGTCAGTTTTTAAAATATGAACTGTCAGAGTGTTCCTACTTTGCAGAAAACTTTGATATGACAGTTTGTTAATCATATGACTATTACATCAAATGTGTCTCAGTACTTTTGCTCAACAAAGTCTTTTTTTATTCCTTCCCCCTCCCTTTTCCCTGTTAATTCTGGTAGAGTTGTTTGACTGAATGCACTTTGATGAGAGGTCGGGAGAATCCAGAGCTGAATGGTTTTGTGTACTGATGGATGTGATGTATGAATACCTGTGTTCATGCTGATTGTGGTCACCTAGTCTTAGGTACAGCCTGCTCTGGATCACCTTTACTGTGTCGCCTCAGTCTTTGCCCAAACTCAGGCAGCAGCGCTGGTGGAAATGAGCCCTGACTGAGCTAAAGCCTCAAGTTGTTGTAACTCTGCATCTGGGGCAGCTGGTAAAAGTGTCTCTTGCACAGGGAAAAGCTGCTTTGTGTAGCAACATTTATAATGCTTGTATCTTTAGCTTGAAGGGACGAGTGAAATAAAGATCTCAAGGCTGCCTGAGCATCCTTGTGTGAGCTGAAGGGGTGGCTGTGCGGGGCAGGGTTGGTACTGCTCCTGGAGGAGTTGGAGGGCTGGGGATGCCGATGTGCTTGCCCCAGTGGCTTTGGTTATTCTGGACCCAGGTCAAAGAGGGTGCTTATGCTCTGAACTCCCCTCTGTGGTTTTATACAGCGTGCTTCCCCTCTTTTGTTTGCTTATCTGCAAAATGGGAGTAATTAATTGATCTGAGTCTCCTTAAAGCTGATTATCAAACAACTGTGCTTCTTGATGAAGATGAGGGGGACCTTATATAGATAACTGTGCTTTAAAAACAGCATCTGGGAGGGGAGGTGTTTGGGATGCTGCTGCAAAGACTAGAAGCTAGAGAGGGGTCTCAGGTGTAGCAGAGCCATATACCTCTGCCCATAGTGTCTTTGTGCCTCATTGCCTGGGGCTTCGGATGGATTGCTGTTGCTTATTAAAACTAGCAGAGCTGAGCTGCTGCTGCATATGTCTTACAAGTGCAATATTTCTGATCGGGAGCTGGCCCAGCACAGCCAGGGGAATAGGAGGAGTCTAAAAAAGCAAAAAATCAGTGTTTCAGCAGTTTGCGAAAGAGGAGTGTGGGCAATGCAAGGCTACAAATGTTAGGATCACAGAATCATATAAAGGTTTGGGTTGGAAGGGAAGATCATCTAGTCCAACCCCCTGCCATGAGTGGGACACCCTCCACTAGCCCAGGTTGTCCAAAACCCCATCCAGCCTGCCGTTGAACACTGACAGGGAGGGAGCAGCCACAGTTTCTCTGGGCAGCCTGTGCCAGGGCCTCACTGCTCTTATTGGAAAAAAAAATTATTCCTAATGACAAATCACATAGTCATCTTGATCTTGGATGTTTCTTGGGCTCTGGTTAACTTGGCCTTTTAGCTGGGCATGTCTATTAAATAACAACCCCAACTCTTTACTAGCAATATTGAAGAGATTATAAGAACATGTTTTCAGGGGTGCAATCATGTATTTAAGTGCACTTTTCAGTAGCACATTAGCCAGCTCTTGTATGTGGAAGGCACGGGTAAGGGCACTGGATGTGCCCAAAGTTTGGTGCGCTGAGGCCCACTGGACTTAACTAGTGTAATGAGGTTCGGTGGGATGCAGGCATTGCTGGAGCATATCTGACATCAGTATCCTGCTGAGAGAGGAAAGAAAGGGGGTGGGAGGTGGCTGGTGAAGTAGCAGTGATGCACAAGAGGCTGTGCTGGTGGTGACGCCTGGTGTGGAGCACTGGGGAGCCTGAGAGAAGCCATCCAGAGAAGTCAGTCCAGACAAGGCTCTTGCACAAACGTACCAGGGGAAGAGGGAATGCCAGCAGCGAGGGCCACCGTGGAGGTGTCGCTTTTCAAACCATGTCTTTGTCACCTCCATCGAGCGAGGGCTGCTGCGTGCTCCGTTCGCTCACCCTGTGGAGGAAAATTGATTATTATTCAATTTTCATTTTAGACAAACCACATTGTTAGTGCGATGATTTTTCTTTTATTATCGTTACTGCAACGGATGGAGAAGGAGCTCTAACAGATGTATGATTAGCAGGGCATGAAATTAAAAATGTTTGTGTACAAGGAAAAGGTTGTTTACTACCAAATTCCTCATTTGAAAATTAAGCGATACTAAGATTGGCTGTGCGATTATGCAGCAGGCATGCAGCCCCCTTCCCTCCCTCTCCTCCAGCAGCACTGACTTTAACAATGTTTTAAATGCTACCTTTATTAAAAAGTAATAACACAACTGAAAGGTCAGTACCTGCCTTTGGAGGCGATTATCTGGAGAGCTTGTTCTCTCGCTCTGGCACTGAACATGTCACTTCAGGAAAATATTTTGACTGATGCTTAAGCCTCATTGATTAGGGCAAATTGAACATTTTCTATCAAAACTCTTTTGGGTAGAAAATAAGGTTCTGATTGAATAATTCTGAGTGTGAGTGTGTACGTGGGTGAAAAGTGTTTGTTGTCAAAACTTTTGAAAAATACATGATTGATGTCAGGGCCGTAGCATGCACGGAGGGGTGTGGATTGGGGTGCTGTACCCAGGCCTTTTCCCGTCTCCGTGGGTCAGTCTTGTAGCCAAACTACATCTCCTCAGTCCGTGCAGGCTGGGGGTCCCCGATGCATTGTGGTGGTGCCTCCTGGGGTGCATAGTCTACATGGTCACTTTGGAAACTGGAAACCAGCCTTCCACACCTGTGGATGCTGTCAGCCCTCAGATGGTAGATTTGCACTGGAATGCTTTCAGGCCCTGGTAGAAAGCCATCAGCATTTAGAATTTTCTCTTAAAAGTGGTGTGGAGTTTTTTGCCCCATAGACAACATCTGTGCTTTGTGGGTTTGTTTTGGTTTCTTTTTCTCAAAATCGCAATGGAATTTTTAGTTTGAGAAGATGACCTGTTACTTTACAAGCTCTGCCCGTGCATCAGAAATGATCATCAGAAACACTTTGTCTTTGTGACCCTGTTGAGATAAGCCTGGCTCTGCCTAGGACTGAACCCTTCCCAGGTACTTTGAGTTTCTCACCGATCTTGTCCCGTTCTCTGTCCTCTAAAATCTTTGTGGCCAAGCTGCAGGCTGACACCAGTTGAAGCCTTGTAGGGCTACTACTCATGTGTAAAGTTTCATGGGGCTGAACGTTTGCAGGATCCAGACCTGAGGCATTGTTGTGATGGATTCTGCCCGCTGAGCCTGGATGGTATTGAGCAGAAAATAGGAAGAGGGCTGAAAGATTGTTCCTGAGCTCTGGGAACAATTGAGACAGAAAATTGCTTCCAGGATTTCTTCACTTTTCCACAGAGGGTAATCAACCTGTGTAATTCTCTGCCACAGGAAATACTGCCTGAATCTCTTACCCAAAGACAGAAAGCAAAGTTTAGATAGCAGCCTGAATGCTAAAGTTACTTGGAGCAAGGACTGTCCCTTACTTGCTGGTTTGTTTTTTTTCTCCTGTAAGTGGCTAATATATTATGTCATATGATGTCACAGTGATGCAACTAATATGATAGATAATTGAATATTGGTTTGCATACTCATTGTGTTCCTGGTACATAGTTGGACTGATCTCTAGCCTTTGATGCCCTAAACAAGGAGACAACTTCATATGCTGAGATTGTAGATGGAGTTTTGCTTAGTGTGGTGTTTAGGTTCTATGCCTGAGATTGTGGGGGAGGTTAGAGTAATTGCAGTGAGATGGTGGGCATCTCATAACTTCAGTTCTGTTCTTGGCTCATTTTTTGCCTTTGCTTCATAAATGTAAGCAAATCACTGTTTCTGCACCTTTCTTTGTTCATCTGGAGGATGGGGCAGCACTTGAGTTACTTGTAGAGCTTTGTGTAATCAAGGCCACATGTTGTATTGTAACTTTTAGGGGAAATTATTTAAAATTTTACTTGAGTGAGACTAGTTGTAGCCAGATTACTGGGTGAGCATTATACCTACTGGGCACCAAAATGTGATTACTAAATTTCCATTAGTAGGTCTCACTGGGCCAAAGGATCTTGAGTTGCTAGAAGAGACAGGAATAAAACAGAATGAAGTTGGTGTTTGGTTATGGTCTCTGGGTGTCATTGTTCCTGGCTGTTCATCTGGCTAATGTTTGCTTTTGTGTCGTATTTGTCTGTGTCTGTGCTTCTGTGCACATGGGGAAAAGGAGGACAAATATCACTGGGGTGGATTAGCATTAAAAAATAGTTAACTGATCAAAGCCATAAAGCTTGTCCAAGTGAATTCTTCAGAGAAATAGCTTTGAATTTCCCAAGCAGCCGCAGGCCATAAAAGCGAAGCTCTATCATTCAGAGATGCAAAAAATCCCCTTCTGTTGGAGTGTTGGACCTATTTGTTCCTTTTCAGGAGGGCATTCAAAATGTTTTCTTAATTTTCTTCTGAACAGCTTGCTGCTATCCATCATGAGCCTTCAGCAGCTGAGATAGCTCTGCTCCCCCTCCATTTTAACTCTCTGCTGAAATCTGTGTGTCCGTACTTTGGATTTTGGACGCCTTTCAGCTCGGTGCACTTTGCAGTGGGGTAGCCTTTACAGCATGCTTTTTGTGTCTGAGCTCAGAGTATTGTAAAGAAAGGGGCTAAACCTGGTCCCCAGTGTCTGGGTGGGGATGACAGTTGGTGAGTGATGCCTGGAAAGATTTCCTACATGGCCCGAAGGCCGTGTCGTCGGTCCTGCCCCAGTGGGTGCTGCAGTCCCACCAGGTCTGCAGAGCAGGTAGGGCAAAGTAAGAGGGAAATTCATATTACTTGGAGGAAAGAAAGCACGTTGTTTAACTGCTCAGGTAAAATTTATCAAAGGCTCATAAGGAAGTTTAGGCAACTGGGTTCTGGGAATTGGGCACATAAATTTGCTTTATGCTTCTGAAAGCCTCTCAGCATTTTGCTTTGTTGCTGTTTCTTAAGGTATACATAAGAATGAAGTGCTGGGATGTGGTTCATACATGGAATGTTTGGGTAGTGTGGTCGTTAGTAGGAATGAACATTACACCGTGGTGGCTCAGAACTTGCCAAGAAAAAAAAAAGGAAAGAAAAACCTCTGAGAAGACACGAGGTGCTCTGTAACTGGAAGTGGCTGTTGCCTTGCAAGGCCTTGGTTGTGCTTTTCAGTTCCAGCCTGCTCTTACTGAAAATATTTTACTGCTTAATACCTATTAACATTTTAATGCTGCTTAATTGTATGCACCCCCAAAAAGAAAGCCACACATATTTTTCTGCTCTTGTAAGTGTTCAGCTTCAGGGCCCCCAGGGAGGGGTGTTAATGGCTGTTGTCCTGGGTGCCTTTCAGACAGAGAATTCCACTTTTGCTTCCCTGCTGAAACTTGGAGTTTTGTACTCCAGACGACCTGAACTAATATACCCACATTCACAGTGTGTGTCTTTCTGTGTGTGTCTGTATACATATATGTATATATGCTATGTTTTTCCTGATGACTTAATGAAAGTCTTATGAAGATTCTTCTAGGAACTGAGGTCGTCTTCCTAACAGGTGGGCAACGCTTGGAGGGCAAAGCTGTGACTGAGGGACAGGGCTGCAGCCTTTGGAAAAAGGGATCAGATCCTTGCACAGGTGTGGTCATGATATTCATGTGCACAGTGTATACACATCTGGGCTTGGTTTGTGTGGTAAGGCAGAGGTGACTTACCCACAGAGCAGGGCCATTTTCTAGGGTTAAATCATCAGTGTTCAGTTATTAAAGCAATACAGAGGTGCATCCGTCTACCAGATAGTGCGAAGTACAGTGTGAAGCTCATCCTTGTCCTCCCCAGTTGTGCTTTGGCTTCTTGTATTGGCTGTATCTTACCCTGGGATGGGAGCAGTACGTAGCTATTGATTATATGGGCAGAAATTTAATCTGAAGCCTAGGGCCTTTGTGTGCAGGGAGAGGATTCCAAAACAAAGCCAGGGTGTGAATTTAAAGTGCAATAGCTGTTCCAAGCATACTTCTCATGTGGGCAGTCTTATTCTGGTCTGAGAGGGCCTTTGTGCAGTTCTGCTTCATCCATTGCCAAAGGCACTCTCAGTGCAGAAAGAAGAATGCCCACACAGGGAGCGAATAGCTTTTCCAGGCTATTTCACCATGCTGAGGAGTCCTGGGAGATGCACATGGTTTCATGTGTCCCCATGAATGTTGCAGGAGCTTACCCTTCAGCTCGTTCTTCCACCAGAGCTTTAGCATAGGGAGACATGCTTTGGGATGGGCGGTTGGTAGAATCGTGTCTTCTGGACCCTGCTAGGTGTGGCATGCATCACCCATTTGCCTAAAGTTACGGGGCTGACCTCAGGGATCCCTGAGATCACGGGCTTTGTAGACATTGCTGGTGTTGCAGTTTGGTGTTCTCCATCAGTACTGTTGCCTCTCGCAGTATGTTCTGGCTGCTGAAGAGAGCTCTTGTGAGATCATGTCTGTGTTCATGTGTTGCTCCTTTTCATATGAAATCGTCAAGCAAACCTGTGCACTGGGGTATGATCATTCTCTGAATATTGTTGAACAGAAAAAAAAGTCCATCTGTTCTACAAAGAGGCAGTGTAAAGAGCAGGCTCTGTGACTAAATAAATTCACATCTGTTTAGCAGAACCATCAAATGGAGAGCAGAGGGGCCTAATGTGAATCACATGTTGAAACCACAAGTATGAGTGAGATGAGCTGCAAAAGAGAGTGCCTAGAAGTGTTGATCCATGTGAGCAACTGGTGGTTTCTCTCCTTATTCCTTCCTTCTACCAGTTTCCTGAGCAAATGGTGTAGAATGAAAAAACCCAGAGATGTGCATGTGTGTGTGCATACATATGTGTGCGTATATTTGTATTCCTTGCATGGTTAAATAACCTTCCTCTATCATCTTGAGCTGTTAGATCGTAACTTCAATTGGAAGGGCAACAGATTGTGGAGGGTGGGCAGAGCTGGCATGAAGAGAGCAGGTGAAGCTGTTCCCTGGTGGTGTTCTTCACAAAAAAATGGCCCTGAGGTAGCCTGGTCTAAAAAGGGACTTGTCTTGGAGGTGATTCCTCAGGATGACATCTCCAGCAAGGGACCTGATGAGAGCAACCTAGAAACTTCAAAGGGCAGGTTATGTCTTCATGTGCTCAAGCTTGTTTCAATATAAGTATCTGCATACCAGTCCCAACAGACTGCATCTTCTGTGGATCAATTTAATTGGTTGCTTAGGTTCCTCTGTAGTGTTCTAAGTCCTGCAGAAACAAAGGACAGCTCAAGTTTCTGTACTGGTTGCATTTGCAGTTTGTTTGTTTTTTTCCTGTGCCAAGAACATATCAATACAATTTGAAAACATAGTATTTTTATGACTTGAGGCAGCAGTTTCTAACTTAAAAACAAGAAAGCTTTGGGGATGTACATGGAACTCAGGTGCCTCGGTTACGTTATTTGGCTGGTCTCCATAGCCCCTTAAAGAGTCCATGCAGAGGAACAAGCATCTTCTCTCCCTGAGGAGCTCAAGAAAAGAAACATGCAATAATTTCAGTCTCAAAGGTGGTTTCTTGTTGCTGTCTTGCCATTTGTCCTAGATATTTTGCAGTAAACGAGGCCAAACTCACGGGAACAAAGAGCGATGGTAGATAGGCTGTTAGACCTGATTTGCACAGATTCTGATCTCCTGCAGCTCGGTCTGCTTTCTTTAGCTGACAGAGAGCTGTGCTCACACAGCTCACCTGGGACGTGAGCTCTGCAGGAGTGTGCTGGAGGTAATGAAGCACTTAAGGGGCTGGTGGGCTCGAAGGTCCCTGTGGAATGATTAAGGTGCTGGCAGCTGTGTTACTTTAAAAGAGAAATAATGTGCATTACACAGCAAAGGCATCCTGGAATGCCTTACAGATGCTGAGCTGTGTGCTGGAACATGCTTTACTGCAGACCTATGAGATAGCAGTAGCATCTCTTGGAGGGCATTTGATTAACCAAGCTGCGTGTGCGCTTACCGGCTGTGTGACCCAGCTGCCCTCATGCAGTTCAACAGCAGAACACAGGCGGTTGCCAGCAGCAGCATATTGCTATCTCCAGATGCATTTAAAGTTTGGTTCTTCCTTCCCTCTAAAAACTCCCTCTGCTCATGATTCATTTCCTCTCTTCCATGCCCCCCTCCCCTGAGAAAGTGTGGCCATGAAATATAATAGTGTGATGTATCATCAAGCACTGTCAGGTTTTCTTGGAGACTGTCAAATTTGAGCCGTTTCACATCTAGGGAACTGATGTGGCCAATTCTTTTGTCACAGCAAAACTTCATACTGATTTCTGGGAAGGGGAACAAACAGTTTGGGTGGTCAAAAGCAGAAGACACCAATGTGATAGTGGTGGAGCAACTGGAGTTTGCTTTGTAATATGATGCGCTTCTTCAGCAAAACTGCAAGGTCAGGGTGGATGCCTGGCTGGGTTGACTTCGTTGCTGGCACTGTGGTTTGTACCAGCTGAGGAACTATCTCCCAGAGCTTTGAGTATCACTGTTGTTGAATGAACGGACACTGAGATAAAAGGGAAGAGCAACAGTTTCCTAGGCTTGTGCTTGGTGGTTTTATGAGTTTCAAAGAAGAATTGAAAATCAAATCTCAAATACTTGTCTTCGGTCACAAGTTTCCAGTCAGAGCAGAACTAATGTCCTATGGTTGCTAAAACAGAGCTTTATCTGGATGTGCTCCAGTGTCATGGCATGTTTGCCTTTGCTCTTAATATTCCTCTTTACTCCTTTCTCTGTGCTTCCAGAACAGCCCCCTTTCAACAGCTGTCGTCTTAATGAGATCTCTGTTGTGTTTACTGCAAATAGACCAGGGGTAGGAGACATCATGTTATGACTTATCATCCTATCCCTGTGGCCATGGACATTCTGGAGCTCCTCCAGCCTAAGCACCATCTCAAAACATGCCTTTTATTGTTCTTTATACCTTGTTGAAAGTGCCTCGAATGGGCAGTGGATGCCAGGCCAAATGAGTCCAATATATGCTGTCTTTGCCAATGAAGCAAACTGGATATGGGGTTGTTTCAGGAGACTCCTGGATCGTAAAGTGAGATCAGTTGTTGTTCAGGTGAGGCTCTTATCCAATCTGGAGTCCTCCAGTTGAAGTGTGATGATGGAGAGGGTCTGGAGGAGGGGCAATCAAGGACCTAGAGCACATGGCCTATAAGAGGAAGCTGAGGGAGCTTTGTCTTCTCTCTCTGATGGAGAGGAGGCAAAGAAGTGATCCAATAGCAGCCTGCTGGGGGTTATGAAGGTGACTGAGCCCAGTGTCTACATGGCAAAATTAAATGCCATGGATGTGTGTGTAGTGAATTGGGAGAATCAGCTGGAGGGTTTGAAAAACAAAATAGTGCAACATTGAACAAATCACTAGGTGGTAGGGGATTCTCCATTTTGGAAGTTTTCAGGGACAAAGCCACAGCAAGCTTTATCTAGTGTTAGTGATAGTCCAGTCTCATGATAGAAAGGAGAACTCAGTAACCTGAAGAGATTCTCTTCCTTTCCTGACAGTCCTGAAGGCTTTGTGCTTCTTAAGGGACAGAGCACTTAAATATTTTTACTTTCTGTTGCAGGGAGACAGGAATACATTGGGGTGCTCATGTCTTGATGATATAAAATCACCTGTTGTTGTGAAACTCAGATGTAGTCTTTTATTCTGACTGTTTATATGAAGGGGCCTGCGTACTTCCTTTCCTACGGTTTCCATGCACGCAAATATCTTGCTTCCATTAGCAATCTCTCTGTAGCATCAGTTCCCAGCCATCTGGCAGCAATCAGTCATCTGTGTGTTAGGATATAGGGTTTTCCATAGGAAAAAGGTTATTTCCCCTGATTATTTGCAAGGTGCCATAGGCTGAGCTGTCAGAAATGAGGCACAGGTTGGTGCAATGCTCAGGAACGAGGACAAATCATCCAGGGATTTGTCATACTCAAAGCCGTGCCTTCCAGGACAGCTTGGGATCTGGGGGAGGAAAAGTGGATCAGGTGGGAGGAAAAGAATGAAGGATTAAAGATTTTGATTCTGGACACAGTTCCTGGCCATTAACTGATTTAATTGCTTGCTTTTTAGGTATTACAGTTTCAAAGTTGGGTTTGTACTGCCAGCCCCTTGAGGTGTCAAAAGCAGGTTATAGTGGCATTGGCCCTGCACTCGCATCCTTCTTGAGTGGGGTCCATGTCGTGCCTGTGTTCAGTGCTGCAGCATGAAATTCCCTTCACAGAAATCCTCTCCCTGGCTTGGGGTTCAGACTGCCAATAGCAGACACGTTTTCTTCCAGCGATGGCAGCAGCTGACTCTTCCTGCAGCCACAGTGATTTTAGGAGTGCAGGGAATCCATCATGAATAAAAATCCCACCTACACCCACGCTAGCTTTGCTGTGCAGGACCTCAAGCTCTGCACTGTTTCCTTGTTCGCTCTGTATCAATTTCCTACTCTACTGAGCTCAGATCCCTGCTGTTTCTCCCTGTGCTGAGATATATACACACAGCGCTCTGCAAAGCTAAAACAATTATCTATGTGTCAATATGCTGCCACGGTCCCATTTGGTCTCACTGGAGTCTTGTTGATATCTCACTGCAGAGCTGCATGTAAGTTCTGCAAGGTTCCTCCTTCTTGTTTACAGCCAGCTTCAACATCCAAACAACCAGTGCTTGCTCCAACAGCTTTAACCTTGCCATCTCTTGTGTTCTGATTTCTTTTCTCTTGTAGAGCACTCTCTTGAGAGACCTGATTCCAGTATATCTCCACTGGTTGAGAAGTCAAGTCCCTCAACTGTTTTATTTGATGGATAAGCTGTATGTTGCTTGCCAGTGCCTTGCAGAAGTGGGAAGCCAAGTACTGTGCTATAAGCAAGACAACAATATGGATGCAGAAGGAGTAAAGGCATCTTTTTTTGACAGAGGGATCATGAGAATAAATTGTGTGTAGGAAAACAGAATTTGTATAAGGAAGCTCATGGTCTGAGACTCACAAAATAATTTTTCTGCACCATTCTGCCTGTTCATTTGCTGTCCTTGTTAGTGTATTTCCTTTCTCACTTTATACATCCTTCTCAAGCTTTTCTTTGTAGTGCAGCAATGCCCTCACAAACTTGTAGGTCAAGTTATCTGGAAGAGAGGCTTTAAAAATTGGAAGAAACTTGCCTGGCTCAGAGCTATATCCTGGCTCAGCTCTTAAGGTTCAACCACGAACTTTGCTGTATTTGAGTAGGCATTTTGGGCTGGCTGGCAGGTCTACCTCCTCCATTGCAGTTGCCCTGGGGTTGGTTGTGACCACAAGTAGCTGAGGCCTTTTATTAATGTTTTATCCAGTATGATTATGTTTGGAGTGGCTGAGGATTGTCTCATACCACAGAAGTCAAGAATCAGCCTGCTCTCTGGTGAAATTGTAATGCTGGTCATTAGTTGTATTAGATTAGATGGATCTATCTATCTCCAGGGAGCCAGTACTATCTCTTTGTTTCAATGCACACAGGCCAGTCAAGTTCAATTTATTGGAATTTTAAAGCCTAGTTTGTTATCCAACACCAGGGTGTGACATGGCTGTAAAAGGAAGATCTCATTCATCAGCTTTTATGTGTGTGTTTTGCAGCAGCAGTCAAATTCAAATAGCCTGCGTCTAATCCCCAAACTACTAATGCAATTATATTGGGAAAGGAGTTTTATGCTTAGTTTGCCCTTCTACCTTTTCTACTATTGCAGCTGATAAAAGAGAACTGAGCTAAGGAGGAAACTTGAAGGGTAGGTTTTTGGTTGATATCAAATTGTCCCAACAGCAGAGTTTTGGTGTGAGGATGAATGTGATATTGGGTTAGTATCTGATGAACTGTATTCATGGGGACATGAACCTGTGTCAAGCATCTTTGTATCAGAGACACTGTTCTTTTACCATCTTGTCTTTACGGTCTCTGCTGTCTTCCTGTTACTCCTGTGCAATACTGTAGAAGGTGTCACAAAAGTGACATCACAAACTGGTATGGATCACCTGGCAAAAAGACAAAGTGTGGATACAGCCATGTTGGGGGGAAGGGGTTGGAGAAAGTTGTTTTCCAAGTATTGGTTATTTGGCTAAAAGAATAGGGTCATGCTGTGTTTATTTGTGAACCATTGCCACTAGAGAATAAGGAAGATAATGCTGTGCTGTCAGTAGGTGATATTGCTGGCATATCTTAAGTGGGATACAGCTATATTGCCTCAAACCCTTTTGAGTGCAGATAAAGTCACAGCTGGAAGTCTGGGGTTTTTGAGTCATAGAATAATTGATTTTGGAAGGGATTTCTGGAGGTCATCTGGGCCAATCCTTTGCTCAGAGCGGGGTGAACTTTGAATTTAAATCAGGTCTGCTGGAGGATCCCATGATTGAAACTGTTAGAGAGGGGGGGGTGAGGTGATACTAGATTAAATGCTTCGAGGAATAATTCAGCACAAGCAGGGCTGTAACTATGTTACTTTCTCCTGTAATTCCCGCGATTACATTAGTGATGTCCCACAGCAGGAAACTGGTGAATGCTTTCATCCCTATTTAACTGAAGAAGTGACTTTGATATTTATTTATTTATCTATTTTTAAGAGAGTGAGCTGAAGATACTAAACCCTGCCTTATCCAGACAACGGGAAGAAACTCTTGGTGTGGGGGGGAAGAGAGGGTGGGTTCAATTTGCTCTAGCTGACATCTGCTGTGAGAGACTAAAATAAGGCATCAGGAAAAGCTCCTAAACAGTGTGAAATGGGTGCAAGCAAAGAAACCTGATCTCAAGATGTGCCACAAGGAGTCGGAGTTCAGGGGCATCAAGTTTGCATATGGTCAAGAAGACAGTCACTAGAGGGTGACAACATGATCCATTCTTCTTTTTCATGTCTTAGAATCGCTTGGTGGGTCAGTTGCCTCCTGGTAGCTTTCCACTGCTCACTGGTGATAAGTGTCATGTCAACCCCACTCACAGGATTCCCAGTGCTCAGAGTTGTGCCTGCAGCTTTGTGGTTCTCCTGGTTGCTGACATGACGTTTATGAGCACAAAGGGCCAGAGTCAATTTGCTGCTGGACGAGTTTGAGGGAGAAGCTTCTTTTGACTATTTAATATTATGGGACTTAAATTTGGTGAGATGTTGTGCAGATTTGCAACGATTAAGGGAGTAAAAGGAATCCCAATTCCTGAAATAATGTAATTTCCCATATGATGTAAAACTGATGAGGTTAAGTAGAACCATATGGGAAAGCCATCCCAGGAGAGCTTGGTATGAGTTTTTGGACTCTTCTTATGTTTGGTTAAAGACTTCTAAATAGACCAGAATTTTGACACTGACATCCTCTTTTAGAGGCCAGAAGAAGCAGAAAAGCTTCATGGCTAGAGATTATTTACTGTAAATGGAGAAATAAATTAATTTAACGTTCAAAGGGGAACAGTGCCAAGAGAAACAAGCAGCTTTGGGAGTTTGTAAAGAGAAAATCTCTTTGGTCAACCTCAATTACTGCTTTTAGCTAATTAGTGGAATGGAGGTGATGAGGACAAAGCAAAAACCTATATTATTGCAGGGCAATTGGGTATGTGCTTTTGGGAATTTCGGCAAAAAACTGAAGACAAATAGGCTCAGAGTAGAAACACCTGGTCTTTCTTGTAGGTTGCACCTCTAAATGAGAGGGGCAGTGTGTGGCATGATTTTGCGTCATGAAGAGTGTTCCCTTAGTTTAGAGCTCGTCTTTAAAACTCAGTTGGAAGATGAAGTAAAGTCAAAAGTTTTCTCTTTGAGTTCTTTTACATCGACAGAAGAGAAAGGAGAAGGGGAGAGAATGCACTCTGCCTTTTTACACATGCTCTTGTAATCCCTTAGAGACAAACTCTGGCAATCCAGTCAGGGTATGTCTTGATCATGGTCCTGAATGGTGTCAGAGAAGCTGCCGTAGGGCTTCCAACCACACCTCCTGTCAGCAAACAAGGTCCTGATTCCCTGTATCTGGTCAGTCTCTTGGCTTTAGGAGTGATGGCTAACTGCATCAGTGATACTGAGACAGAACGCTACGGACCTACCTCAGGTTAGAGGATTTAGGAAGGAGTAGGATGGAAGGCAGCAGACTGTCTGGAAGAACAGACTGTTGTTGCTCAGTTTTTGTTAAACACTGTTGCTACCCACTATGAAGCATTATCTTAATTAACTCAGGGACAAATTCTTCGGTCTTGGCAAAGTCCATCAACATTCAAGGAGTACTTGGTCCATGTTATAAATATGAAAAAGAAATCAAGATTTATTTGGGAACTGTCTAATCACAGAAAAGCCAGCCTGTCTGAGATGAATGTACTAACAATTTCAAGAGTAGACAAATTGGTACTCCACCTTTCTGTGGCTTATCTGATGTGAGGCTAAATTGACTTGGAACCCTCTTTGTTTTACCTTTGCTTCTCAAAGGTGAATGAGATCCCATAATTAAAAGCAAAAACAAGCACTTATGCCCACACACTAAAAATAAATTTTAAAAAAGTTTAAAAAGCCCTTGTCAGGCATTTATTATTGCCTGGTATTGTCATCTATTCATATTCCTGGTCTGACATTTTTAGATAATGTGGTCTCATCTTGGGATTCGTGGATTCCAGTTCCTCTGCTGCGGTGTATTCTTTCATGGTTAGAATTTTCTGAACTGAAGGCATTAAGATTGTCCTAATGATAGAACCAGAGCACACTGTTTTCCTTATTTATGCAGCGTGATTTCACTCTTTGCTCTTAATGGTATTTATCATAGTTAGTCCGGTCTTATCCTCTGCCTCCAACAGTAAGTGATGACTAATGCTTCCAAGGAAGGAAGGATAACAGAACCTCAGGCAGCCACAGCTGATTTCAGTTTGCTTTTTGTCTTTGATATTATTCATCATTTTACCCCTTCCACGTTAAGTTACTGTTCTTGGAAAAAAAATGGCCTTACATTAGCACCCACCATTTCATAAAAGGTGGCTGAAGAATTGAAGAGAGTTCAGAGTAAATATGTATCACTAAATCAAGAGAAGTCTGCTCTTTACAGCGAGTTTAATTGATATTTAACTTAACTGTTTTGATTTGATTTAACCAATGACCTGATTGTGTTCTGAAAGGATCTGTGTAAGGAAAGGAGGCAGGGCTGTAATGCAGATGACAGGAGCATAACAAAAGCCAATGATTGGAGGTGGAGCTAAATAAATGTAAAGGCAGACATAAAGGAGAAGCTGTAATTATGGTGCTAAATTGCTTTCCCAAACAATTTACCTAATGCTGTGGTCATTCTTTCATTTGAGGTTAAGCGTACGCTGTAGCAAATGCGCTTTAGCTCAACAAAGGCTTTGTGGAGTAATCGTTGGGTAGAGCTTGGTGCCCTGCACAGGGCAGAAGGGCTGGATGAGATGGTCAATGCGAAGGGCTTTCAGAGCAGTGACATAAGAAAGTTTTAGCAGACTTTTGTCTGGGGTGAGGTAGTGAACTTGGGAAAAGGGTATTGCCGGAGTGGTCAGTGAGTAAGGAGTCACAGGAGAAGCTTGTTGCAGCCAGATGAGGAACAGAGCTGTTGAGTTACTGCTGGCCATATCTCTGTGAGAGTGGCAGGCAGAAATGCAGAAGGCTTCAGCCAAGATGGGGAGATGTGGCACTGGTGGGGAAGCGAGAGCTTGCAGCCCCTCCCTGGGAAGGTTCCTGGAGCCACGACCTCTTATGACAGAGGTTGTTCCAGCCTGGCTGTGTTAAATGTTGGGTGGCTAGATTTATGCAGGTTTTCTGGGAAGGAGCTTGTTGAATGCAAACTATGCCTGACAGATGATTTGCTTGGAATAGAAATGTGGGCAACTGTAGATTCAACCTACAGTCTGACTTTTCAGTGAGAGCTCTGTGGTGCAGCCATTGACTTGAGCAGCGGAGGGATCAGGTGCTTTGCATTTGGCATCCAAGGAGCAGCAATGGCCGGGCCTGTCCAGCAAAAGGCTGGTGAGACTCACTGTTCTCCAGTGGTGGAGGGAAATTCCTTTTGAAGAACCAAGGGGGTCAGATGCAGTTTAATGGTTTTTCACTCCCATCTGCTGTGACCCTTGAGGAAGGAGCTTGCTGTATCCACCCTTGCCAATGTGTAATGCAGCAATTGCAACAGCTCCATCCCTGACAGCCAAGGTGAGCGGGTCTACTTCACCACATTATCTCCTGCCAGCGTGCGTGTTCCCAGAATGGTTTTTCTGGTGCCTTTTCTTGGGTTCCCCCAGCCCATACATCTTGATGCTCCTTTCGTTATGGTTTGCCTGCTCCTTGGTTCCTGCAGTATCCAGTAGATATTGTTTTTATTCTCTAAGTTTCTCAGTGACTTTAGCCTTCTTGTAACCACTGACTTCTGCAGTTCCCCACATCTAGTTAGAAACTTCTGAAAACAATACTGTTTACTGTAGAATTAGCAGAAATAACTTTTTTGGAAGGAAACACCTCAAAAGCAAAAGTAAAACATGCATTTGCTGGTTGTGTTTGCTGGCTAGCCAGAAAAGCAGTGCCTTTACCTATGGAGGTTCTTGTCTGTAAGTGCAGGAACCACAGTGATGCAGAAGCAGTGGCATATGTCAGAGTAAGCTTAGAGCAAGAAGACTGGTTATAAACCCAAGTTGCCCTGTGCTGTTTTGGTTACTTATCCACATCACAAAATGTTCATCAGTTTTGATTCAAAGAAGCTTCTCATTGAAAACCAGGTAGTGTTGCAGGCAATGGTGAGGGAGCACTGATGGCTTTGAGTTAGCCAATGTTCTTTGCCACAGAAGTCTGCAGAGAGAGTTGGAGGGGGCTATGCCATCTGCAAGCCACAGTCCCTTATATTTTGCCTTACTCTTGGCCCTTTACCTCCCCGAAATAGGGGAGAAATAACAGCAAACCCAGAGATGTAGCTTCAGCTGTTAAAAAGAGATCAATTAATTCTCTTTTCATGATCTTGCAAAGTAGTTAGGCTAAATTTAATTGAGGCTGGGGAGCTGGGGCTGGAACAGATGAGGAGAAGGGAACTTGCTGAAAACATTGTCAAGGCACAGATAGCAAAAACAAGTGGCAGCAAATGCATAACAGAAAATGAGAGGGGGAGAAAGAGAAAAGGCTAACGGGGAAACAATTAAAAAGTACCACCACTGCCAAAACAAATGTGTTAGAGGGTAGCTGAGAGGGAGCTGATGCCAGCTTACAGTCAGCAGTTGAGTTACAGCAGTGTGGTCTTCATGCTCTAAAACTGTCCTTAAGAGCAGTCTGCTTTTTAAGCTCATTCATTGAGATTCACATCATCCTCAGCTGCCTCCAGCGCTGTGCAGCCACAGCCTGGCTACTGAAGCAGATACTCGTGGTTTGTGCATCACTCAATCCATCTCTGCCGTCAGCCTGGCAGACAATGGGGGTTCAGTGGGACCAGGGCATGTTGCCTGGGAGGTGGTTAAGGAACATCTAGGTAGTTGCCAGAATAGGAAGGATGATAATCTGGTTGGTACTGGGATGTTTTTCTGCTTTGAATCAACGTGGAGGTAAAGTCTTCTGTCTGAGGGCGCTTCATGCAGCGGGATGTTTTTTCATATGAGGTGTCAAGCCAGGGCCTGAAAAACCTGTCAGAATAAAACCCCAGGGTGCTTTTAGCAATGGGTAAAATATAGTTGTCTATGGATGCTCTAACACTGCAGAGTGCAGAGTTGTCCTGTTTAGCTCTTCAGGTTGAGTGCCCTCACACTGTTTTCTGCTCTTAAAACCCAGATAGTTGCCAGAGTTTTATTGTTGTGTTTCTGTTTTTGAAGAATTTGGGAGGAGAAAGCAGCAGTGCAGGTGCATCTTACTGCTTGAGTGGCAGTCTTTCTCTAGATCCATCAGGCCTGGTGCTGGTAATGGGAAATACCAGGCAGTGGGAGCGCAGTTCGCATGCCCTCTGCCCCAACCTGTTGTGGCTGGTTTCATCTTGGGCTCTGTGGGGAGGACCTGCCTTTCACTTCTTGCTTTCAGAATGATGCTCTGCACTGTTAATGTAAGGTTGGACGGCGGGAATATGGGGGAGGAAAGTCAGATCCTTACAGCTTAGCCTTGGATACTTGTCCATCTCCAGAGTTTTCCTGCCATGCTCCTGTCTTCCTTTCACTGGTACTGGGTGGTGTCTAGCGCAGCCGGGATCGCAGAACCTCTGCGTGCACACCGAGCGGCAGACTGCATGGTGAGGAAGAGCCACAAGTGTTGAGACTGATGTCTGGCACTCGCCAGTTCCTCTCCCACACAAGGAACGATGGAGGTGGAAGATAACCACAGATTGTCTTATCTCCTGGTGGGTCAGACACTGGGACGTTGACTCTACAAGGAGGAAACCTGTTACCTGGAGTAAACTCGCTGGTCTGAAATAAGCACACACACACTATATAAATATATACACACACACACACCCCCCAGTCTTAGCAGTCATTGCTCTTAGCTGGAGGTGTTGTCCCCACAATACTGTGTGGAGACCTTACTTCCCCCATGCTGACTCAGCATTGCTAACAGCGAGTTGCTAGGGGGAGGTTATCCATCCCACAGGACTACTTCAGAGTCTTCATTTGCTGCTTTGATTAAAGGGCTCAACTGAATTTTCTCCACTGTGAAGATTGTAGGATGTAGATGCTTTGCCAGTCAGGATGAGTTGGCAAAAATAGCTCTGTGCCTAAGACCCAAGCTTAGTCTTGAAGTTTCTAGTGATGTGTGAGCCCAAATTAGGAGAAAGGGGAAATAGTATGATTTCTGCTTTGTTTTCTGTACACAGACTTAAGTATGCTATCAGATATGCCTTCTTCCTGCTTGAATGTTCCCTATAATTCTGGGGGCTGGTTGAAGAGCTCAGTGGTGTTTGTTTCATTGAGAAGCATGCGTGCATGGAATTATTAGCTGTGAGATGCCAAGAAGATGCCCAGCTAGGCTGAGAGTGGACCTGTAGCTGCAATCCTGCTTGTTATCAATGAGTTGGAGGTGGCTGTGCTTGTCTGCTTTGGAAATACCTCCTCATGAACCATTCAAATAGAGGTCTGCACGCATGACCATAGGCTGTGTCAGAGTAATTAAAGCACTGTAGCACTGTGGACATCAGTAATTAGTTCACTTTGAGAGTGTCTACACCTTCCAGAGGTCACCTTTCATCTGTCCCCTTTCTTCTCCACCACCCAGAGCACAGAGGACTGTTCACACCAGCTTGTATGTCCCTTTGCTGCCATGCTCAGCAGACTTTCAGCTCTCCTTTGTGTCTCAGCCCTGGCAGATTGCACTTGCTGCTGTGGTTAGAGAACACCCTTTTGCAAATCCAGCAGCACCTCTGCTTAGTCCCATTGCTTCCAGATGGAAGCACTTTTCTTCACGAACAGTCTGCTGAGGTCTCACATGGCCTGGTGCTGTCCCTCACACCGATCCTTTTCCGTGATCAAAACAAATCTTTCCCAGTTGGTCGCAGGTGCCTGCTTGTTTTGGTAGCCTTGGGGGGGGGTCTTGACATCAAAGCAGAGGATGGGCAGAAGTGACAGGGTGCTTGAGGGCTCCAAAATTAGCATTGGTTGTTGTCTGTGTGGGGTCTTCATTTCCTCACCATACCTCAAATCCAGCTCAGAGGGATAGCATCAAATGGTACTGTAGGACAATCGCCGCTACCCAGCGAGTGTGGTTTCTGTGTGGTGAAAAGCACTTGTTCATTGCAATGAACAGGTTTTTTATGGGCCATATTTTCAGCAGCATCTGAGTCCGGTTCTCAAAAGTGATGTAGGCTTTTAAGAGGCCAAAGCTGAGATTTTCATAAATAAGTAATGATTTGGGCTGCCTCTGTTTTCTGTTACACAAGTTGAGATGTCTAAAAGGAGCCTGGTTGTCAGTGGTTGTGGGATTCTGGCATTTTTTCAAAACTGACATGCTTTTAAATATCTTAAGCTGGGCATTCAGAAACAGAGGCATCAAGAATGATTAGGTGCTTTTGAAATTCTTTTTTATAAAAAAAAATAAGTTTGAATGAAAGTCTCTGGGACATAGGATCCTAAATGGCAGTTGAAGTAGTGCTGAGGGTGTATTTTGCAAGTGTCTGTCTATCTGTGACTACACTTGTCCCCAGAGCACCTGCGATGTTGTATGTTAACGTGCTAACAGGGGAAAGCAAATATATCACTGCTTAACTGAATGGATGGTGGGATTGATGGGCTTCTCCAGGGTATCAGGCTGCCTCCGCTTTGGTTAGAAGAGGAAAAACAGCAGTGCTTTTTGTAGGCACTGGCAATGAGCTGATCAGTAATTCTGACCTACTGGGAAAAAACAAATTTGTGTAAGCCCTATACATTAGGACCAGTGTGTTTAAAGGTAAGCACACACAAGTTAAACATGCTAAAAGGTTTTCTGGGTTTGATTTTATAAACCAGCAAAGTAGCAGGTTTGCAACTGTTATTTCCCCAGCCTAAATACGTAACGTATGGTTGATTCTCTTTGTCTCTCTTCTCAGATCTGAACCATGTCCCACCCATCCTGGCTGCCACCCAAGAGCACAAATGAGCCTGTTGGTCACGTTACTGCAAGGATGGAGACCACACATGCCTTTGGGACTCCAAGCATCTCTGTGTCCACCCAGCAAACACCAAAGAAGTTTGCGCCTGTTGTTGCCCCCAAGCCAAAGTACAACCCATACAAGCAACCAGGAGGTGATGGTAGGTATTGATTTTGTTAGAAAGGAACCACAACTGTCCAATTCAGAGGAACCAAATGCTAATACAAGCTGTTCTTGACTTGTTCTTTGTTGATGAGTTTGTGGGAGCCTCCCTGTTTCAGATCATTCAAATCAAGAAGAAAATGAAGGTATCTCTTACCCTTGCTCTGGCTAGCTACCCTCCTGAGAGGTGCATGGGGACAGATCTTTCTTGTTTTTAATTGGAAGCAGATGCTATGTCCAGGACTGGTACTTTTCAAGGGGTTTTGCTTGTTTGCTCTCTGCTGATACGTGTTGATCCCCAAGGAGCTGGGGCTTGAACAGCACTTTTCAGGATTGTTACTTTCATCCCAGCACAATGGGAATCCTTTACAAATGTGGGATTGAGCTGTGGGAGTAGGGATATAATTGGGGTGGTAGGGTGTAAGTTTGTCAGAACGGGTCTAGGAGAGCTGCCTTTCCAGCCTGTGGGTTTGAATCAGTTGTGCTTTAATTCTTTTCCATCTACGGTGCAGCACTCTTGAATATGAAATACTTTAATAATATAATTCTGAGGATATTTACATGACCTTTTTGCAACAGCCTCTGGAGCTGTTATGTCAGTAAAACAGACTGACAGTCACCGGGTGTTGGCCTTCCTCTACCTCCTGCTGTAAGTCCTCCCCTATTCACATAGTTGAACAGCGAGTGTGGGAGTTGGGTTCCTGGCTTGTGTACACATGGAGGGAGGGACTTCCCAGCAGTGGGAGCATGTGGCTCAGAGCACCTTTGGGGTTTGCAGCTGCAAACCTGCCAGCTGGGGCACCCTGGATGCCTTGAGTTGTGCTGGAAAGTTTTGTGATGGAGCCTTGCTGCATCAAAACCAAGATGGAAGTCAAGGATTTTAGGAGAGAGTGGCAGAGTAATGAACTCCCAATTCCCAGTGATTTACTATGGTTAGAAATGGTTTGAAAACTCTTCACCTCCATCCTCTCCTCCTATGGTTAGAAATGGTTTGAAAACTCTTCACCTCCATCCTCTCCTCCCCAAAAAATATTCAGTCATATTCAAGAAAATTACCAAACCAGCTTTTGATTTTTTTGTTTTGGATGCTCTTCTTTGTTCCTTCACCACTTCTCCTTTTGTGTTGGGTGCAATAAGATAAATGTCATCTGTATCTGGGTTTTTTTTTTTTCCTTTTTCTACTCTATCTTTTGAGAGCATACACATTTTCAGGAAAACTACAGAATAATGGAACAGAGAAAGAAAAACAAAGCAGCATATTAAATCTTGCACTTGAGCTTTTTTCTAAAGTTAAGGGCATTTTGTAGGAAAGTTGGAAAAGTCTGAGTGATTTTTTTTTTTTTCTTCCCTCTGCTGCTCTAATTTCAGAAAATTTAGAACGAAAAAAGAAAATGTGTTGGAGGGGAAAAGTGAAGTCATATCCACCTGTTCTGTTGCCTTCAGTAACAAAACATTATCGAGTAAGAGGAAGACATTTGGAATTAAAAAAGTAAAAATAATCCATTTCTGGAATGCAATGAAAATGTCACCGTCAAGTCAAGTGGAAATTCTTATTCTTCTAATTCTCTTGAAATTTCAAATAATAATGGAAAATTGCACTTTTTTCTAGGAAAACTTGTTGATCAGCCACTATTTTTTTTTTTTTTTNNNTCCAGCCCCTTTTTTTTTTTTTTTTGTGGAAAATGTCAGTATACCTTAATTGTCAGGGATTTAGTGATTGTACATCTAAATTATATGTGACTCAGGAATGCTATCAGCTTCTAAAATAGTCTTTGTTTCTTGGTATTTGGGAAAGGAGACTTTCTTTAAGAGCAGAGCAGATGCTGCAGGCTGAGAAGGGGAGATGAGGCACGCAAACATTTCTCATGCAACACTGACTACCCAGTCCTGCATGCAAGCAGCAGCTGAGCATCGCCTGGTTTGTTGGAAACCAGGAGACAACAGGAGCTTGCAGTAGGCCTTTTTCAGTGCTGGTCCTTTGCCTTGTGTGATGCTGGGCATTTGGAGATCCCATCTTATCTGGCAGGCCTAGTAGAGCTAAGGGTTGGCCAAGACCTGGTCAGGGACTGGCTTAGTGATGTGACAGCGTGCCTGCAGCTTAAACTAATTCACTTTGAGAAGATGACATGCTGCTGGTTGGTGTCAGCAGCCAGCACAGAGCCGTTAGCTCGTGACAACACGAGACTTCTGGGATCTGACAGGCGAGGGGAGGACAGTGCGAAAATATTTAGCCCAACATGCTTCATCCACTTTCTATGGCTCCCTTCTCTCCTCCCAGCTCCCTAATTGTTTCTTCAATGACCTCCATTGTTTTTGCAGCAGTAATTCAGCCTGGGAGACTGCTCCATGCCCCACTGGTTCCCTGTGTAAAGGGGTACTGTGAATTGTTTTGGCTAAATGTCTTCTCTGTTGATCACAGGTCTTTCCCATCTGGTTAGCTTCGAGTCTGTAGGTGGAGGAGCTGCAGCATCCCCTTGTGCAGCAGCGTGTTTTCATCCCTCTGGAGATGCTTTGCTTGGAGGCATGTGGGCTTTCCACCCAGCATGTGGGTAGCACAGAGTGCAGCATCCTGCTGGAGACGAGTGTGAGCAGTGGGAAGGGCTGTCCCAGGGCAGAAAGCGGCCATGCACATTGCAGCCTGGCACAGCCTTGTCTGCCCTGGCTGCGTTGCTGGAGTTGGTTCCCAGAGGCTGCAGGGATGGTATTGGGAATTTCTGGGGGAGACCAGCAAATTCTGTTCCTGACGCTTTTAATGTTTCAGACAATGTATCCCCTGGCCTCATGTTTCTTTATTTCGTAGGCATGTTGCTCTCCTGTAGTGGGTCTGCCAAGGTGATAGCATTCGTGGTTTTATTTCTTGAACGTGTTGAAAGCACAGGGGTGAGGCACTGGAGAGACAGACTGCAGACCAGGCTTTGCGGGCACGGTGGGAGAATGACTGTATCCTCCTCTCCCTCCCACTATTTCCTTGCTCTCATCTTGACATAGATCTTCTTGCTTTTTTTCCCCAATGTGCACAGAACCCAGCCAGATTAAAAGCTACTCAATGGAACTTTAAAACAAGTTAGAAATGGTTAAATGACTGAAAAAAAAGGTGAAATTGGAACAGCCAGCAGTTTATAAGCCAGGAGCATTGTAGTGTGGCTGGAAGCACTCAAGGCGTGCATGGTTTAGACCAGCTAAGTGAGCAGTTCTCCCAGTGCTGCCAGCTCCCCTCCTTGCTATGTGCCACACTGAATCACTGTGATGTGCTTCAAACTGGATTTGTCAACTCATCAAAGCAGAGACCATGTCTTGTTGTCACAGGGATCTGTTTGGGGCCCCAGGGTATGACTGCAGTAGTGGTAGTAATAATAATAATCAATAAGACCACAGCTCTGATTAATGTCCTGCATGGGTCTCTGCTGTGCAGCTGGCTGGAGAGGAGAACACAGCTGTGTTTTTATAGGTCCTACAAACACCGGACCAGACTTCCACGTGCTGTGGTCTGGGCTGGATTTCTGGAGGATTTAGTGATAGTGTTCCCTGCTGTGACAGTTCACGGGGGATTAACCTTGCCTGATCCTGGGACGCATGAGCACCATGGTCCTGAGAGATGTACAGGTGCCTGGCATTGTACATGGCTCTGTACTTACCCCACAGGGGAAGGAGGGCTGATGATTTTTTGCAAGATAACCAAATGTGCATGGGGCTGAAGTGTAGCTGCTGGTGAGTTAGGCTGGAAATCAAAATTAGGTGTCCAGGTATTTGAATAGTGGCTCTGAAAGGGTAGCCCTAAGGTTATGGGTGGTCCATAGATGGAGCTGGATGTGTTTGCAGTTGGAAGCATCTTCTGCATATTGGGAGAATCACAGGTTTGAAAAGACCTTTGAGATGAAGTCCAACCATACCTGTCCCCTGCTAAGCTATATCCCTGAGCACCTCATCTACCTCTCTTTTAAATACATCCACAGGTGGTGACTCAACCCTCTCCTTGGGCAGCCTGTTCCAATGCCCAACAATCCTTTCCCTGCTGCTTATTTCTCTCCCACTTTCCAGCTTTTACACTTAAATTGGTATTTCAGCATTATCAGCAGAGCTGGGGCCTTGTAGAAATGCTGTCACACAGATGTTCCTGTCTATGCTCAGTTTAGGAAGATGAGGAGAATTTATAGCTTACAGATGAAGCAAATTCCCTTTTTACCTCCTTTCATTAGTCCCAGAAAATGGGGCCTCATCCTCTGGGGCAGATGAAGGCGGCATCTGGTGCAGAGGGAGGTTGGTGCTGGTTGGGTGGTGCCAGCACTAGAGTGAGCTCTGTGGCACAGAGAAGAGAGGAGGCAGCTGCTCCCAAATGAGTGCCACAGTTGGGGTGCGCTGGGATGGTATCTGGGATTGTGAGGCCAAAATCAGGGACCTCAGAAATGTAAAGATCTGTTGTCAGCCAGAGGCACTCAGAGAAGCCTCATTTTTGGGGGTGTTTGTGCCACTGTGCTTGAGTACGATGCGTGACAGACTTTACAGTGTGCCTTTTGGTTTGGATCCTCTTGGTTTCAAGGTTGTTCCCATAACTGCAAAAGCTCTTTTCTTCTTGCCTTCCTCCCTTTCCCCCAAATCCAACCTCAGAGATGTGAGCAGTGCAGGTCCAGGGGAAACAACACTGCTGATGAAGCCTGACCAGGTCGCAGGGTTGTGCTTCCCAGTCCAGCTCTGTGGAGCAAAAGCACGAGCACTGCCACAGCTCCTGCAGGTCCAACACACCTCCTCTGCCATCACCTGTGGTCACTTGAAAGGTGATTTGATGGTGGCAGGGGAGGGAAGGAGTCCATCCCTACCTGCTGGGAAGGGACAGATCATTGTTTGGCACCCAGGAGGTCGTCTGCTTCTGCAAAGATAACTGTCCCCACTCAGAAATGAAGTTCCTCATACTCTTGCAATGCCTTTCATTCATACAAACACAACCAGGCATGTTTCTCAAGCTGCCTGAGACAGACCGAGATACTGCAGTGCCAACCCTGGCCAGAAAGGGATGTGCAGGCAGCATCGCTCCCAGGATAGTCTCTTGGTTTACAGGGCTCCACAGTGCTCTGATGTGCTTTCTCTGTCACTCTCTGAGGCCACGCTATGCAAAATTAGCTGCTTTAGTTTATGCTGCTGGGTCTTTCTAAATTCAGTATTTATTAGTGCTGATGTCTTTTCCTTGTAATTGCCACCCTTGGTGAATGTAATACCTGCAGAAACAGTTAATATGAATTTAATGGAAACTAAATGAAGGGATGAGAATCAAAGCAACTTCTTCCCATCTCCTTCCTTTCCTTTCAGATATGGTGAACAAGACTCATGTGAAGGTTTTTGAGGTTTTAATTACTTTTTTTTTTTAAATGAAAAAACATCTTCCATGTACCTTGGCTGGAGGACAGGGCGGTGGCTCATGAAACACAGCACAACAGCAGCACCAGCCCTAGGGTGAGGTTACATGGTTGACTACATTGTGTATGCTTGAACCCCCTGATCCAGGTTTCCCAGGGCTTAGTCCTCCCTGGCCTCTTCATGCATGTGAAGGCTCTGAGCACTGACGATTTATATTCTGTGATGCCTGTAGAGGACTGGGATCATGAACTATCAGGCTGTTGCTTTTTTTTATTTGGTTTATTTTTGATAGGCAGATGTACCTAGTGGGTTTTGTTTACAGCAGTTGCTCTCAGTAGCTCTGTCTAATTTTTGCAGCTCGGGTATGGATTTATTGGACTAGACACTCCATGTTTTAGCTGTGCTGTTCCCTGCTCTGCAATCTCTGACAGTTCATGGAAGCTAAGCAGGTCCAGAGTCTGTTCATTGCTTGGATTAGAGCCCTGAAAGTATAAATTCAGGCTGACTTGGGAGATTCTGCAGGTTTTGTGTTGTTTTTTTCCTGGTTGTCTGTGCTGGGTCCACACTATAGCAAGAGGAATCATCGCTAGGAGAAGGGCTGTGTTGGTTGAGGGGCAGTGTGCCTGCTCCTTGATGATTCTTGTGAGCTTCTGTGGTGCTGTGCCTGTCGTTGGAAGGAGGCTGGGGCACAGGAGCAGCGAGCTGTGTTTCAGCCACATTCTGATGGTGGTTTGTGTGTACCTCATCTGATGCTAACATGAGGTAATGCAATTTACTCTTTCATCATGATGATCACTGTGTTGAGTTATGCACATGGACTGTTGCTGCAGCCCAGACGAGGTATGGGAATATGTTGTTGCTCAGTCATTTTGATGCTAAATTGAGTACTGTGTGTACCAGAACCTGGTGGTCTCTGCCTTGCTCCTTAGCTCTGCCACCAGCTGAAAGAAATCATTGGTGCTCTGGGGAGAACAGTGTCTCAGCGGTAGAATGAAAAATAAGTGGAGAAGTGCACTAACCCTTTTCTGGTCCCATCATTGCCATGGATGCTCTGGTCCCATCCCTCTCAGGATTGAGCTCGCAGAGATGGAAAGTGTTGTAGAAATAGAGAGGTAACCTTAGTGTTGCAAATTATCCTGACTGTGCCTGAGCACGGCCCTCATGTTGGTGCTTTTTCTTTTAGAGAAAGCTTTTTTAAAACCAAGTGTTATAAACTTTTAAAGCCCTCCTTAATCCTTGCCTTCGTTCTTCCAAGTGTTTCTTGCACTGTACGAAATGGAGCAGATGAAACAATGCTTTATTCATTAGTGTCAGGACTGCATCATCCACAGGCTCTTACAAAATACAGCTAGTGAAAATGAACTTGAAGCTCCAGGCCTCTTTGTGGTGGCTTTACTACCTTCTATACAAGAGCATTTAAAGCACAAACAAAACCCCTGAACCCCGCAGAACAAGCGGGAAGGCAGGGGTCCCTCATTAAAGGGTAGCTGCAAACCAGTTTGGAGCAGCCTTTCGGAAGTCTCCATTGATTTCTCTCTAATGACATCCTCTTCCCCGTTGGTTAAGAACCAAGTGAAGCCAGTTGGAGATGAGTGGTGGTTCTCATTTGTATAATAGCCGATTTAAATTGCCCCAAGCAAGCTGAGCTGTGTTGAAGAGGCATGAGACTGAGCTGGTGCTTTGTGCCCAGGCAGCAGCTCTCTCCTTGATGAGTTACGGAGATGTGGAGTTTTGCTGTTGTCATCCACAGCATGGTGAACCGGTATCAGGACTTGCGATCCTCACCAGCATGAATTAACCAGCTCTGTGTGGTTCCTACTCTCTTGATTGCAGTCATCCCAGAAGGTGTTACTGCTGGTGCTGGATATTGGTGTCTACCTCTGCTTTTTTTTTTTTGGTTAGAGACAAATACATCGATGTCTGCTCTTGGCTTTGCTCTCAGGGTGAATGCTTTCTTTTTTGAAATACCACCTCAGATAATGGCACCAGAAAAAAATGCAACATAAAACAGGTGCATAAAAACTATTACTGAACCAGTATACTTATCTGTAGTTCACAAAATGTCAAGTCAAGTCACCAAGTTTTATTAACAATTCTGGCTGTGTTTTGTTAGAATTACAAATATTAAACTTTCACAGGCTCTGGAACACGTTGCCTCTTATTTGGGAACTAGTTGAAGTAGTGCCTAGCCTTGTTTTTCATTCTGGTGAGCGAGCTCCTGTTTTCTGTTATTTGGTATCATAAAGCAAACATTAAACTCCTCAGCAGGTAGATTTTTAATTTTTTCTGCCATGCCTGGGTGTTTTTTTTTCTCATTTTCTTTTCCTCCTGTCTGTCCAAGATACTATATTTAATTTTTCCACTTCATTATTTCAAACACTGAACAGTGATTCATCTTTGCAGTGGCCTGTTCTGTGAACCACAATAGTTTGGGTAGAATAAAGTAAAAGAGCAAAAAAGGGAAGGGAAAAAGAGAAAGAAAAAAAAAACCCAACCCTGGTTCTGACATACACTGAAATGGAAAGAAGCCATCTTTTTACAACTCGAATTGCAAACATCTGTCATCGACTATATCAAATCTACTTTTAAAAAGATAGTGTTTGTTCTCTATATAGTTTTAAAGGGCTGTGGTGCCCAATCAAAGCAAGAGCACAATGTTAATGCAGAAATAGCTTGAATTCAAGCAGCCAGCACTTATCCCTTTTATTTTAATCTGAAATTTTAACATCCTCCAGATGCTAGTCTGTTAAATAATAACAATTGTTATAGGACAGTTAACAGCTGAGTAATATTTTTTTTTTGCCCTTGTTCACACAATGCAGCACTTCTATGCCCTGAAAACCATTACAGTAAAGGATTATACATATATTTTTCCTTTTTCTCTGCCTTAAAGCTTTTTTAGTCTGCCAGACGGAGTACTGCTAAGTCAGAGCAACCAATAAATGTCTATTGGATTATATTACAGGTTGGTCTAATAAAAGGTTAGAAGAATGAATGAGCAACTCTTGAAGCCACAGAAGCTGTACTTGTGGCCAAAAAGCAGGCATTTCTGGCAGTGAACGCTACACCATTACAATTTGGAATAAATACACAAGGCCTGAAATGCTCGTTGCTAAGCAAAGCGTGTGGAGATGCACTGGGCACAAGAGCTGAGGGTCTGTGAGTAGGACTTGCAGCCTCATGGCTCTGTCTGCCCTGGGGGAGGGTGGTTATGCAGAAGGGGATGAGCAGAGATCTGGTCTAGTTCCTAATAAGCAGACATCACTATCTAAAAATTCCCCCTCTGTCGTCGTCTTTAACTAGCATGCACGCTGGAAAGTCGTAGCCACGGAAGAACGTGCAAGCATGCTCTAGGAGCTCGGCTGGGGATTTACCCAAACTGTTTGAGGAGCTGTGAAGTGCAAAAGACTCACAGGTCTTTTCCAACTCTTAATTCCTGTGATGACAATGACTAAGGAAGGGTTTTGGTTTAGTCTAGACATGACCAAACCATAATGCAAACCCTGGCGTGAAGGACTGGTTGGTAGAAATCACACTGACATGCAAACTGGCATTTGTTCTGCCAAGCAGGGAGTTTATGGGAAATGCCATGGAGGTGAGGAAGAAATAGAAGAGGAGTGACCCGTGCATCTGGGCTACCTCTGTGACAAGATCCAGTTGGAAAGATTTAGCAACTGGCTTTTCTAGATATTCTGCAACGGCATTGGGCTGTGTAGAGTCTGGGCACCTGTGGTGTGAGGGTCTGCCCGGGGGTTCCTGTTACAGGAGCTGCCTCTGAGCAAGCTGGTGGGAGGAGAGGGAGCACTCAAGAATAGGAAAATGGTACTAAAACAGAAACGGTAAACACCAGACTTTCAAAAGTAGGTTTAAAGAAACTACAGAAGTTTGAAATGTGTGTTATAAAAAGTGAATGTGATGAGAGTGAAATTCTTGCTAAGTGGATACTAATGGTCTTTGAGGCTGTCGACCCCATCCTGAGCTGTACCAGCTGGCAGTAGACCTGTTCTTTGGTAACACCAACAATATCAACTTCTCTTTACTTTTTGGCTCATTTACCCCTCAGTGCAAACTCCCAGTCTGAGCTCCCAAGTTTCCTAATGCCCCCCCCTCGCCCTGTCACCTAAGGCTCTTCTGCAAAGGGCACAATGCCAGGCTCTGGCTCTTCCAGCACATACTGGGAACATGCTGGGCATCCCACTGGCTTCCTTGAGACCACCATACACCTACAGTTGGGTGCATTTCCAGCTGCTTTTCTCATCTGGAGCAATCCAGCCCAGCTCTTTGCAGACCTCTCGGCCTCTGAAGTGTCAAGATCAGCTTTACAACATGCCGTCAAACTCTTCAAAGGAATGTGCCAACTTGACCTGCGCTACATATTTGCAAAGCTTTTTGCAGGAGAGCAAAAAGGGATAATCCTAGTTCCTGGGCCACTTCTTGGGAAGGGTAAGGAAAGGAGGATTTCTCAACAAGGATCTATTAACACTGCTCCGTCTGGCAGGCAGTGAAACACAGGAGGTAAAAGTCCATTCTTCTCCCTTCCCAGTCCTGCGATTTAAAATGTTTGAACGTGCACTTCAGAAGCCGGGGAAGTAAAAGCCCCCAGTTGTGCCAGGAGACTCTGCAAAGGCCACGGCGAGCGAAGGGGCTGCGGAGTGTTAATACAGTCCATCATTTTGTAACGAGCCCGATGTTCTTGTATGAGCAATGTCAGGCTGTTGTCTGCACGCTGTCTTTGCTGATCACAGTAATCGGGTCATAAGAGAGGGAGAAGTAATAGTGCGTCTCTTAGCAACCAGCCCCAGGAGAAAGAGAAAATTACTCAAACAGACTATCCAGCCAGGGAAGTAGAAAGATGAAATTTTCTGAAAGTCTGTTGGAAAGTGCTCAGGGACATAATTCTTTTATGTGTGAGATCCTTATAGGCTGGGTCCAATGATACCAGACACTTTTTTCTTGTTTGTCGTCTTCCTGGTAAACTTTTATTTTTAATTGGCCTCAGAAAAACAGTGGGGGGTATAAACCCTCTGAAACAGAAACATGTTAAAAAATAAGTGTCAGATTTTTGTATTATCTTTAACAATGCCAGAGAGAAGGGAGGGAGGGGAGGTCAGCATGTCTCAGGCAGGAGATGAGGGGAGCCTCTTATCTCTGCAAGTGCTTTGAATGTTTCCCGTGTCAGTTCTAGCCAAAGCACGTTGCTGTGTCTGCCGACGCCGCGGTGGCATGTACAAAACAAGCTTGTTGGGTCTCTGTTGCATTGCATGGGGTGTCACATCCCATGAGTGTCACAGACCATGCTGATTGACGGCCTGGCTGAGAGCGGGACCCAATGTGCCTTCCCAGTACCCATGCTGGGACAGCCCAGCTGAGAGGTCAAACGGGGCAGGTACTAGTTGAGTTAATGGCAGCAGCCTTTCCTTCACTACCCTTGTTTTGTGTCCTCTTCCAAGCTACTGGTTTGTGTAAGACATGGGGGGGGGGAACGTCTTTGAGGTCTTCTCAAAAACCGTTTGGCTCCCAGCTTAGAAGAGGGTGATGGTGGGGACAGTCTGGAAGTCATAGTAATAAAGTTCAGCGTTTGTACTTTGCGTGCATGATGGAGACAAGCTTGTGTGCTCATATCTTGTGCTTTTGAAGTCATTTTTTTTGTTCCAGAAAGTTGTGCTGCTGTGGTCAACTAGTCTACGTCCTTCCTGATTGGGGTGTGCTGGTTGTATAGAAGAGGACCATGTCTGGGATAGTCTGTGTACCCTTGCTAAGCAACAGCATAAACCTGCTTGTGTTTAATGGAAAGGTGCATGCTCTGAGATGGTCAAGACTCTCCCAGATTTGAGGTTGTGTCCTTAAAACTATTGCAGGGACAAAATGTTTCTGAAGGCATGGCCTAGTCCCTTGCTCTGAGGAGACATAAGGAAGCTGTTGCATATGTGGAGGGGAACAGATGCTTTAGATGACTGATCTAAGCTGTGCCCTTCTTCTGATTTTGCCCACTCTGTGAGCCCAGGGCATGTCTAGGTTGTGCAACTCATCACAGTGCGGGATAACTTGATTCCAGTAAGAGGTTTACCTGCAGATTCATGCGATTTAAGGGAGGCTGCAACCATTCCCTAAAATCAGGATACTGGACAGTTGGGTAAAAGGCTGACCTCTGGGCTTTGGGGTTGAGCTGTTATTAGTCCCTGGGTTTATTTGAGTCGCTGCATGCATGGGCTTGGGTTTAACCTATGGATGGTATTGCAGGCATGTTCCAGGAGAGAATTGCTAAAGTTACCAGAGACAAGGCTGACTTCAGCATCTTATCCTGGAAATAATCAGCAGAAGGAGAGGAGGAAAAAACCCAACCTTGCAGCTGTACAGAATTAATAGCTTAGGAGCAACCTCTACTACTGTCAGGGAAGAGTGAGATAAAGAACAATATTAATTGTAACTGCTTCCAAGCAAATCATAGAGGCTGCTGCTTTGTTGTCACGTAATAAAGATGAAAGATTTTTCTTCCTTAAAAGTTTGGTAATTGAAGAGTTTCCTTGCTATTTTTGTGAGTGCCAGTAAGTGATGTTTCCTGGAAATTTTCTCCCAACTCTATAAATACCACCCCAGGGCTTACAATGGTGACTCAGTTTGGGAAGTCAACACCATACACTTCCTCAAGGCAGCCAGGCAGCCCCTGGGCAGAGCGCGCAACTTCTGCAAAGCCATGAGTTGGTTGTTAAACTGCAGTGCAATTAGGCTGCTGCTTGAAAACTGAATTCCTGTTGCTCAAGCTTACCTTTCTCTCATGTTAGAGACGAAGGCGTGGAGGGGGCTGAAGCACAGTTTGAGTCTGGAAAGTTGTAATTGGCATTTTGAGGTGCCACCTTTGCTCTCAGTAATGTGCTCATTGAATGACCCCAACCGACGGATAGATGAGATGTTCATAATTGACACCCCTCACTGTTCTGGGATTATCTCACAGATCTTGCTTTTGTAATTGGATCCTTTCCTCCTTCCCAGTACACTTTTGACATAATTTTTTTGAACCGACTGGGCACAAATAGAGCCATTTGTAAGTCTTTCTGTGGTGCCCAAGGAGAAATAGGACCTGGCTGTCTGAATTTATTCTGCAAGTACAGCAGGAAAATTGCACTGGGAGCTCAGGTCTGACACAGCTGTCTTACCTAAAAATGAATTTATAAAGACAAGAGGCAACACATGAAAGAAGTGTGAGCTGGGTAAAATCATAGCTGGCCTGCATCTCCCCCTAGTAGCAGTGTGGGCACGAGACCACACATATATGGAGTGTTGGAGTATGTTTTTCATCTTCTGCTTATTCAGTGCCTTAGATTTGGATTAAATTCATAATTCCATTTTCCTTGTTAACCCATCCCTGCCAACAGTTGTCCTCTGTAGTTTGAGCCTGTAATTCTCTACAGGAGAAAAAGCAGTTGGGTTTGTAACATGAGAATACTTGACCGACTTCTTCTGGTGCATCAGGCGCTCAGCCCGTGTGCGTAAAAACGGGACATTTGTCCTCAAGAGGGAGAAATGACCTTGCAGAAGCAGGAGGGGGTCAGGCTGGTGGATCTTCAGCTGCCAGATCTCTAGGTTTCGTTCAATTGTTCATTTCCTTCATTAGGGACAAGAGTCTTTTAGAGAGCTGCTGGAAGAGTTTGTTTAGGTAAGCCTGAAACTCTTGATATTAAAAAACATCTCTCCATGCCAGTAAATCGCTCTTATTGTCCAGACAGAAAATACTTTAACATTAGCAGCTAATCCAAGACTGAGAAATTTGATGTGTGGTCACAGCTGAGCTTTTTCCTTACAATCACCATTGGACTTTTTAAACAAATAATTGCTGAACCACCATGTTTCCACTCTGAGTATATGGTGCTTTCCGGAGATATTACTGAGGCAAGCTAACAGAGGATCCATTTGCCTTGTTATGCCTTCTCATGCGGGAAGACGATTCATCTTCCTGTTTCTGGAGCACATTTAGCACTGCCTGTTCGCATGTGTCCAAAAGTGCTCCTGCTAGTGATCCCTTTTGCCCCAGTGAGAATGTGTTGTGTAACTGTGGTAGGGAAACAAATAAAAGAGAAATAAAGTGGTAGGGTAACTATTTTGAGAGATGAGCTTGCGCTTGGCATGTTGATTTCCCCAAGAGATACGGCACGTCCAATACCTCGTGTAAGTTGACCATCCAGCATGGCATGGGTCTCTGGAGAGGGAATATTCCATTTGAAGTATCTGTGGAGTAAGTCACGGGCTTGTGTTTGATGGACGCCGCCAACTATTTAAATGATAAAGTGCTATGAATTCCACCTGTGAAACTGGAGGCGGAGGTAACACAAGTTGGAGAATCTGGGCCTAAATGTCAGGGCCTAAAGGTCACATTTCATTGGTCGAAAGTGCAGTTGTCTCCATAAACGTGAGGCTGCAGGAAGGGAATTGTGAGGCTCCCTATCTTTTTGATCTCCTAGTACCTAACCCAAATATTCTTAGTTTGCACCAAGTCCAGAGACTATTTTTTATCTAACAAACCCATCCAACAAATGTGGTTCTTATCTTAGGACTCAAACTCTCCTTTTCTTGTTTATTTACTTTTTTTCCCCTGTGATCCAAGAGCAGTGATGAAGGTTCTGGGCATTTAGTCGGTGCCTGGGATGGAGATGAAATTGGAGCTTCTTCTTGTAGCAGTTCTAGCTTTGTCATGCCCGGAGTAATGAAAGCTCTTTATGAGAGGATCCAGAAAACTCATGAGACATCAGAAGAAGCAGGAAGATACATCTTATTTCTATAAGCATTTAACTGCGAAATCTTTTGGCTACTTAGAAAAATGATTAGTCAAGTCTGTTGGAAGGCAGCAAATGTCTATTTGTGGGGACCAGGGAAGGTTTGATCGTCTCAGATTTCTTACCTTCTTGTTTTTCCTCCTTCTCTATTGCAATCGGTAAATGATTAAAATGAGGGCTTGTTTTGAAAAGATTTCTAAAGAGAGCTTGGAGGATTCTGTGCTTGTTTGTTAATTATTTCATATGAAATAATCACCATTTGTAAGTGGCCAAGAAACAACAAAGCATCTCTTTGCTTATCCTGACATGTTAGGATGGCATTGGAGAATGAAATCTTCGTTTTGTTTGGTTGTCCCTCATTCGGTGGTACTGCAGGACACGTTTCCCTCTGACACTTGCACAGCCCGGTTGCAGCTCAGTTAGGTCAGTGATGGCTCCTCTGAGTGGATTTACATAAATGCAGCTGTCTGGACCTTGCAAATAAGTTTGTTATTTATGCACAAGGAAAACCTGAAGCCAGATCCTTTTTGTCAGGGCTGGCCCAGTAGAGCTGAGTAAAGGCACAGCCTGCAAGAAAAAACACTTTTAGCTTTAGCCAGTAGCTCCAGTTCTTATTGGGAGTAATCTGCACTGGGACGCAGATGTGTTTACTGTGAAAATGCCAATTTTATATCATCATATCTATGTACTTTTTTGTATTTGTTGGAAAATGAGAGAATGGAGTTTTCTGTCTTTGATTAAATATTTTCCTGTTAGGATTTGGAAGCTGTGTCCCAGCAGGCTTATTCAAATCCTATACTTCATCTGTGGGCTTATCTTAATGGGGAGGGATTTTGTTTCACAGTTAGCTGGCACAGGGAGACAAGGGAATGGTGAAATCTCAGTTGAAGCTGAGTATTTGTAGTGAGTGTTTGTAGCTCTTGTGTGAGTTAACAAGTGAAGCTGTAAGCACTGTGTTATCTTCAGGTCACCCTAATAACTGCAGTGGAAATCAATCACAGTTTTGTCTTAGTCATATGTGAACTACTAGAGTTAAGAAGGCTTCTTCAACCCTAAAGAGTTCTTACCAAGCTCCTCAGGTCTTATGACCAGTAATGTGGTAGTTACGATGCACATGGGCTGGTGTATTTGTATCGGTCAGCTGGCATACGGTCTGCGCTGGGGGTTTGGGACGTTGCTTTGAACACAGTGCTGAAACCTGAGCCATTTCTCATCAACTTGACATGTTCTTCATCAACATTGGTACCTGATAAGCGAAGCGTTGCTTCTCAGACTTCATTGACATGTTGTCTGTTGCCTGTTGTCTCATAAATCTCCCCGTGAAGCTCTAAGTAAACACCCCTGGGTGGAATCAACAGATCATTTTTGTGGCATTTCTTGTCATCTAAACAATAATTCATTAAAAATTTAATGACTCTTTTGCTCTGGAGAGGAAAAGAGAGAGCTTGGCGCCTGCCTTTAAAGTTTCTGTCTTGTATTGTTCAGGGATTTTTGTTTTGTTTTGGAGTTTTTTTCATTTTATTTTGGAGGAAATCAAGTTGATAAACTGAAAGAAACCCATCTTATTACAAAAAAAAAAAAGCTTGAGTGCTTCTGAGAACATTTAAAGCAAGGATGACTAGAAATGACCTTTCCATCCTGGAGCGAACTTTGAGTGTATTCTCCCTTTGGCATTTCTAATGATAGACTTTCCATCTGGTCTTTGCTTAAAAGCTAAGATGCAACTTGGGTTTTCTTCGCAGTAAAACTGTGCATACTCTAAAATTAATCCTCTTGATCATTTCACTTCAGGGAGAGGAGTGCAGAAACACTGGGAATATCTGCTTATATTTAGCTACTTCAGTCCTCCTGGCAGTAGATTCCTTTTGTCCCAAATCAAGTAGGTTTTTATTTGGGGGAACCCTGGATTTCCCTCTGCTTGAATTTGGGAAGATAATACCCTGTAGAGGACGCTTTAAAATAAATGGAAGAGGTGTCAGTGGCCCTGGTGGGGTGCGTGGTCTGGATGAGTGGGAGTGATTTGCATTACATTATCTACCCCTGGTAGTACTGTAATTTCTCATGCTGCAAATTCCCTGGTCCCAGTTTCCCATACCAATTCCCCAAAGCTGAATGTGCAAGAGTGAAATCCTAGCAAATGCATGCTTTGGGGAAGAATTGGGGATCTCCTGAGAGGTACCACTGCAACCATTTGGCCTCATTTCGGCAGAATCTTTGGGGAAAGTACGTAAACTGATCCTTTTGCTTAGCAAAGCATTTCAACAAATGCCTAATTTGATACATGCTTTCCGAAGCCCCGTGGGACATAACATTTAAGTATGGGCTTGAATTTAAGTGTGTAACAGTCTGTGCTACGTGGAAGAGCATGCATGTATGAAGGGAACATTCCTCTGGATCATGTATAGGAACATTGGACACCAGATTTATCTTTTTTCCCATCCCTGTAGCACTGGCTACTACTGAATGTGTTTTCTCTTTCTCTCTCTCTCTCTCTCTTCCTTATTCATTTTTTCTATTTGGTGAAGTTCTACAAAAACATGTAGGTGGGAGATCACTGGTGATCCATCTCAAGTGTTGTTCTGGTGGGAACAGCAGAAAGTCTGTTAGCAAAGTCAGTGTGTTGCTATTGGAACTGCATACAGGGCATGCACAGAAAACACATTTTCTGAACATTGAGAAGGCTCTGCAGGAAACCAGCTGCTGTTTGAGGCTCTTGGCTGGTAGATGCTCTGCTGTGGGTATCGGCGTTTTTGCTGCAGGTTCTTCTGATGACCAACACTATTAAAACAATGGGAGGGAGAAAGGATGTTGCAAATAACGGAAGAGAACAATTCTGGCACATGTAGCTTCCTCTTCATAATACTGCTTTTCCCTTGAGGCAATATATCTTCTGTCTTATGGGAAGGAAATCTTACAGTATAAAGGGAAGTATGAACTGCTTACCAATGAATTTAGAAGTGTAGAAGCTGGTTTCCTTTAATGAAGAAATAATATGGGTCCTCTTCCATTATATTAGGGATGATTTTGTAAGATGCATGTCCAAAGATAGGAGAAATATGGCAATAACTTCTTTAAAATAGTATTTTGTGTGTGGCTTGTGTTAAAATTCCTGGAACCTTAGGGGATGTGCCTTGGGCAAAATGAAGGTGCTTGGAGAACAAAAGCAGCAGAGAGGTGATGTCTTTAGGCTGAGCTGCTCAGCCAGACAGAACATGGGAGGATGGCTCCGTGTTCCTGGGGATGCCTGTGATGTGGGTTAGAGTGGTCTGAGGGCTGTCCTCGCTTTGCTCTCATGCGATAGCTCCTGAGGGGCTGTTCTGCCTCCAAGAATAGCTGACACATTGCAGTGCTCTAATTACACCTGTTTCCCTGCTGCATCTCCCACACGGGGAGCGGCATGCCTTCTGCAGGCTTTATCGCCCGCCGGTGCCCACCCTGCCCGCTTTGCTCCACGGTGGCCCCACTGTTTCAGGTTTACAGCTCCCTATTGTGTATCAGGGTAAAAAGAGGGGTCTGTCCAAAAGTTTACAGCCTGTTAGCCCCTCCCTAATGCTCCTCTCTCTTTCCATTCCCCTCAATTAGGAATAAGGGATATGGAGAAAGAGAAGAAAAAGAGGGAAGTTGATTTTCTGTAAGTAGCACAAGTGGTAAAGTCCAGAAAACTTCAGTGGCCATATTCAAGCAAGGATATTTTATGCAGACCCTAGCAAGCCGAGAAAAAACAAATGGGGGAAAAAAGAGAGTGGGGGAGAGAAGTGGCTAGAATCCTTCTGAAGAAATTCTGCGTTTTCTGCAGAGTACATAATTGAAGGGGATTTTTTTTTTTTTGATAAAGGCTAAATTGTGTACGGGCATGAAAAATTCAGCAAGGAATTTAAGCCATTTCCAAACCCCATGAAACATTAAACATTTTGCTCAAGAATAGCTTGAAGATGGTGCTCATCATCCCAAGCTTTAAGCAGTCATCTGATTTTTCTCTTACAAATGTTAAATATATAGCAAAGGGGAGCCAAAGTAGGTTTTATCTCCTTTCTCATGATGAGTGTGGAGTTATTGCCTTGAAAGGTTCTGCTGGCTGACCTGACACAAACCTTTGTTTACCCATCTTGGTTAGATGATTTTAGCTGCCACATTTTGAGGAACCAGGGGAGCAGATATCAGTGCCGCATTCTCAGCGTGCCGTTCTGTGTTTATGATCAGCTCCAGCCTTGGGCTCTTGTCTGAGTGGCTCTTAAATTAGCCTTTTAAATCCAGTGGAATTAAAGATTTTAATCAAGCAAGATGCTAATCACCATGACATGATGTGATACGTATGGCCCGATAAGGATATAGAATAAATCTCAGTCTCTTGAAAGCGGTGAATCCTGTTCCTTAAATCATCTTCAGGATGTTAAAGCTAGGTTATGTCTGTATTTTTAAATTTAAAATTCTTCCTTTGTGTGTAAAGATAAACATTGGCTGATCTCAGATCATTCTCAGGTGTTTTCTCAATTACTTCTTGTTTTGTTGACAGCCCAGGTACCCAAACATGCCATGTTTTTTCTTTACATAAGGTTGTTACTCACTTGGGTGTCTTTCATCAAGGAAACCTGACTGTGATTGTTTAAATCCTCTAGGAATGAGCTTTGCTTTTGCATAAAGCAGTCACCTTGGATGACTGCATGCAGCAAGTCATGCATTGCAAAATTGCAGTGTGAGTTTTCAAAAGCTGCCGTTGTTTGGTTTTGCTTAGCAAAGCTGGTTAGTGCTCTCAAAAGGAGGACGGTTCTCTTCTCTGGGCAGACACTAGGGCCAAGCTTGTAATCCTGTGCCAAAGATGGTCGTCTAAGAAAATTCTTCACCAACAAATAACTCCATGTGCACTCTTACTGGGGCAGACAGTAGATTTCTCATCATTGTGCTGTAAAAACACCACGGTGGCAAGCAGCCACATGACCTTCCTGGTTATTTCACTTGGGACTGGAAAAAGACAAGAGAGTAGTGATAGTTCTCAGCTCCAGGGCACCACTTCGGTCATGGGGAAGAGCTAGACCAGGGACTAGATGGTGTTGATGCAGCCAGTCTGCTACAAAGAGCACTACGCTTGAGCAATATGGAGACAAGACGGTCCAGCGCAGTTGGCCCAGAAGATGTTTCTCCTCTTGCTGTGATTCATGAAGGAAATAGAGATATTGGCTCCAAAGTTCTCAGGGTTCAGAGAAACCAGACTAATAAGCGACTCTGAATAATGCAGTCTCCGTGATTCATCATACAGCCTGAGCACATCAGGCCTCTGTGCATTAAAATAATTTCCGAGCAAACTGCTTGGGCTCTGGCTCTTTGCACTTGCCCGTAACATTGACTTGGAAGTCGTTCTTCCCACAGCATCTTCTGCCCAGTGGAGTAAAGGGTCTATGCTTTTGGTGTAACTGATGGAGGGATTTTTGTTAGAAGATGAGATGGATCATCTGCTCTTCTCCTGTGCTGCTAAGCACTCCCCTTCCTATACGCTGCTCCAGGAATGTGCTTCTGGTAGCACACAGGGATGCATATCTTATAGCGAATAACCTTTGTGTGTCACTGCAGGCATCAGCAGGTCTCAAAGTATGTTAGAGGTTTTTCTGCTCGTAGAAGATTTATCTTCTTTTCTTGCTCCCTGAGCACATACTCAAACAATATATCCATTTTAATTGTTTTCTGAGAGGTTATTAATATTGGAGTGGGGATTTAGAATGAAGATCAATCATTAATCTGGAAAGAATGGGTTTGCAGCAAGTCTGGAAAAGAAGTTAGTGTGAAAGAAAATCAAGAGACATTCCCCACCTGTTTTTCTTTTTTTTCTTTTTGCCTAAAATGGTGCCAGCAACAGCTCCAAGAGAAAACCAAACCTGAGAGTGAAGACTGTAGAAGGCCCAGCCTAAAAGCTGTAGCAACGTGTCACTGCAACTTGTTATCATTTTTTACCACAACATTTTATTTCAGGAATAAAATCTCTGGCTTTTCAAACAAAACCACAATCTTAGCAGAAGATTTTAATTTTCTTCCGCATTTTTCCTTTTAACAATATCCACAAATATTTCCGTAATTCATTTTCTATTGCTTAAGTAGAGAAGTTTTAATTCAATCTGAAAATGATCTCACCAAGGCTTTTTTACACCAAATACTTGACTCAGCTTTTGGTGTGGTGTGTTTTCCTGCAAGGGTACCCTCTGGGTTACCCTAGGCCGGTGCTGGACCCTAATACTTTTTCTGTTGAAGGGAGGTACCATGTGCTGAGCACATGGATTGAGTTACTTTATTGTGATGTTATGAATGGGAATATCATTCTCATCCTTGGGATGTTCTTTTTGTGCCTCTGTCATTCACCTCTTCCTCGCCCGCTTCAGGGTGTTCATGATGGGAAGTGATCTCTCTCCTTGAGTTTTCCCCATCTTGGTGCTTTGGGCTCTGACTGCAAGGAGAAGGATGAGGGGAGTGGTTCTTGATAGGGGACTTTGTGGAACATGGAAAACATAAATGTAGTTCCGTGTGTGAAAAGTCAGTTGAGCATGTTGTTTCCAAGGTCCATGGCTTGATACTTTAATGCTCATAAATTAGTAAAGGGTGAGAGTCAGGAGGATGGAGCCAGGCTCTTCTCAGGGATGGCCAGCAACAGGACAAGGGGCAATGGGTCCAAGCTGGAGCAGAGGAAGTTCCATGTGAATATAAGAGGAAACTTTCTCACTCTGAGGGTGACAGAGCACCAGAACAGGCTGCCCAGAGAGACTTTGGAGTCTCCTCTGTAGACATTCATACCCACCTGGATGCATGCCTTTGTCATTTAGTCTGGGTGATCCTGCTCTGGCAGGGGGGTTGGACTAGATGATCCTTTCAAGGTCCCTTTCAACTCCTAACGTTCTGTGGTTCTAACCACTTATGTTGTTGAATTATGGGCAAGTGTAAATTTTAAAGCATTTCTGCTTAAAATATGGTGATAATCCCAGAATCATCACACAGTCATCACAGAATCATTAAGTCTGGAAAAGAGACCTCCAGGATCATGCACGTGTAAATGTATATAGTAACTGTGGGGTGTTGGGCAGTGATGCTTGGCACAAAAGCATCAGTGTCTTGGGGTAAAATTAATCTCAAAGAAAAGAAAGCCTGAGTTGTAATGATTGGAGTTTTTTCCCCTCTGCTTTCCCTGTTCTGTTTCCCAGAAGTACAGCAGAGGCCTTACAGAGTACCTCCAGGTACAATCCACCCGGGGAAAGATAGCACCATTTTTTTCTCCTTTGGATTGTTATCCCAGTTCTTTTTCATGGTCTAGCCAGGTCATTTGTAATAGGTTCCAGCAAAAGGAACCAAACCCCTCCACAAATACCACCACCACTACTTCATATAAATCTGTACAAAAATTTATATATGGAAATACAGAGCATTAATTGCTTACTTTGAAAGAAGATAGAGGTGAGTTCTATTTATGCAATATTTGATTTTTATCTTAAATTATCTTCAGGGATTAAGGATGTAATTTATTATTCAACTGCTACACTAGTGAATGGGAAAGTGATTAATTTTGTAGCATGAAGGAAATCTAGCTACTTTTTCTGCTCCCCAGCAGCACTGACTAATTGCAATGGAAGGAAGAGAGCCAGAGCTGTTTGAAAAGAGTGAACTAAGACAGATCGAATAGACACACATATTGCTTTAATCTTCCTAAATGTGGATGTTTATAAGAGTTACATAGGGAGAGGTGGGGAAGAGGATGGGAGGAACTATATCAGTCAGTTTGAAAATCAGTGTATGGGTGTTCATTTGTTTTCTTTTTTAAATCAGCTCATCTGTGAGAGCCGTACATGCGTTTCCCACTTGGCGTTTTTGCTCGTCGTCTTAAGCCAGTAGCAGAAGACTCTGTGAAGACTACAGCTTGCAGGAAGGTTGACCCCATCACCCAGGGAAATAAATCTAGTTACAACAGTATTTTTTTGTTGTCCCTCTCCTTTAGTACTGGCCAAGCAGGATGGATCCAGCTCTCCCAGATGTTCTGCAGCATGGACCACTGCTGGCTCCAAGGCTTGAGCCAAGGCTGCAGTACATTGGGTTTCCTCTGACGCTCAAATTGCAATTGGCCCCCAAAGGGGGAAAACAACATAAAAACAATTACAGGCAAAGATGTGTCCAACATTGCTTAAAGCTGTTGGCTGCAGCTTCTAAAACTTGAGGAAGTCCCCTTGCAGTAAAGAGCTGGAAGATGTTTCTTTGTGATCTGTGTAGTGTTTTGCATTTCATCACTAAGCACAGAGAGGGTTTGTTTGGTGATAAGGGATGTATCTGAAGGATGTGGTCCACGTCTTCCCTGGCTGCCTTCTCAGGGGAGACAAACCAAAAAAACCCCACATTTGTTTTGATTGTGCCACGCAACAACAGCCAGGGAGAATGACGTCCTTGTCCAGTGGCGTAGCTCATTTTTTTTCTACTCCCTCATAACAGCCCCCTTTAAATTAATGCGTATGTCAACTCTTGTCAGGAGCCCTTATCAATGAACAAATGAGTTGAATGCCATAATCTAATAAACAAATAGCTAACCGTTTTGGTTTTGTTCTGAGTGAGGCAGTGTTTCCCTCATCGAGTTGCTTTGTGGACCTTTTACTCTGCAGCGGAGAGGGATGGTGTGTGGGAATGCAGCTTGTGTTTCCCCTCTGAGAATAGGATTTGCTCTTCTGACTTAGATGCCCTGATTTCCTGCATATTTCCAGTTGCTTGTGTTGAAATCTTTCCATCTCAGCAGATTGTTTTCTTTCATATTTTTAAATTACTTGGAACTACCTTTGTCCCTGTTACCAGACCTGAGCAGCTGGAACTGAAAGCAGCACCTCACCATACTAATAACGGCACAGATCAAGTAAGAGGAATTCTATCCTTACATCTACAAATAAATACTAGAGCGCAGGGAAGGTAAAGGAAGGCTTTGCATGTCTGTGGACCAAGGCACAGTGGGGCTAGGTGACATCCCCAAAGTCCTAAAAGGAGTTTATGACAAGGAATGGTACTTAAACCTTTTCTGTTAATCTTACAGCTCTTTGTCCTCCTATTTTAGCATGGATTTTACAGTGCCATGGGCTGTTTCTTGCATTGGCTCAGCGTTAGTCCTTCGCTAAGCTTTAGTAAAGGATTGATTTATGTTCTGTTGAGCTGAGTTCTGAAGCAAGCAGACCTCTCCTCTAAGGAGATATCATAGGATCATAGAATGTGTTTAGGTTGGAAGGGACCTTTTAAAGGTCCAACCCCCCCACCCCCTGCAGTAAGCAGGGAAATCTTTAGTAGATTAGGTTGCTCAGAGCGCCATCAAACCCGACCTTGAATATCTCCAGGGATGGGTCTTCCATTACGTCTCTGGGCAACCTGTTCCAGTGATCCACCACCCTCTTATTGATTGTTTTTCCTGATATCCAACCTAAATCTCCCCTTTTTCAGTTTAAAACCATTGCCCCTTGTCCTATTGTTACATGCCCTCGTAAACAGTTCTTCCCCAGCTACAGGTGCCTATAGGCACCTTTCAGGTATTGAAAGGCTGCTATAAGGTCCTTCCTGGAGCCTTCTCTTCTCCAAGCAGAACAACTTCTCGATCATTTCTGTGGCCCTTCCCTGGATGCACTCCCACAGGTCCATGTCCTTTTTGTGTTAAGGGCTCGAAAGCTGGATGCAATATTCCAGGTGAGGTCTCACCAGAGCAGAGTGGCAGAATCACCTCTTGTGATCTGCTGGCCACACTGCTTGTAATATCTTGAGCCCTCTGGGCTGAATATGCACACTGGTGGCTCGTGTCCATCTTTTCATCCATGAATACCCCCAAGTCCTTTTCCTCAGGGCTTCTTTCCAGCACATCATCTCCTAACCTGTATAGATAATGGGGATTGTCCTGACCCAGATGCAGGACCCTGCACTTGGCTCTGTTGAGCCTCGTGAGGTTCACCTGGGCCCACTTCTTCAGCTGGCCCAGGTCCCTCTGGATGTCATCCTGTCCCTCTGATATCAGCATTAAGATAACTGTTAGGTACAATATGATTTGAGTAGGAGCAGAAGTGTTACATTCACATCATCTTTATGAAACAGTTTGTTGAGGTGAGCAAAGTCAGTCCTCTCTATTGCAGAGGGGCTGGTGTGGGACATTAGTTGAAATGCTTTGCCCCACAGTCATGTGGAAAAATAAGCTGAAGAGCCAAAATGCAGCCTTGTATTGATGCCTTTGTAATTAGCAGCATATATTGTAAGCATACAGTGCGTAGGATGTCTGGCTGATGTGCCTGGGGGAGAACAACCTGGCACGTGGTTACACCTGCCTTCCTCTGCCTGTTTGGGCTGCAGGAGCATCGGTTGTGTTTTGTTGGTAAGGATGGCAGAGTTAGGTATCTATAGGCACAAGCTGAGTAAAATGCAGTCTCATCAAAAAAACCCCCAAACGTTGTTTTCACAATGAGGGGCATCCACTGTGGCGAAGCGGCTGAGATTTTGCATAATTTGGGGAACTGAGCCCTTGTTTCCTACCCTCGTGCTAATTACTGCCTTTGGGGTGTTTTGAGAGGGAGGTCACTGAGTTCTGACGTGAACCAGAGGTGGGTGGGATTTTCCCCACTAGTGACCAGAGCTGGAGTGAAAGATCTGCATACGGGACACTAAAGATAAGATCTGCTAAACTGAGTTACTCGATTAAAGCTGTTATCATCCAAAGTGAGCCTGGCACGGTGTGCCGCTGCTGCTCCTTTTAGTGGTCACAAACCTATAGGCAGTGCAACGGATCCAGGTCCAGTCCCAACAATCTACCTGGCGATGCCTAAAGGCTGGTAAAACGCAGTTACCTCTTGAGAGGTGGGGAAAAAAAAATGGCTTTTGAGCTGCTGCCTCAGCTCAGACCCAAACATCAGAGCAGCCCGTGTAGGATCTCCCTGTTAGCACTCTCCCACGCGGCTCCTCTGTCCCCATCAGAGTCTCATCTGCTACTCCTGAAAGCTTTAGCAACTTATTCTGGCTCTAGTAACACTGGAAGAAATCCAGAGCGACTCCGGCAGAGCTATTTTGGATTGGTGTTTGCTGGAGGAATTGTACCTAGAGGTTTTAAGTTAATCGCAGGGTCATTTTTTCCTCTGTATATTTAACTACCGAAGTTAATTAACGCTTGAAAGTTTCACAGGCTGCTTCTTTCATTATCTCAGCTAGCTGGGGCAAACGGCGGCGTGGCAGGAGGGTGGTAGTCTGGCTGCAGTTGTGCAGACAGGAAAAATGCTGGGAATTGTTTCCAGTGAATCCCAGGGGGTTGGGTAGTTGGACGAGGGGAGAAAGGTGGAGGTGAGGATGCAGGTGAGGATGCGTAAGTTGCCATGGTACATGTTGCCTGTTGACTTTCCATGTAGTAAACAAAATTACCAAATGATTGTTGGTGTGTGAGGGTTTTGCTTTTTTTTTTTTCCTCTCCTTTAAAGAGAATATTTTAAGCAGGACTGCGATTCATAGTCCTGAACTGTAGGGGACTAATGTTCCCGTTCTCCAGCTGGGAGAAACTAATTCAACATCTTGTGTTGTAAACACTCACTCATTTTAACTGATTACACCTCCAATGTTCCTCAAATCACTAAAATTACTAATTGCTATTCCTTACACATCAGAGAGTGAATCCTGAATAATTAACCCCAAATAAAATTAGATGAATTGGCCCTTTTAATTAGAATCCCTGCTGCTGTTTGTTCTGAGCTTCCTTTTCTTACTGTTAAGAGACTTTTAGAATGATTAAAACTGTTTAAGACTTAAACAGCCAGTGACCTTTTAATACAATATAAATCCATAAAAGCAATATTTCAGCTAGCAGGTGGTGAAGTAAATTTTCAGTGCAACTACCTGACAGACTCAGTATTCCTTTTTTAAATGGTGAGGATGAAATTAGCCAGTGTGGGGGTTTTTTTCTCCCTCTTACTTATTAATACGGTAGCTGATTAGCAAAAGTAGTTCAAATGGTAGGATTAGTGATTGGTAAGAGAGTGGCAATTTAAACAGTGTTTTGGGTTGGCAGGGTGACTTTATTTTAGGATTTATGGTTCAATGTGGCATATTTAGTTGGACTGTGGAACTGCTGTGGTGTCGGTGACCCCTCACGACGCGTTTTTCACCAAGGATATGCCAACACAAACCATGATTTTAATTGTGTGCTTTCCTTGTCCAGTGATGTGTGTTAAACACAGATGCTACAGGAAAAAGAAACCTTCATTTTGGGAAACCTAGTAAGATGCGTGTTCACACCTAGGAGTCACCAGGTCATGCCTAGCTGAAGTTTTCTATAAAAATCCTGTGGCATCACTTTGGCAGTGTGAAGCTTCCCAGACGGCTTAGTAACACTGCAGTATTCTGCAGGTTTTTGTAATGGTAACAGTGGAATACAGGTTCATGGTAGACTTAATCAAAAGGATTTTAGCCCAGTACTAAATAAATTAGGATTTAAGTGTCGATCTTAATTGTTTCCGTGTAGGTTGACCCTCTGGCTATCAGTAGTAGAAGGTAAATACTTGACCAGGCAATGGGAAATGCCTGTGTCTGCTCAGTGTTTTCCCATAGAGTCTGTTTGGATCAGAATGGAAACGCATCAGTGGGAGTTTGCTCTGCCACTGTCCTTACTTTGGTCTCTCAGTCAAGGGAGAACTGTGTTTTTCAGGTGATTCAAACCGATTCTGTACCAGCTTCAGAGTCAGAAATTACCAAGATGACGACGAGAAAGGGTTATTTTTGTTTGTAAGGAGAAAAATGAAAAACATCTGGGCATATAGTCTTCAGATGTCAGCCGGAGATCTGGGAAGACCAGTGTGAACCCTGTTTTGTTGGTTGATAGATTTCATTAAGTTATTGTTTCAGGGGAAAAATATGATGTTTTGCTTTTTTGTGTTTCCGAGGGTTTTTTCCCCCCCCAGTCTCTTCTTACTGAACGTGTGAGATCATCTTCGTGTCTAGAAGTTTAAAAGCTGCAAATCTTCATGTCTAAACAACTCTGTCAGTCAAGGGGGGAGGCAATTACTGTGCTTCAATTCATTTGTTGACTGGCAGATAGATCTCCCTGAAAACAAAGGCTTGAGACGTACGAGCCTGATCCTGCAAAAAAACTGAAGTGCACTTAAAAATTCAAAGGTTAGACTGTAAGTGGAAAGGTGCTTGGTGCATGAGACAGGATGTTTTTCTCAGCATATACTCGTACCCAGAAGGTACCAGGCAGCCAATGGCAAAAATTTCAAGAGTTTCTATTCAGCCTGACAGGCTTGTGCTGATGTGGACATCTGTTTAGGCTAGGAACAATCTTTTATTTGTATATTTGAAAAATGTAATAATGAAACTTCTAAATCTCCTTGGAAAGTGTTAAGAGGGGAAATTTGGGGGAGGAGAGGGGTAAAACCTTGCAGATGCATCTGAATGGTGCAGACTTGATTGGAGCCAGAAGCCAGGCTGGGGCTTGGAGACATCACTTCTGCTTAGGGCTCTGCTGCAGTTCCCCACCATTGCCATAATAGGCTGACTTAATTTCTGTCTAATTACTTGATTGTAAAATACGGGGGAGAGCATTGCTGGGGCTAACAGTATCTTCTCTTGTGGTTGTACCGGGTGATGCTCCAGCACAGGAGCAGGCACGGGTGCCGAGAGGAGAGCTCAGAGCTGCGGTTTCACGGCACGGTGCGCCGGCATATCTGAAATAACCGAGCTGGCTCACGTGTTGCACTGCACAACCCCTTTGTAGGTTGAATCGTGGTCTTCACAGCTGTAAGAAGAAGAACCGAGTAGCTGGAGCAACGAGGAGTGTTAATTTTCTCCTGTAAACTATGTAGTGGGTAGAGATTGCTCACTGCGAGAGCTGAAGTTAGGCTGTGCTGTGAGGAAGGACGGGATGCGGCTCCCTGACTGCAATGGTGCCCGCCCCAGGCTGCCTCCCCAGCAGCACTTGCCTTTGGAAGGTGATTTCATCTCCTTGACGTGTAAGTTGCCTCTTGAAGGTGCCATGCTGTCTCTCTGCTGATGGAGCTCGGTGCAGTCGCTCTCATAACTTAAGTACCTCCAAGTGTTCAAGGCGATGCCAGAGGAATGTCAATCAAAATGCCAGTCTTGGCACTGAGCAGTCATCAGTACTAATGGGCCTTTTGCCCATCTTACATCTTATTCATGGAGGGGCAGCAGGGTTAAATCAGCCAGGAAAGGGTGAATGTTCAGGGTGGGATTTGTCCTCCCTCAGCCCGCGGTTAGCTCTGGTAACCCCAGAGCCCTGTTTCCCCTGTGACCACCCGTGCATCCATGCAGACCAGGGACGGTCCCTTCCTCAGATGGCTCCTTGCATAGCTGGCTGGCACTGGAGGTGGTCAGTAGTGGGTGGCAGTGATATGCTTTGCCTGTACATGGAGTTTCCTGCTTCCTCCCACTCTAAGCAAGAGAAATCTGCTTGGCTTGGAAAACTTTGGGGGTGAGGGTGAGTCCCTGAGTTGCACTGTAGGGAGATCCTGCTTAAAGGGAGTGTAAGCTTTCTTTCAGCTTTTTTTTTTTCCCCTTTCTTTACTCCCTCAGACGTAGACCTGTTTCTTCTACACGTCATCTAAAATGGTGTGCTGCTCAGGACACGGATTTTGCAGTCTGTGCGTGCTTCCCTTTCTGCCGGAGGGAGACTTCCAGCCATGCCAATAATAATAATACCCTAACAGCTTTCCCTCCTGCGTCCGAGGGAATGCTCTCCCGAGAGTGCAGTGGGAACAGCATCGGGTCCTACGGCTTTGTGTGGGAAAGAGGGAAGTGTGGTGGCAGAATAAATAACTAAAGCTGCGAAGGAGAAAAATCCATCTGTTCGCAGAGGACCAGGAAAAGGCCAAACATCTGCAAGGTCCCCCCAGTTCATCAGGCATCTGCTTTCTGCTTCCCAGTCTAAAAACTTTCCCGTTTGTGGGGAGAGCGGAGCCAGCAGCTTATCTGACACAGAGGACAGAGTCAGCAGAGCTGGGCTGGGATGCGGTAAAGCCAGCTGTCTCCTCCTGCACAGAAAAGCCTTGTCTTCCAAACTCCAGAAAAGGGCTCTTATCTGCTTCTGTCCTTTGCTCCTCTTCTGAAAAAAATCTTGCCAATGTTTTTCTCTTTTGGGAGGAGAGGATCTTCCAAAGGGGCAAAATGGTATTTGTTTTGTGTTTGTTATAGCAGTCGTTGTTTTCCCCTTCTGTTGTAGCAATTGTTATTTTTTCCCTTCTGTTTATGCACAGACCCTGTCCCTTTCCTTGTTTCATCCCCTTTGACACGTTCTCTACCTCTGTTTTACTTAGCTGTTTGGAAGGGTCGCAGTAAAGCAAGAGTGTCTGATTAATGTGTTGTGCAGGGAGATGAGTCTTTGGCATCGGAGCCGAGACTAACTGGAGAAATACCATCTGAAGTATATTCTTTGGGAAGTATGTGTCTGCTGGAGTTGAATTTGTTTGCAAAATCATGTTGGTTGCTTTGGAGGGTCATTTTCAGAGCAAAGGAGAAAAGTTTACTTAGGACTGCAAAAGCACAGCGTTTTTTAGACCGAAACACCTAGATATTAATTTCAAAACATTTATTCTTTCTTTTTACTTGGTATTGTATTTCATATGTTTTGAAATAAATTTTTTAAAAAAGGATTAATTGTAGGGCAAAGAGGAGGAGACTGCAGATTTTATTGGGGATATTTTTTAAAAAAAAAATTGATATTGAACTCTATAATATCATAAGCCAGAAGGTTTCACACGACGTTATGTACTGGAGCATCACAGTTGTCTTAAATTAGTTTTCAGTGTGTTGTTTTTAAACTGTCTTCGTGCATCTGTATTTAGGATGATACTTTCTTAGGGATATGGCGGGGGGCGGGGTGGTGGTGGTGTTTGAGTCCTACCCATGATTGCTTCAGGGAAAACAGGAAGAAATTACTTTCCTGGGAAATAAGATTCCTAAAGTCTTAGGGGGACTTTCAGAAAGTGATCTGACATTGAACAAAAAAGCTTTCTGGAGCTGCAGACTCATCTGCTTCCCACAGCAAATAGGGTGAAGGTGCCGTGCTGCCAGTGCTGCTCAGCTAGTGCCCATGCCTGGGACAGGCTGAGCCCGGGGCCTTGAACCCAGGCACGGCTTGTCCAGAGGACTGCAGGTCACTGGGGCTTGGCTCAGTGTCTCTCCGAGTGGTTTGGAGACTGCTTCTTGATATTAGGGGATGGCTGTAGCTGGGAAGTGGTGTGGCACTGCATGGGAATGTGGTGGGTTGATGAGGGAGCCTACGTTTCTTCACGGAAAGGGTTAAAAACCTCCAAAAGCCACAGTTCCTATATCTGAGATATCCCCCTTGTATTCATTTACCTTAAACTTCCATCCCAGGTGTGCACAGGAGAGCTGAGAGCCAGCAGCAAACAGCTCTACTCGCAGAGCTTTATGAGAGGAAATCAGAACATACCAAAGTGGTGCAAATTACAGGCAGCTGCCTCCGGAGGAGCCAGACCCAGTGGCAAACACCTTCCTTCCATCCTTAGGAGGTGCTTTGTCAGGGCCTGCTGTCCTGCTGCCCACAGCCTGTGCTGCTCTGCCCATGTTTTCTCCATTGTGCTCCCACATCCTCTGAAGTTCTTGAAGATCAGTCTCCCTCCCATCTCTGTGCTAAGCCTGATGGCTTCACAGCTGGTGTACTGCTTTGGCTTCACATCAGCACTTCTGGAAGTTTCACATGAAGGATAGTGAAGTATGTAATGTTTTATACATCAGCCCCATGTAAGAAGTCTCCTTTGAGTTGTGGTGGATGCTTCTGAGCTTGCAACTGGCCCATTGCTTACTTGGCTGTTGTCATGGAGAAGACCCTGTGCGCTTCCCCATAGTTCCTGATGTGAAGCTGTGAGGTCCATATAGGAAGGGAAATGCAAAAGTGTGGCTGTCTGCCAGTATCAGGGATGAGGGAGGTGAGCTGGTCTACATTTTGGGCTCCAGCTCCAGCCTTCCATGTATCCTCTGCAACAGGGAATCCTTACTTTTAGACGGCATGTGATACTATCTTTATAGTGACCAAGAAGAACTGGCATCATTTGGCATGCAAGGGGGGTGAACTGGATGTTCCATCGCAAGGCTGGATGCGGGACGTTCATTATTGCAAGTTTTGTAGTTGTCTGTGGCAGGTTTGAGATGCAAACTCGGTCTGTGGAGCTGGATGCTGGTGCCTTCACGCTTTTGACACCTTCTGCTGTGGGGTCTGAGGACCTTTAAGCAATCTGCCAGTGTTTCTGAGCTGTTGTAGCCAACTCCTTGAAGCAGCAATGCGTCTGAGCATCTAATGGTTAAGCAGTGTGTTAACTCCTGCGTCACCAAACCGATGGCAGACCTGTGAGGGGTTTCAAGGTTCATCCAGATCATCCATGTTGTGATGTGTGGAAATGCTGGTGAGTCAAAGTTCTTCCATTCTCTTTCTTAGGGGACTTCCTTCCTCCACCCCCACCTCCTCTGGATGACCTCGGGACCATCACTTCGTCACAAGGTGCCTTTCCCCCCCCACCTCCTTTGGATGATGCTACTTTCAATGTGCAGGTAAGAAGACAAGAATTTTATTGTTAGTGCAGAAATGACCCAAAATTAGGGAAATGAATGGATGATAATAAAAAGAGCTGGTTAGAGATCGTGTGGCAGGAACAACCAAGTCAGCTTTAGCAAGCTGTGTTTCCCAAGTAGGGAATATTTCCATTCAAAACTTGCTCAGCTATTAAAGGATTTTTCCCATCCGGCTTGAATTAGAAGACTAATTGCCTTATGTCCTTGTGATGGTGGATGAGAGTGGAACCTTCCCAGAATGAATTGTTTTCTGGAAGGGCCATCTCCTTCCATGGACTGTGGAGAGACTTCAGGGTGGTAACGTGATCCTAAAAGTGCTTCATTTAGATGCCTAAAATTAAATGAAGTGAATAAGCCCTGGCCCAGGCTCCAGTGATGTCACTGAGACCTTTTTCACCACAGTTTTGCTGGCTTGAATCCTCTAGATTGGCCAGCTGGATGAAAGTGCAACTTCTGAGATGCATCGGGTGGATAATGGCATGTCCTGTGTGGAGACGGACATACCTGGGACACCCCTGAAAGGTGTGAATGCCAACGTGCAGACATCGCTGGCTTGCCTGGAGTGCAAGCTACTGTTACGTTAGCTCAGGCACGCTCAGGAGATGTGTATCAAAACCTGCAGGGACCGGCTGTCAAACTGGTCAGGGGGTGAGGGGCTGAATTTGCCAGTGGAGACCAGAAGAGTTTGGCTTGTTAGCTGAGCTAAAGGAATGCTAGGGAAAGGTGTATAGTTGCAAATTTGAAATACATTTGGGGAATAAGCACCAGAGAACAACAACTGTGTCAGCTCTGGGTGAGTGTTGGTACGGCAGCAGGAGAGGCTGAGCTTGCCAGAAGTACCTTTATGCTGGTGTTTAGAAAGTTTCTAAAGCACTAAGGCTGCAAAGGTCTGGAGGAGCCTTCTGGGAGAGGAACAGTGAGAGCAAAGCAAGCGTGAGCTAGGTTTGAGGCTGATGAGAATTGTGTAACCATGCATTCACAGCCACTGGGTGGTCCTTGGTGACCCTGGAAGGCTGTGGCAGTCCTGTGTCCCTTGATGGATTTGAACATGAGAATAGGCTAGTGGGCAGGTGCTAAACAGGAACTGAGAAACAGGGCTTGGTTCCTGACCCCACCACAAACTCTGGAGCCTCTGGGAAAAGAAAACACTTGCCCCCTTCCTGGGCTTCCTCTGATATCTTGCCTGTGGTGAGATGTTCAGAAGCTATTACAGAGTCTCAGCCTGTTCCTGCAACGGGTTCGGTGTTACAAGCAGCCTTCGAGAGGGAAGGGGTTACTGAGGATTGCGTTCTCCCTTGCCAGGAAAGGCTGCAGCCGTCAGGGACATTAGCCAAGTGCGGAGCATGGCTTTTCCCAGCCGTGGGGGAATGAAGTAATTCCCCAGCAAGTGTTGTTCTGTCTCTTATCTCTCTGAGAAGAGCAGACCCCTTGGGAGCAGGGGAGCTTCCAGACCATGCTGGGAAGCGGCAGAACAGCAGGCTCCTGCTGAGGGCAGGGCTCTGCCTGTGCAGGAGCCTGGGCAGCAGGAAGGGGTTGTGGCACCTCACATGCTTCTCCGGAGTCAGGCTTCCCCCTTGCCAGGTTGCCCAAGAAGGGGACGTTGCCATGTTTATTGGAAAGGGCTTGTGTCTGCAGCTCCTCATGCCTCTCTCCTGTGATGGGTCCAAAGATGTGCCTGAGCTGCTCAGGGCTGTCACTGGGACATGCCCCTTGGTAGAACCACCCCATGGGATGGCTCTTCCCTGCTGAGGTCATGAAATTGGTATTTGTCACATCCTTTGGGAAGCTGGGGTTGGAGCCATGTTCACATTGTTGGGTTCTGGCAGGAGCTTGGTTAGAGGGAGATTCCTTCCCATGGCAGCCTGTTTAAGGAAGGTGAGCCTACCAGTTATACCCCAGCACTCTTGGCCTGTCAGCACTCCCATGCAGCCAACGTGGGTCCCTGCCTTTAATCTGTGTCACCTTTTTCCCATTTCTCTTCCCTTCCACCCTCTGAAGGAGATTGACAGTAGATAAGAGCTAGGGGTAAGTCAAGAGTTGGTGGGGTCTCCTGTTGCAAGATCCACTCCTTATCTTGGAGGCGCAGCAAAAGCCATGCTGAAGCAAGACGTAAGGCCTGAGGGATGAGGGAAGAGGGCAGGTGGTGATGTAGAAAGCTGCTCGATGCCTCTGTGCATTGAATGCAGCCATTTTCATGAGTCCAGGTGCAGGTTCCCATGCTGAAGGAGCAGAATGAATGATGTCTGTGTGTTCCTTCTGTTGTGAATCCATTCTCAGGACGTGGTTGCATGAAGGCAGGGATCTCATGAACACGTTAGATCGAGCTCCAACAGACTAAAGCTGATCCTGATTCTGCTGTCTGGTGCCATGCCATTTAATTTCCATTCCTCAGCTTCCCCTCAGCTAGCTGTAAGTGCCGGAGCAGGTCGCTCTGTTCCTGAGCATGGACCAGATCTAATGCTGCTGCCTGGGGTGGTTTGGCCCCTGCAGACCCAATGCAAGCCCTCTAGATTTTGAAATTAATCTGCTTTAGCAAATCAGCCCCTTTATGACAGAAATTCCTCTCTGGATGGCAGAGTGCTGATAATAGCTTATGAAATATGTGCGCTCTGGCTCCAGGTAAGGCTTTTTATGCTAGTTGTTAAGTTGATGAGGGCAGCAGAATATATATGTTTAGTTTATTATAATTTCTTGCATTACTGTTAGCAGATGACTAAAAGCTGCTCAGATTATTGCAGTTTAGGTGGTAGCTTAAGAGCAGCAGTTAAAATAGTAATGCCCGGTTTTCGTAGGCCTGTTTGTCTCTGGATCTCTATTTGGACAGTGAAACTGGCCACTTAGGATCAGATCCAAAAAGGTACTTTAGTGTCTGACTTCCCTTGAGGTGCTTATCTTCTGATGGAACTCAGAGAAGGACTGGGTCATGAGAGACCTTTGCGATAGATCTGGCATTTTCTTGTAATTTTTGTTTTCCCATCCAGATTCGTTGTGTTGGGATTCACAGCAGGGCTGGGGAGGAAAGGGGAAGGAAAGTTAAACTCTTATTAACTGTAATCCTTTAAAAAAAAAAAAGAGGAAAAAAAGAAAAGGAAATGTTTGTTTTAAAAAAGAGTGTTGGGGCTGGGGGGACAGTTGTGTTGGGAAGTTCCCCTTTGGCTGAAGTCAGCCGGCCAAGGCGAGGGCTTGTTCCCAGAATGGTGGTGAGGGTGCGGCGATGGCGTGTTTGACAAATAAGGACATGAGCAAAGAGCCTTTTGCCACGTTGGCTTGGGCTCAGTTTAAAAGAGAAAAAAAAAAATCCTGGACGGGAAGAAAAATGAAATCACTGTTTGTCGAAGGGAAATAGATAGATCTGGGAGGGAGGCAGATAATTATTTTTTTAAATTTTTTTTTTTTTTTTGCCTTCTAGTTTCAAAATAGGCATTCTGCCCAGGCAGGGGAAAACAAAAGTCAAAAACGCTCTTGTAAGCACCCTCTTGAGTGCCTTGTTTGCTCACAGAGACCCTCTCTCATGGGACCAGTGATACCTTCCTCCTGTGCCAGGCAGGGCTGCTCAGGGATGAGGACTGTGCACAGCTGGCTGAAAATCCGGTCCCTACCATGCATCCCCGGAGGGATCTGTGCTTGGGGGGCATCTTGATAAGCTCTATCATGGGGCCTTCAGTTCTCTACTGGCTTTGAAATTACCAGTTCCCCTTAAGGGAGAGGATTAGAGCCTGACGTTTCATGTTGGGGCAGGACCTGGGTGGCTCAGAGTAGCTGTGAACCTCAGCTGTGGACCTACCAAAGGCCACCTTGGAAGAATGTTCGTTTACCAGTTGTTGCTAATTACTCTGCAGTGTCCACAGTGTGGGTCTGATTTGCATTTGGCACCCTATAGATGCTACCGCAACATGGAAAGGAGAGGACTGTATTTGTCTGGGAGATGGCCTCTTTCCCAACAATCCCTGGCTCTTATCAGTGTGGTTTTAGTTGACAAGCCACAGAGCACATTACAAAAGAAATACCAGTCTCTCCCTGATAAGGTAGCTGAAGCAGGGAAAGTACTTTACCTAATTCACCAGACTGACCAGCAGCAGGCTAAAAATAGAACCCAGATCTCCTGTGTCCCAGAGCAATTGCATCTCCTACATTGCACCACCTCATTACTGTAAAAACTGTGAATTAATGAATAAATGCTATCAATGGCTGAGAACAGAAAGAATTTGTGATATACAAAAAAGGATGTGCAACAGTGGTTTGGGATGGGGTTTAGAGTGAGGAAACAGACTTCGAGCAATTGCATCAAGGGTAGGTTTAGATTAGGTATTAGGAAGAAATCCTTCCCTGTGAGGGTGGGAGAGACCCTGGCACAGGCTGCCCAGAGAAGCTGGGGCTGCCCCCTCCCTGGCAGTGTTTATGGCAAGGTTGGATGGGGCTTTGGGCAAGCTGGGCTAGTGGAGAGTGTCCCAACCCATGGCAGGAGGTTGGAAGTGGATGGGCTTTGAGGTCCCTCCCAACCCAAACCTTTATACGATTCTGCAATAAAATAATACACCAGTTTTCGTTATAACCAGCTATACATGGAGGGGCCACAGTGCTGCACTGTACGTGGTCAGGAGCTATTCTCATGTTCAGACCTACTGAACTGACGGCCCGGGTTGTTATCATCCTCTTTCAACATGCAGGAAATCAGCCAAAGGGCTCAAATTCCTATTGCCAAGGAATTTGGGGAGGAGAACTGCTGAAATGCAGTCTGAAGGCACATACACCTTCCTTTACGATGCTGTTCAGAGGAGACCCATCTCCTCCCTAGTGCACGCGCCTGGGAAGAGGTGGGAACGTGTTGATAGATACGAGCGGCGGGAGTCTCATCCTTTTCACGGGGAAGGTTGCCAGGCATGTTACTGTCTGACTCCCTCCCAGAGAGCCGTGGTGGTGGTGCCTCTTCATGGGCTGTGACTCACTGGCTAAAGACACAGCCGGAATGGAGGAATTTTTGGATTTTCTTTGTTTTATTTTTTTAATTTTCGGTGCACATATTGACAAATAGTTGGGGAGGAAGAAGTGTGATTTTTGCCTACCAGCGGGTGCTGCCTTAAATAGCACATCTCCCTCTCTGCCCGAGTGCTGGGCTTGCTCTAAATTGCCTGCCTTTTAACGATTGGAGAAGCTGAAAAGGCCAAAGAGAGCAGAACATGTGTTCAGCCTCCCTCTAGTGCTAGATTTTGTTAATCATCCGGATTATCGGCCTGGGCGTAGGTGCTTGCTGGCAAGGAACATGGGTAACGCGGCACAGCTCTTGCTGCCGGCCTGGCTGCCTGGCTCCTGGCAAGGAGCAGCAGCTCCCAGTGACTCTGTAAATAAAGCCACAGTCTGTGTGTATTGCTTGCCATTTCAGATCCAGCTTTTGCAGGTTTCTAGGACTCCTAAACTGATTTATTAAAATCCATGTGATAAGCAACTGCCTCTTATCTAAATTGAAGCTGTGTCCAACAGTATAAATAAATTACCTGGTAATGTTAACCCTTTTACTCAAACCTTGGCTCTGCAGGAATGCTTTTGATCTGTCTCCTTTCCTTCTGCCTTCCTCGTGTGTTTGAGAGACAGGAATGTGCTGTGCTCTGAATTAGACTTGAACAAATAACATGTATGCTGTCTGCATGTTTGAAAGCTCACCTGAGTCTCTGCAGGTTGGTATATGTCTGCTCTGTAATAGGGATTCCTAGCCACTAAGGTGAGAAAAATCAGTAATACAAAGTCTGTTTATGTTGATGGATATCTGACTCCTTGATAGATAAAATGTTTTTCCCATATGTGTATATAAATTCACATTATATATATGTATAAGAAATATATAATAAGTGGGAATATGGAGCAGACCTCCACATTATCAGGGAACAAGCTTTCATGTTTTATCCTTGCTGCTTTTTTATCCCTTTCTGTGAGTAGCATGACTGGTAGATCCAGGATCACAAGAGAAAAGGAACACTGAGCACTTCTTTGAGGCAGCTCTTGATGCAACCCATCTTATACGCATGTTTGTTTTACAATGCCAAACCACATTCTATTTTAAATCTTTAATGAACCTCTGTTCCCATCTATGTAACTTTCCAATCCGTACTCTCTTCAGAATAGACAAAGATGCTTATTATAAACCACAAATTTTACTGAAAGGGTAAACTGGAAAAGTTTTAATTGTACGGCGTAAGCCTGCCATTCATCTCTCTGCCTGGCTATTAATATCTTGGCAATGTTATAATACAACACAGCCTTTAATAGCTAAACCTCTCGGCAAGGACTACAAAGGAAGCGAGGATCCAAACAGTTAACTGTGCTCATTATTTTCCTCATGCTTATTACTGTGTTATTTAATGTATTTGTTATGTTATTGTTTAATATAGGAACAGAGCATGCTGGGTGTGTCAGGGCCTGTGCTGGTGCACACTCGTGTCTTCTTTGGGAGGAGGGTTGTGACTGAGGCTGGGAGGCTCTTCTGGAGTGGGGGCAGAGTGGCTTTTGATAATCTGCCGTAGGGCGGTTGGTGAGGTGTGGGAGCGGCAGAAGGCAAAAGCCTAATAGAGATCATATGTAAACAAGGGTATGGGACCAGCTAAAAAGTTGTGATAGGAGACAGAAAGGTTGAGATGTTGCTGTCTGTGATGTTCAGAGATCATCAAACTAAAACTATCCCAGGTTAAGACATGGGGCAGCATGGGGCAGTGTCCACACAGTGTGGTTGTGGTCCCCCAGTGCTGTGCCTTTTGGTTATGCGCCCTGGTGGGCACCCACCTCCGGGCCCACGTGGGCGCATCTGTTTGTGTGACACTGTCATACTGCTGGTGCTGGAGTGGGGTGCTGTGCCGGCACCATCAGAGGAGTTAATGCATCATCTGGATTATCCACTGTGGATAATAGGAACATGAGTGTGGAATATAATAGGGAAGCCATGGAGAGCATGCAGAAAAACCAGGCGACTTTATCCTGTCAGAGCTAGTACTGGCCTGCGTCAAAAGGAAGCAAAACCGTCATTGTATCCAAGGTAAAATAAAAAGGTAATGAAGATGTGGGAATTCTCTCATCAAAGCAGATGAGCTGAGTGATGGAAGTGTGTGAGATAACATGATCAGAATTGAAGATAGTTCCATTCTTATTTCTGAGTGCTATTCAAATCTTCTGTTGGACTAGCAGGTCCTAGGAAAGAGCTGTTGCTCCAGTGTCAAATCCTGGGGAGCCTCTGTCGCATTAGGGAACAGTAATGCAACGGCGAGACTAAGACAAACAGACCGTCAGTTACAAGAAGGGATTCTAAAAATTGCAGCAGATGAATCATTACACCTTTTCTCTGAAGGTGGCTGGATTGGAAGATGTGGTTTAGAAAGTCAGAGTCTTTCCATGCAGCTTGTGCATTGTGGTAAGCTGGAACATGACGGAGCAGACAGAGTCAGATTCCCATCTTAGTTCTGCTGTTTTAAAAGAAAATGAGCTTTGGTAAAACAAGATGAAAGGGAATAGAGATCTACTGATTGGAGAATCCAGTTGTCTGTCTAGAGTTTTACAGCCCTGGAGTCTTATTTTTGATGTGAGTTTTGCCTGGCAGTAATGAGACGTGGATATGGAGAAGCTGTGAGAGCATCTCATCTCCAAGAATGGAAGTGGCTCAAATGCAAGTTCCTGTCTCTGTTTTTCAGATTCCATTGCTGGTGAAAAACATCCTCAGCTGCCATGACGGCTGGTTTTGTTGTCAGGAAATGTTCCCTCTGCAAAGAGTGACTGAGCAAGCTGAAAGGTGGTAGAAATACCAATGAGAAATGTTGTTGTAGCCAGAGCTGGAGGAATTTATTCTAGGGGAGAAAGGCAGGCATGATTTTGTGTCTTCTGCCACTCTGCAATAGCATTCCCCACAATTGCCTTTTTCAGTTTTGGTTTGCTGATGGAAAGGCAGGGCATTCCATTCAAGACACAAAGAACAGGTAAGGAAGAACATCTGGAAAACATGATGTGGTGCTTTTAAGGTTTTGTGTTTAGTGGTGCGAAAGGTAAAATAGAAATGTTTGGGGAAGGGGTAGTAACTCTGAGTGTTGCTGGAGCCCACCAGTGACAGCTCTGCCAGAGGTGCTGTGAGAACTCTGCTTAGACAGCAGTCCTGAGCTACAGCTCCTTCCCTCTCCATCTCCTCATTTCCATGTCTCTCCCTTGCCATGGAAACAGCCTTGTGTCTTGTCATGTCTCAGGTCTGGCCTTCCTCTTCAGCTCCATTACTCCACTCACTTCTGACTCGCTCCCCCATTCCTCTCCCTGTCTGTGGCTCTGCAGATACCGTGGTTCAGCCCTGCAGCACCCCTTTGTGTTCCCAAAAGATGCCACTGCTGAGCTCTGTGCCAGACCTATGGGCGTTGGTACTTCCCAGGGCTGGTGGTAGGCAGTGGGATTTGATCAGTGCTGAGGTCACATGAGTTTCTTAAACTTAGGTAGGGAATATGCTTTCTGCAGAGAAGCAAACCCTGCTGGGCTTCTGTGGCTGTGTTGGCCCCAAGCAGAAACAGAGTTAAAAGATTTTTCCTGAGGCCTGATGTGAGCTGTGGACACCATGTTTTCTGGTGCATGATTTTTTACTGAAAAACAACAAATCACATTCATTTACCTGTATTTGGACAGTACATCTGGGAAGGATCTGCGTCCTGGAAATTCTCTCTGCACGGTTTTGTGGCAGTCTGGCCAGTGCAGATTGTTGTCCAGCTTTCTGTGCCATTCAGGTCCTTTTTCTTCACCTGGAGTCCTCACTTAGGAAATGTGCAGAAGGTAAAGTGTCCAAATGAGGAGGTTATTGTTAAAAAAGAAAAAAAGGCCATGGTCCTCCAGCCAAACCAAACACCAGGCACACATCTGGCAGCCTGGATGGGAAGGTGAAAGTGGGCCTAATGGTTTGGAAAATGAGATTGCAAACTTCTTGAAGGCAAGGGCTTTCCTCCATGAATCAGAGCTGCAGGGTCTGTCAGGTTGAGGCTTGCTTACCCCGTGGACTGCAGCTATCAACCGCCCCAAAAATGTGCGGGCTGAGGCAGAGTCCAGATTTTGCTCTTCTCAGCTTTAAGAGACATACAGTAGATTTTTAACGTGACTCATTTCTGCTGAAGCCAAACCCAAGCCATTGACTTTCATGTAGTTTTATACATCCATTTTGCTGACATTTTGCCAGGCTCGCTGGGAGATTCTTGAATCCCTGCAAACGTTTTGGCACGCACCCCTTCCTATTACAGCAAAACAAGCAAACAAATTCAGAAGTATGTTATATGTTTAACTCCTGCACTTGGAGCTTATTCAGGCTGTGAAAATTGACTGGCCAATTTTAATTTTACTTCTTCTTTTCTTCTTCTTCCCAGTGGCGATTTCCTAATGGCTTCACAGCCCGTGTTCAGGAATGCTTTCTCGAATTCGGAGAAGCTCGCCTGTGTGCTTAAACTTCATTAAAGTTGATAGAACTTCAGCACACGTGTAAAATTAAGCATATGCTTGTGTTTTATACAGCTTTTTTGCAGGTGACACGAGCAGCTGCATATGGGTTTCCAACATGTGATTAAATTCCAAAAGGAGTTTTTAAAGACAGTTTTAGTCAACCTTAATTTTCTGAAATTGGTAGCTTTAACAAAACCTATCTTTTTTGATTAAAATTGCCTGAGACGTGTCCCTTTTAAAACCTCTTCATTTAACTGTCACAATATACAGGCTTATGCGGGGTAGAGTTTGTTCATGTAAATTTAATTTCCAGTTAAAGTGGTACAAACACAAAGTAATTTCAGTAGATCTTTACGAACGTGGCAGTGCTGTAGCTTTCTCACCTCTGTCGATGTGGGGGCCAGGCAGAGCTATTAAATCCTCAGCTGTGTCCTCCTGTGTGTCACAGATCATAAAGCTTCGCCCAGTCACCCTGGGAGACCAAAGGCATCCAGCCTTGATCCACAGACATCAAGAGATGGAGAAATCTTGGAAGTTTGTTCTAGCATTTAATTACCTGCAGTATTACGCATAAGTGAATATCTCTGTTATTTTTAAATAGAATTTCCCTGGCTTCGGGTTCCCAGCTGCTGTGTGTTTTTCTGTCTTGCTAGGTTGGACAGTCTGTGGTATCTGGCGTCTTCGCTCTGTGAAGCTTTTTAGGTATTGCTACCAAGCTACTCAGTATCTTTTGTAAGTGAAACCAAGTGAGGTCTGTCTGTGTCTCCTTGTCAGCTGTTTCTGCTTTTCTGGGGTGTCTCTCAAGTTTTTAAAACTATGCCTTCCATACTGGACACAGTCTCTCAGCGCCAGACTCACCAGAAGTGTTGAAAGGTGTAAAATCATCATCAGCTCTGCACTTTCCTTGCTCCGGGATGGCATGGCACCAGGCAGGAGCTGGTGTTTGGTGTGGTTTTCCCCCATGGAATATAAATCCTGACTTGGGGAGCTGGATGTGACAGCTTACCCTGTGTGTAGGCGTGTGTAATTCATGGCTTGTCAGACACGTCCTGTGCTGTTGGAGGCATCCTCCACTTTCTTCTTTTCTTATGCCAGAAAAGGAAAGAGGAAGATCACAACTTGGCCAGGATGTGGAGGTGAAGGGAGTCTTTGGTCTTGGACATCATCATGGGGTCTGTTTTAGATGTAACGTTCACATTGTATGAGTCAGTGGGAAGATCCTCCTTTACTGCAGCAGGCACTCAATGAGCTATTTGGTTTCTATGTTGATTAAACTTTGCAACTGTTTTGGGGTAATTGGTTACTCTTTGGTTATGGTTCCCCTTGGAGGCAGATGATGAAATATCCGATATCTCCTCTTAGTTCTCAGTTCTTCTGCAAGCAGCAATGCTCTACTGGGAACATCAGCTCTGCTTGATGGCTAATTAAACATTAATTTGTGACGATATTGGAGCAGATTTTAAGTTGGCGGGGGAGTGGGCAAAGAAAGGGGAAACTTTTAATAGTCACCATAATTATCAATAATGAGTCCTAATGTAATTGCATTAATTAAAAGAAAAATGATACATTCCCTGCTGCTGGAAAGTTAAAGTTGGTGGAAGTCATGCTGGGTCAAAAGGATTTTGTGGCCAGCTGCTCTTGCCCTGTGAATGGAGAGGTAGCGCTGTCCCACAGAAGGCATAAAGAAAAAAGTGATATATTCCACTTTGTATTGTATATTCTGCTGATGAACAGGAACGTTTCAGTAATTCAATTTAATTCCCAAGGACGAGTGATTGTAACTCCACCCGGCGAATATTAAATTGCCTTAATGGAAAAATAAACTGGTTTTATTCTCCCCCTTCTCTCCCCGTCTTCCCCATTCAGTCTTCAAATAACTTTATGTGCCTCCTTAGTTTGTTAATACACTTCTCATCTTGCTGCTGATTTTGCATCTGGTAGCACTTAACACAGACAAGACTCCCAAAGCTTTTGATCAGACATGTTAAGTAAACTATCAGGACTGTCGGGTCTGCTGCTCTGGCAGATGTCAGCTTGTGGGACTCCTCCTCTCTCTTCATCCCCTGACTGTTCCTTATCAAATCCATCCTGTTTCTTTTATGTGCTTGAGGATCACGGTGCCTCTTCCCGATGTACTAGCTGGCCCAAAGTACAAAGATCCTCCAGTTGACTGAATGACATTTGCTGTTTTTCAGTGGCACTGCAGCTTTGAAAACCCTTTTAGCCACCCTTGAAATCTCCAGAGCTTCCTCCCGTGAGCAAAATGCAGCAGTCAGAAACCTGTAAAAGCTGAGAGCAGGTTTGAACAACCAAGGTAGAGGTGTCAGTCTGTGATGTGGGGAGCAGGGCGCTGGGTAACACCATCCTGGGGCAGAGCAGATGGGGGATGAGGGGACAGCAGAGGACCTCTGTGTTTTCATCTCCAGCTTTGGGACATTTACACGCACACACCCAGGTTGCAAGGCAGATCTTGTTTAGTGCTGCTGTGGTTTTTGGCTGAAATAGAGTTAGTTTTCACAAAAACCTGGGAGGTAGCACAGCCAGGACAGCTGACCCTGACTAGCCAAAGGGGTGTTTCATACCATAGGACATCATGCCCAGTGTATCAGGAGGGATTGCTACTTAGGCACGGGCTGGGCATTGGGCTGCAGCCGATGAGCAATTTGCATTGTATATCACCAGCTTTGTATATTCCTTTATTAGTACTGTTGTTATTTTCTTCTTCATTTGCTGTCCTGTTGAACTGTCCTTCCAACCCATGGGTTTTACCTTTGCCTTCTGATTCTCCTCCTTGTCCTACTGGAGTGAGTGGCCCTGTGGTCTTTAGTTGTCGGCTGGGACTGAACCATGATAGTCCTTTGATCTATTTACTGCGTCCCCTTTACTCCAGTTGCATAATTTACTCCTGTTGTCTTCAGGGATGGCAATAGGACATGGAGTGTTACACATCTCCTTATGGCCTGTTGTCCATGTCCCATCACAGGCACCGAGGTCACTGGCTGTGGACCCAGTCCTTGGAGCAGGAGCCTCTTGGGTAAATCTCCATGATGACGCTTCATCATTTTGTTTGTTTCTCCTCATTTGTAAACATCCAGGGTCGAATCCTCTTCCTGTGGTCTTGAGAAGTCTGGACAAACCATAGGTGTTTGTGGCAGAAGCTTCCCTCCAGCTTTAGGGGCAGGAACTGTTTGGAAGGGCATGCAGTCCTGGGCTCTGCCCTGCTGTTGCTGTTGCCCAGCCGCACTGGTGGCATCCTGCCTCAGTGGGGGAAAGGTGCCGGTCTCTGGGTTGGGGCTGCTTTCAGGATGCACAAAGGGCAGTAGTTTATTAAACCGTGGAAGAAGGGTCACTGGCCCACAAACCAGCGCTCAGCACGATGGTGGCTTGGATCCAGCCTTCTGGTGAAATCAGGGCTATCCTGCAGTGAAATTGCAGCTGGAGCTTAGATGACTTGGACAGCAGCTTCTTGTCTTCTGGTGTCTTTTATCAGGGAAGATACAGAGAATGAAATGTCCATTACAGAGCTGGGTTAGCCTGGTGAATTAGTGTCTTCATCTGGTAGCCAGAAGCACCTTGGTTGTGCCTCTGAGTTGCAGCACCTATCTTCTTATCCCTCTACCTGCTTTCCCTTCTCAGTGCTGGCATCCAGTTGACAATAAGCTCCTTGGGACAGGGATGTTTCCTAGCTGTTGTGCGTGAGCAGTGCCTGCCACACGGATCTCTAGGGAAATAAAAATCTTTATTGTCATACAGATCCGTAACTGCAACAAAGTCTTTGCTTATGTATGTGTCCCGGGGAGCTGAGTGCAATCAGCCTTCCTTTCTGTCACCTCAGCTACAGAAGGGAAGAAGGGGGCTTCCTGATGTTGGTCCAAGCCCTGGCGCTAAGGTGATGGTCAGTTATTAACCCATAGAGACTGACACATACCCACCACCACGAGTGACTCCTGGCTGGTGTCAGCTGGCAGACAGAAAACAGAAGTGGAGGCTTCATCTAAATGTCTGTAGAGAGCCAGATCAGATCACCAATGGGCAGTAGTGGGTGTCTGGAGAAAAATGTAAAAGGGGAAGGACAGGACAGTTTTTAGTAAGCATTTTTGTGGAGTTTTCTTCCACGTGCTTTTCTAGCTGCTTTTGAAGTAGATGTAAACTCATAGCAACCACAGAATCTTGCAGCAGAACTAGCTCTGAAGGTTCACAGCATGTTATGTGATAAAACACCTATCTCCTTTTCTTTGAGACTGATGGTTTCTAGTTTCATACTTCCTTCTGTTATTTGCTTTCTCTTTTGCTCTGTATTTTTTAAAAAATAATACTATTTGTCCTTTTTATAAGCCTCCTACACCACACTGAGTTTATAAATTGGTTGTTAAGGTTTTGCAAGATGTCTCCTAGCAATGCTTAGCAAATGACTTTATCTGCTTGTTCATTTGCCCCAGCTCTAAGCCCATGTAGTTCTTTACACCACCTTGTTGCTTCAGAGATGATAACATCAAGTAATCCTAGGCTACCCACTGCTGTTGCATTTTACATGGGTGGAGGAACTGAGTACGGGTCTGCAGGTACCTGTGCCATAGGTCTGGGACTGAGCCTGTCCCCCAGGAGCGCAGCCCCCTTTATCCTGCTGTGTCTCCTGCATTTTGGTGTGGCACAGCTGCTGCTGTGAACTTTGCCACAAGGGCAGGCATTTGGCACATTTATTGGCCATTTTCAGGAAGTAAAGCAGGCTGAGATTTAGTTTATAATTGTCCCCCACCCCATTTGACTCCTGTTTCAGGTAGACTCACCCACCTCCTTACAGGGAGATTTTCAAAAGCAGGCAGAGTTATAGAAATATGTTGCTCAGTGAAATGGCAGTGGGGTCCAAGAGGCACTGAACAATGCCTTTGAACAACCCACTTCAAACTTTTGAAGTGTTTTCCTTTGGTCCAGCTAATATCCAGCAACACAAATCAGGTAAAACTATTCCATGCCTGAAAAAAATAAGAAAGCGTAGGGGAAAAAATAAATCAAAACCTAACTTCCCTTTGGCTTTTATCCTTGATGTCATCAAAAGACTAAAAAGGATATTTCAGGCCTGGCTTCAGCCTGATGGAACAGCAGGGAAGTTCTTTTCTATTAGATCCTTGATACAATCATGTCTGGTGAAATCACTGTGGTCACATCTGCTGAAATCTTCTATCATTTCAGATTTGTTTCAAAAGACTCAATCTTTCTGTTTTTAAAGGGCAGGACTACTTTTCCAGCCCCTCCTCAGTGCCTGGAACGGTGATTAGGCACCAATCAAGCATCTGAGATCCCCCTCACAATGCTGAAGTCAGCTCTTGTCTCCAAGTTCATGGCTGGGGGTGGGGGGGCTGCTTCTTGGGACTGTTTTAATTCACACTAGGGAATGAAGTTTGCACTTGTCTTTAGGCTCAGGGGGGAAGAGACAACAGCAGCTTATCTTTAGGGTGCCTCATTTTCCTGATGGATGCCCTTGAGGACGCATCATTTGCGGCTGCAGTGTCTTTTTGCACTTTAGATGGCTTTTGTGAACTTGAAAAGGAGACTGGGAGGTTCTACAAAGAGAAACATGGGGTATCAAGGGTGTGTGTCTGAAAAGGATCCTGCCTCTGGCAGTTGTATTGTTGGAGAAAGTGTAAAGAAAAAAAAAAACCAAACCAAAACTGAACCCCAGCCCCAGCCTGAGATATATCAAGACTGAATCACTTCTTTTCTTCTTCCTGGTTAACACATTTCACAGTCTCTTCTTGTATGTATAGTGGATGCCATCTACATCAAACAGCTTTACCTTCTCTCCCCCGCGTGCCCCAAGCTAAAGTGGGAAATAAGAGCCCCATCCTTCTTTCTCTGTCTGCAGCTCTGTCTAAGCCCAGTGCCTGAGGCCATGGAGTAGAAAGATGGTAACTCCTTGTTTAGAGAGCTGTTTCATTTACTCTTCCTACCACCTCAGTGCCTTCTGGAGGATTTTAACAGCCTGCAGAGCGTGGCAGGCGGCTGCTGTGGGTGCAGCCTGGTGGAAGCAGGCAGACGTTCCCAAATTTATCAGCTCTGCCACCTCATCTGTGGCTCAGTCAGATTTACTGGAGGAGAAGACAATAAAGTCCTTCAGGGCAAAAGTCCTTATTTACAGTCTACCTGCTCATAACCCCTGATTTGCCTGAACTCTCCTTGTCCTTCCTTCTCTTGTTATTTCAGTACTTCTTTTCCATGACTACTTTGCTGAAAAGGCTTTTCTGCTCCCTGCTTTTCCCCATTCTTGGATCATAGAATGTGTTAGGTTGGAGTGACCTTTGAAGGTCAGGTCATCTACTCCAACTCCTCTGCAGTAACCCAGGACATCTTCACTAGATCACGTTGCTCAGAGCCCCATAAAGCCTGACCTTGAACATCTCCACGGATAGGTCCTCCACCACCTCTCTGGGCAACCTGTTCTGTGATACACTGCCCTCATATTGAAGAACTTTTTCCTAATATCCAACCTAAATCTCCCCTTTTTGAATTTAAAACCATTACCCTTCATCCTACTGCTACATGCCCTTGTGAACAGTTCTGTAAATGCAAGCAGAGGGTGACCTGTTGCAGCTGAAAGCAAGCTCCCCAGACACCTTGAGCTCCCAGTATAACCAGTGTACCAGGGCAGAGGGCACTGGGAGGCCCCATACCGTTTGTTCTAAGTCATTAACTACAACCTTTCTTAACATTCATGGTGTTAACCTTCATTCTTCCACTTCTGAGTTATGAGGTTATCAGTGACTTGTGATAGCACAGCGTGCAGAGTGAGCAGATGCTATGAGGAAGGCTGTGTGTCTATCTGTAGCTGTGCTATCTTGGACGTGTCTGTACCTCTATAAAGGCATCGCATTTCCTACTAGAGACAGCCCATGTTCCCGGGGCGCAGCTCAGAGGATGAGCTAGCCGCAACACTCGTGAAATGCACTTGGCTCAACCTACTTTAGAGAAGACTTAAGCAAGGCTAAGGTAGATGGGGAGAAGGTTGGTCTGGATGCTGTAAAATTGCATGGTGGGGAGCAAAGTCCTGACGCTCTGAAAGCGTTCAGGAGTTTGGCTGTTGCTTTGTTTTGAAAGAAAATACAGCCTGGGAGTCAGGAGTCACTTCTAACCCACTGTCCGTGTAAGTCAGCAAGTTGCTACTGCAAAGCCACCCTCCATCTTCCCTGAGACAGCAACACCTCCAGGCATCAGCGTGATTTCCTGTAAAGGCTCAGAAGCTAACCTGGCAGCCCAGATCACATTGCAGCTCTTCTCCCAAGGACTGATGACTGATGGCAGCAAACAGGGCATGGAGAGAGGGGGAAAACAGAGAGGTGGCTGGGTCTGGGCAGGGAAAGGAATTTGGACCAGGAGCTAGGAAGGACACCTGGGTGCCAGATCCTTCTCTTGGAGTGCATTGCGAGGAGTTGACTTGGATAAACGAGAGATGTTCTTGTTTCTCTGCTGTAACCTGTAAAATGTGGTAAGAGGAGGTGGTCTGGGTTGCAGGGAAAGGTATCATCCAGGGGAATCATTGTGCTTCCCATGTCATCTAGCCTGATGAACAGTCTTAGGCCTTTTGAGCACAGTGAGGTCCTGGGTTGTGCTCTGCACTACATGTCCTATAAGGAACGTTCCTTGGGGCAGTGCAGGGGGATCTGTGGCACTTGCTCTGTTGAGCGGTAGGACTAGCAAAATTAAAGCCAGTTTTGATCCGAATGGAGTGGGTTGATGGAGCTCAGGAGTGGATTGCCATCACAGCTGCTCTGAGCTTCACACCAGGAATTCAGGGGTGGACAAACAAGCCAAGCAGTGAAGCTCTCTCCTGTTTTTCTCTCTCTTGCCTCGCAGCAGGGACTGAGCCAGGGGATAGGAGTGTAGGCGTTGCAGAAGTTCACGTGAGTTGATACTCTCTGGCATGAGTAATTTGTTGGACTGGGTTGGCTTATGTTTGCTTTTTGTCGGACTCACGTTGGCCGGGCCAAAGATAGCATCCTTTTTCTTTTTAAACCCGTTTTTCCATATTCTGCTGGCTGAAAGGGAGGGCGCACAAGCAGCATGTCTGCAACAACGCCATAAATCCAGACAGAAATAGAATTAGCAGTTCTTTCTGGTTCCGGTGTTTGTATCCGCGAGGTCGTGGGCTTAACTGGTCTGGGTTTCTCGGAGCAGAGCTGTGTCTGTGCGAACCTGTTGTGCCTTGGGACCTGGAGCTTGGGTTTTGTTCCAGAGCAATACCATAAAACTTTTATAGCAGTGTCATGACGAAGAGCATGAGAAGAGAAATTATTTAACCCTCTCTTGCTAAAGTTAGCGTTGCAAATTCTTCTCCTGTTTCCACATGCAGCAAATCCCTCGGTTGAGTCCGGATCGCTGTAGGGAGGAAAATCTGAGGTTTGTGGAGATGGGGAAGAGAGAGCAAGCAGGAACCTGTCTTTGCAAGGATTACCATTTCTTAAATGTACTTACAGTCCAGTCCTGTCCCAATAGGCTCTTGCACACATCGGTAGCGTTATTTGTTGGCACTGTTGTACTGCATTGTGCTCCAGCATTTGTAGAATTGGGCTCTTAATCTATGTTGATTATGTTTTAATTGAATAAATAAATCTTTTACAGAGCCCGGAATCAATAGAGATGTTTCCATGCTATTTTTTTAAATTTTTCTAGGTTTCCTAAGGACATTTAACTTTTACAACCTTCCAGCTTGTTCTGCAGCGTTTGCTAGTCAGCTATTGCGTAATTGTTCTGGGGAATGAGAACCTGGGAATAATATGGCCCAGAAATGCTAAGAAGCAGAAATGAAATCGGGTGATCTTCTCATCTGCCACCATCCCTCCTCTCCAGGGTCAGGGTACCAAACAGGCCATGTGTGGGCTCTAGTTTTATTCCTGGGTCTGCCATTGTCATATCACCTGAAATGTTGGGACCTTTGCATCTCCCCCCTTTCCAGGCTGTTTTTTGGCTGCTTAGCTTAAAAATTCTCTGGAGCAGAGCAATCACAGTTTTTGTGTCTGAGAAGCCTGTGGCTGCCCTGTAGTTAGAGGCCAACAACTGCAGGATGGAGAAAAACCGAACAAGAGCCATGAAGTGCACTAACAGTGGAAAGGAAATTGTACTTTTGCAGATTTAAAAATCCAGGTGCCTACAGCCAGCCAGGAGTAACGGTCTGGGGTAATTCCTGTAAAAAGTATTTCTTTTCTTGAACAATGGTTTGGATGGAAAAACTTTGGCTCTATAATAAAAACAGGCAAGAAGAATTGAGTTTGCAAGTAGTTTCTAACCTGACTCTCAGCCTTTTAAATTACGTGTTCTTGCATAAAGCACATTGGAGCTTCCATTTTCTTGTTAGTCAAGTGAAATTTATTGTAATCCAGTAAGATTTAATAATCATTAGGAACTAATGAATGCTTCAGCACGTATAAGCTTGGCAGATCAGATCCTCCCTGCTTTGCATAGTCTGTCTGTCTTTGACCAACTTGCCATTTATGTGTCAGATAGATGACTGGGGAGTTCTGTAAAACAGGTAATGATCGAATGCTCCTGAATGAAATTTAAATAAAACCTATCTGGAACAGCCAGTGAGCCAAAGGGAAAGGAGATTTTTTGGCTTGGAAAATCGAAGTAACTTGGTGAGAATGAAGGCAAACAGAGCTGGATTGTCAGCAGGGAGGTGCTGATATGGTCTGAACAGGCTTTACAGTTGAAATCGGGTGTGTTGTTAGGTAATTCTTCAGTATTTTTATTACCGTGGTAGTCAAGCTGCGAACGAGCTCTTCTGCGCTGAGCTCTGTAGTTGCACGTACGCGGAGAGACTCTGTCTGGGGGATTTGCAGATAAGTCAGACAAGGAAGGACACAAGAAAAATATTGACTGTGACTCAGGTTGAGAAAAGACTTTCAATGTGTAATACTTCACTTGACTCAAGAGCTTCAGTTTCTGCGCATGTCCTGAATGTGGGTTGGCTCAGTGGGACTAGCTCCTGGGACCTACATTGATAGGGATCCTCAGCTGGTTTCCTTGAACTTCTCATTCCTTATGGAGCTGCCTCATTTCCAAAGCACTGAAAACACTGAGGAGGAAGATGTTTCTTAGCTTGTATCTACTTCCATGCACTGCTGGGAGGTCCCACTGTTGGATTGGGCTGTACAGCACAGACGTCCTTCCCAGAGGTTTTTGGTCTAGGTCGATTTTTCAAAAGCAAAGCATGTGAATGAGTCCTCTTTTAAAGCCCTTATTCTATCCGAGATTGCAGAGCAGCCCTGGAACAGTGGCTTGGGGATTGCTCCTGCAGTGCTGAGACCTGAATTCTACTTTTGGATGTGGGTGGTGGTGAAGATTCATGTCTCTTCCCTTCCGAATGAGCATCCCTACCAGCCTGGGTACAGGTGGGGCTGTGCTGTTTTGAAAGCAGAGAGAAGACAAGATGTATTGCGTCAGAAACAGTCCAGGCTGTAGGTTGGTATTTGCTCTGGCATGGGCTTTCCTATGTAATAGCCCTTATTTATGTTACTTTGTGACTGCTTAGTGCAAATCATGCCCTTCACCTTGAATCTGCTAGAAACTAATGGAAAATTGTCACTCCTCCTTGAAAGAGCTCATTTTTCAGGTAGAAATTTTGAAGGAGTGTAGAATCAGACAGATACAGCTGCCCGAAATTGATTTGAAATAATAAAGGTGCAGGTGGACACTCTCCGGCCACTGCGGCTTGCAGCTCAGCTCTGTGCTTTGCCTGGGATGGGAATATGGCAGTAGAGATGCTCTCAGGATTCTGGTGCTCCAAGCCTGACCCCAGCTCTGGCTGCACAGATGGGCATCCTTCTACAACACATCATCTCCATCTGCAGGAGCGGGGATTGTCCTGCCTCTTCACCTCAGCAGTAGATACCACATCGAGTTGTATAACCTTCCAAGTTAGTTTAACACAATGGGACCATCGTGGGAAATATAAGAAGAAAAGCCCCAACGTCAGCCTAGATCCCTGTGAGATGAAGGCTTGCTGCTAGTTCTGAGAGAGAGCTGTAGCATTTCAGCATATTTGTCCCCACGACCCGAGAACTATTGCTGGGCATGGTAGCAGCTCTGTGAGGACAGTAAGAAACCACGTGCCAGGCCAAGTGGTTTGACTAACAGGAACTCTTCTTTCCTCTTTAAGGTGAATCCTGGTGGCAAGACGCTTGAGGAGAGGCGGTCCAGTTTAGATGCAGAAATCGACTCACTGACCAGCATCCTGGCCGACCTAGAGAGCAGCTCTCCTTACAAACCTCGGACTCAACAGGTTAGTGGCACATTGCATAAACAGTGGAAAAGTGGCCAGCATCAACTGCTGGAGTCAATTTGCTAACCGCTTGGTATTTGTTGGGAGCAGGCGTGCCAGCTCCTCCTGATAGCATCCAGATGTGGCTGTCAGTGGGGAGAAGGGTGCAGCCGCTCTGAAGGAGGCACCGGCTCAAAAGCTGCCATATCTCTGAGCGAAGGGCCTCTGTCCTGATCGTTAGATTGCCATGGAGATTGTTAGAAAAATCCTTGTGCAGAACAGCATTTCATTTTCCTCCACCATCCACCAACAATAGCTCGTGAATTGAAACCTGTGTGGTTCTCAAGTACTTTACGCTTGTGTTTTCTTCTTATTTGTCTGTCTGGTTAACTTTTATCTGTCACGCTGCCAGAATAATCCAGATATCTGTGTCTCAAGTTGTTTTCTTTTGTTTTTGTCGTCTAATCAGTGGCGACGAAGTGGCTTGGATCGTAGCTCAGCTCTCAGGGTGGCTGTAGCCCAGCAAGGCAGACTGGAATTCGCACTTACTCTGCTGTGTCTAGACAAGGACTGCAGGGGTGACAGCAGCTCAGCTAATTTTTGTCACTCATCTAAGGTAGTGCTTGAGTGGAGCTATTTAAGTTCTGGTAAGGTGTCGTCTGTTTATCAGAGGAAGCGGTGACACCCCAGCGGCACTGTAAAAAGGGCGATTCTTGAGATCTCTAAAATCGTCCCACATGAATTTGTGTCCAGTTGCACAGGGCCTTCACTTCACACAATCTCATGGCTGGTCTCATTTCTTAGACATTTACAGGTCTCTAGGCAGGTATATGTGTATGTTGTGTTTGTCTTACCAGCGTCAGCCCTAAAGAAAACCCCAAATGTCAGAAGAATCAACAGGAAAGTGGAGTGATGCAGTGCACACCCATTATCCCATGGGCCACCTCTTTAGTTTGGGGCTTTTTTGGTTCTTTTCATTGTTGCATCTGTGTAAAGTAATTGAGAAGCGGTACCTTTGGAGCAGGACTAAAGTAGTGATCAGAGTTGTTTTAGATTTGCTCCTGTTTAAATATGTCAACTTAGCAAAAGCAGAGTTAAATGAGATTTGCAGGTGTTTGAGAGCGTCCTTCTGCACACAGAGGGTCTTGAGGGGTGGCCTCTGGTTTCCATCCCTTCTGCAGGGACCTCCCGATAAACCCTTCTTTCCTTCTAGCAGCATGGACTCAGTTCTCGTGTGAACTTACAGACATCCTGAAAAAACAACCTGATTTCCCTTAGTCAGTCAAAAAAAGCAACAATGTAAACCAGATACAGTGTGGTCCTTTTCCCGGTGGGTTTTTCTTGCTGTGGTAAATGAGACAAGTTTTAATAGTGATAGTGCTGAGGCATTGTGTCAAATAACCCACATTCATGTTGTCTGCGTGAGCCAAACGCACACGGGTGCACAGAGTCACTGGGAAATGCTTTGTGCTGTCAAAACACTCAGAGAGTTAACTAGAAGAGATTTGTACTCACCATTTTCCCTGGCAGTGCCTGCGGTCAGCTCCAGCGTCTTCGTAGAGACATGTAACTTCTGTAACCGGTGTGCTGAGCATTTGCAGTTTGCTGACAGTACTGCTGACTGTCTCCTGATAGTTCTTCCTTTGGGAGCTGGCATTCTCTGAATAGATTGGTGTGTGCTGTGGCTTTTTGCCCACAGTTCAGGTCGGGGCTCTGAAGACTTGTCCCCCATACCCAGGAGCGACAGGGTACTGCTGCTCCCTGGTGCATTACAATAACTCTGTGTGATCCAGTGGGCAGAAGCAGCTGAATTTCATCTCTGGGACCAAATCCCAACTTTCTTTGTTCAGTTTATCAGACTTTTCAGGATTTATCGGTTAACATAACGAAGTCCCATGAAAAGGATAGCTACAGCAACTTCTAACTATAGCTGTTAGAGAAAGAAAAGCCAGAGTTGAATGTATCATCTGCTGTAATTAAAGAGTACTCAAACAAGTCCTTGAAAGGTGGAACTAGAGCGTAAAGCTTTGATATTTTCCTTTGTTTGATCTGTACTAAGTATTAAAACTGGTGAGTCATTTGATGGTCTTATAGTAGGATAATAGATTAGGCTGCAAATTGTGAGGTACTTACTCAGAACATCAGCACATTTATTGGATTACACCTTAGCTGACCTTCCCAAATTTATCAGGATAATGGCTGCAGATAGGAAAATAGAGTTACGACTTGTTTTCAGAGAAGAGGTTTCCAGTTGTCCTTACGCAGTTAAAGCATTATAATAATTTTACAGGTATACCTCGCCCTTGGGGGTACTCTTGGAATCTGACAAATTTTATTGTTAGGTTTATTTTTTATTTTATCTTTTAAATAGTTATAAAGCAACATAAACCGAGCTGTGAAATAGTCCTCTCTTGCTGGAGTAGGAGTGATAGCAGGAGAATGACAAGCAGTTTATTTAACATGCCCTACCCACTAGCATTAATTTACCTAGAGGGAAGCTCTTTAGATCCTTGGTACAAGTTCAGGATTGTGGTGAGACACACTGCCATGGGATGTGCCTCTGAAGTAGAAGGGTCTGTACCCTCTGCAGTAAATTTGGAAAGCACACAATGCTTCTCAGAATATGTGAGCCAATGTCAGCCCTTGATGTGGATGAGTGTGATTTCTGCACCATGCCTGTGTCATTTACCTGGGCATCACTCTGACATCACTCTTTTGTGCACCAAGCAGGTGACAAGGACATTGCTATGAGCTAAAATTGACCACTGCTAATAGAGGCCAGGGAGAGATTTTTGATGTCTGTGATCAGCAGCACCCACTGTCTTTGTACCCAGTGGTCCTGCCCAGTTCAAGGTGGCTGAGCTGGAAAGTTACCCAGGTCCTGCTAGCTGCTTCCTATGACGCAGGCAGAGGTGGTAGGATGCTGATGTCCTGCAGACCTTCTCTGATGTGCTTTGCAAAGCATTTTCTCAACATAGATCCTTTACAGTGCAGATCTTCCCTCCCCATAGCAGCAGGCTTGGTGAGAATAGGTCCTTCTGTGAGCCTAGCCACCCCCGTGTGAGTCAACCCTGATGTTGCTGAACCTCAAAGTGAGAGATCTGTCAGGCTTCATTTCTGGTTAGCTTGTGTCTGCCTTGAGGCAGATGTTAAGAGTCTCCTGCAGCAGAGGTTTTCTAGGCATTGATAGTTTTTTCATATTGACCATCAGCAACGTGTGGGTGAGAAGCAGCTTTCAATCACCATCAGCACATCCCCAGGCTAAGCCCATGACTTGCAAGTGTAAGTCTCTGACTGAGTCACAGAAGCAGTCAAAAGTTATTAAAATGCTTTTTTTTTTTTTTTCCTTTCAAAATCGCGTGTGTCGAAGACTAAACCATCTTCAGCTGCAACACAACAATGTCTGAGGACACTTTCTGTCATGTGAGGTAGTGCAGGAGAGACTGTATTTCCACAGTTCAGCTGGAGCTGGTGCAGTGAATTGGGATGGAGGAGGAGAGCAACATAATCTCAGAATTACCATAACGGCAGTGGCATGTTAATAGATGAGCTTGCCTTAGGTATTGTCTGAAGAACTGCAGATGCAGTATGAAAAAAAAAAAAAACCTAATTAATATTTTCCTCCTGTTTGGGTAAGTTGAGAAATGCTGGTGTGATGAGTGAAATACAGAGCTCCTCTTGGGCAGCTGCGGCGCGTTTCCTATTCACCTGTTGCACCTTTTAAAGAGCAATCCATTGGAAAGTTCAGGAGGCAGAGAACCTGCTGTGCCTTTCAGGAGTGAAAGGAGGTTGCTTAGATGAGGCACTTGGGTGCATAACTTCCATGGGTGGATGTAGGTTCTATTCCTAATTAATTTGGATGAACCCTGACTGGGGGTGGGTGTCTGGTGAATGCTGTGGTCATCTGGCTCCTATACTATAGGGTATTCCCCCATATTTTATGTCCTCTGCTTAAATCCATGCTTAGGAGATGACTGCAGCAAGACTTTAGGCAAAAAAAAAAACCCACAAAAAGCCAAAAAACCCCAAATCAAACAAAAAAAAAGCCAACCACCAGCCAAATTTTAGTCCATAAAATAAATGTTTCACTTTTTTCAAAACACGAAAACTTTGGGACTCTGGAGAGAGGGCTTCCAGCAGGGACTGTGAAAGTGTAATGCTGGAAATAACAGCATACAAAGGCTCAGGATTTTTTGTCCCTGCTGTGAATTATGTATTGAATGCTGATTGCTTTGTCTAGAATTGGACTCCTAACTTCTGAAACTCTTGAGTTTTATCCTGAATTTCCAACGGATTGTCTGTTGGGCAAAATTGAACTTTGTGGGAGGTGTACCAGGTAATAAGGTATGCCTGGTCCAAAGGCAATTAGTCTTTTTATAAAAGCAAATACCGGGTGGCCAAAATTTATGGAGTATTCTGATAGCAAAAGAGCCCATTGCTTTGATGGTCAAGATCAAATCTACTTGTGTACAGCTGTCGGAGGCAGCTTGATCCAGAGGAGACAGGGCTGGCACTCTGGAGACCTCTTTCATTCCCAGCTACCACCACTGTGCTAAATGACCTTGAACACAGCATTTCTATTCTGCTTCCTCTCAAAATCTCTTCTGTCCTTGTAGCTTGGCAACCTCTTCAACATGATTTCCCTCTTCACTACCCATGTACATGACATCTAGCAAAATGAAACCGTGGTCTGGGCTGAAGGCCTTTAGGTGATGTGGTTGTACAAATAACGAGAAACAAAAAGAAATTATGTTTTCATCTAACAGATGGGGAAAATGAAGGCAGAGTTAGGCAAGGTGTCTAAGGATTCCTGTCAGTGTCCCTGCCTCTGTATCATTGCCCCTGGTACTAGACATCTGCCACTATCCAACATGTCAGCCTAAGTGAGCAATATTTTGAAGGAAAAGGAGCTCATTCTCCATGTGAGCTGCAGAACAATAAGAAAGTAAAGAAAATTAAATTTAAAAATCAGTGATACAATTTCATTAAGTTTAAAAACATACTGGGACATAATGTCTTCTAATGACTGGAATTTAAAAGGGATTTTAATGTTTGACAGCATTGATTGTTATTCTATCACTTCTTTTGACAACCAGTTGGGGATAACAAAAGCAGTGGAAAGGCAATGGACATATTTTCTTGCAGAGTGATGGGACGGGATTGAACAGTTTCAGCTGTAGGATGGCAAACCACGAAACAAGGCAAAATGTTGAGTGCTGAAGACTCCTAGGAGCACTCTTCTATGTGCATTTCTAATTTTAGTGCCCCACTTACAGCTGCGCCAGGAATGCACAGCTAAGAGTTCGGGTGTTTTATCTTTGTTTACACGGAGCTGTATCTCCAACCATGAATAAAGCCTCCTGCTCAGCAGAGAGCAGCACGTTCCCCCAGCGCTGAAAAAGAGCCTTATGATTACCCTTGGTTTGGGCTGAGGGATTGGCACAGGCACTCTGTGAGAAACAGATCACCGGTTCTGTATTCAAAACGATCCGTGCAAATTCGCAAGTCCAGGCTCAGAGCCTGGTTCCCTTGTTCCTGTTATTTGCCTGAGGCTGGCTTCCTGGGTTGGTATACACCGAAAGGATTTTGCAAGTGTAGCCCATGGAGTATTTGCTAGCATCCCACTTGTCAGGAATGTTTTTTCTTTCTTTTAAGAAAGAAAATTTAGGGGTCAAAGCAGATTAAGGTTATTTTGGTGGGTCCAAAATTAATTCCTCCTTCTTGTCGCTCTGACAGAGTTTGTGGTTCCCCAGTTACAGGACTCAGAGCAATTTGACTGTTTCAGGTATTCAGAATAGTGTTGAGTCTCTTTCAATGCAGTTTGGTCTGAAATCAATGGCTTAGCACCTGCTGTCTTCAGATACGATATCTGAGGTAAATAAAAGTGCCTAGGCTGGTCTGAGCACGTCTGATCTGTGGGCATCTACACATCTTTGCCAAAGAGGCTTCTGAGTCTTGCAGCAGAGCACGGCAGCCAGGCAGCGTGTTCCCAGTGGCAAGGGACTCTTCATATCTGCTCACTTGAGAGTGGTGCATTTTGGGTTTTGTGGGCTTTTTAATCTCTTTGACTGTGGGACAGAAAGGTTTGATTGGAATAAGCCCGTCTGCCAAAACTGAGAAGCATCCCCCATCCATCCTAAAGTGTTGATGACCTTTTGGTAGGACCATCCAGGTTCTCCAGAGCTACACATGCTGCACAACACTTTTCATGCAGTTGCTTCCATTTCCCCACTGCTTTGGATGGCTGGTGTGGATGGACAGAGAGATGACAGCTTCTGATAGAGGTGTGCTCAGGCTGGCGTGAACTGGCGAGCTCCGGCGGTTGTAGCGGCACAGGGAGAGCTCATGCAGGCACACACCGCAGGGCTGCCAGCAAGGGCTGTTCTCAGTGGATTGTGACACTTTTCCTGTAGTTACAGACATCAGGAATTGCACAGGCGGTTTTAAAGATGGAGTCACCTCTGAGAGCTGTGCTCCTGCTTCTGGCTGCGGCGGGTTGGCTTCGTGCTGTTTGGAAAATCCGGGTGGATTACTTAAACTAGAAAAGGAAGCATCCCATCTGGAGGAATTTCACTGGGTTCCTCCCAGCACTCAAGAAGCAAAGGCTGAACATCCAGGAAACTCTTTCTTCCTGCGGTTCCCCTCTACAAAGGCAGAGTGTCATTCCCACCCCGTGTGGGTGGTGTTTGAGATGGTCCCAAGGTTGAAGCTTTCTAGGAGCATCGCTGCGGGTGTGCTGGCTGCGAGCAGGGCACGTCTGTCACGCTGTCCCTTACACGCCTGCGGGCAGAGGAGCGTGCACAGGGCAGGGGTGTTCAGCTGCGTACGTGTGGGTTGAGAGGCGTAGCCAACAGATGATTTCATGTATGTTTGGATTTGTTTTTTCTCTACAAGAAGGGGAAACCTTCCTGTGCTCATCAGCTCCAGCCGGCTCGTGCGGCAAACTGACGCTGCTCTGATTAGCAGATGCTCGAATCGGTTGCATCTGCTGGTATGTATTAAATGTTAATCCTTTTGATAAGATCATGTCCGTGAAGATTTTTAAAGAAAGTTTTCTGAGATCCCAGATTATCAGCTTGTCACAGATGAACAGGATAAGAGTGACCTTTCCAGGGTATTATTTCTTCCTCTTGTACTATCATCAGGGTGAAAATAAAGCAGCACCACTCCTGCTGTTTCTTTTTTTCTGGTATATAATCAAGTTCACAGAAATCTCAGTAAGGTTTGCTTTTCCCCTTTCCCCTTTCTCTTTTTTACATCCATTTGGGTTTTCTGCCTACGTGCTTGGCCACAGCTTTAGACAACACGAATTGTGTTGGATATATTGGACTTTAAAATCTGTGCAGGCATCTCAGATTTGTGTGTGGATAAAGTTAAACATTTACTTTGGGAACAGTAATAAAAAGCAAATAGTACCTCATCATTTGGTCTTTTTTTCGTTCTGCATTTCTGATTATTTTGTTGTGAGTAGTTGAGAGTGGGGCTCTTATGCTCTGAAGCTGTTCAGGACCTTCTACCTATTGTTAATGTTTTGTTTTCTGTCATTTTCCCCACAACGGGACCAAGCTGCTGTTATACCATCACCTCAGGAAACCTGTCATCATTTCCCGATCCTCAGATTTTGGCACTCGCCGTGGTTTGGCACTCATCTCAAAGGGACCTGGCATGCTTCACAAGCTGTCCGTATGTCCAGCCAGCAAAGAGCAGCCGCCTCTGGGGCAGAGACCTGCGTTTCACTGGGAGGCAGACTCTGCGTGCATCTTCGCACGGGTCGATACATCCGAGTGCTTCAGAGGCATTAGGTTTACCACGATGGCAGCAGGCCTGTGAAATACAGAAGTATGCTTGCTGTTTCACAGGCAAGGAACTGAGGCACTGGAAGATGAGGTGCCTTGGTTTGTGCATGGGTCATCAGGGAAGCTGAGACCAGACCTTGGGCATCTCGACACAGATTTATCTGCCTCTCGTAGCATATGTGAGTGGCTGGGCAGAGAGTATGTGGTGATGTCCCCTGTCAAGATGATTTGGAGGGGTCTCGGGTGTGGGGAAATGCATCCATCTCTGTTTAGGAGTGATTGAACCAAGCAGGGGTAATAAAAAGCCTTACATTTCTTCTGGGAAGAAGCTGGCACGTTTTCTAATTAAAGATGTAGTTAACTAATTCCTCCCTCTGAGCACCCATCAGTGTTTGGTAGTTGGCAGCTCCCCAATCATAAAATCATTAAGGCTGGAAAAGACCTTCAAGATCATGTAGTCCAACTGTCCCTCTACCACCTATATTACTCACTAAACTATGTCCCTAAGTACCTCACCCAACCTCTCCTTGAACACCCCAAGAGACAGTGACTCCACCACCTCCCTGGCCAACCCATTCCAATGCCTAACCAAATCCAGTGGCCACTTTTAAGTGGGTCTAAGGGAGGGGTATATGAATGCAAAACTCAGTGGCTGGAGAGGAAGGACCCGGACCCATCTGTTGGGGAGCTGCAGCATGGTGCTGGCTGTCCTTCCTTGCTCTGGTGGCCCATGGGCTGGCCCATCCACACACATGCACAGTGAGCTCTGAGCCCACTGCTTCTCGCAGGCAACCTGAACTTTTGCTTTTCTAGGCTGCACTATAACCATGATCTCCAACCTTAAACGGGGATTGTTCAACTGACATACACAGATAAATGCCAAGGCTAATACTGGGAGGAGAGGGGAAGCAGGAGGGGCGGTCAGGAGAGCTAGTAGAGGAGAACAGGAAGGGTCAGAGTCTGCACGAGTCCATGGGAAATTAGGCTTCCTTTGCTCTGCTCTTTATAGTGTCTGTTCCTTCTGTGTTGATTATTTCTCCTCTGCACACACTAGGAACCAGCTGTGTTTCTCTCCCTGTTAGGGAAAGGGAAATAGTTCAAAGCCAAGGGAACAGCACAGCAACTTAGAGAAACACCTGCATGGCAATGCATCACTTGGGACTCTGCTCCCACTGTGGCCTGCGCTGGACGTCTTCCTCAGGCTATTTCCACCAAAGTGGGAATGATAACTTTATGATTTGTGCATTACAGTCACAGCAAGGAGATCACTGCCCAGCTATGCCTTCGAATTGCTTTCAATCTGTGACTTACTGTTGAGTTGTGCTCTTAGAAAGCAGAGGGCAACTAACTTCTGTGGTTGCGGTTTCTAAATACGTTTGGAAGGTGAAGGTTAAAACATTCTAGTGAGTCCTAGCATTTAAAGTATGGCCTTCACGAGTTTCTTCTGGTTCCTCACTGGTGCCTGTTTGCGCGAGCACTTGCAGCTTTTCACGCATTTATCTTTGTAATTCCCTGAGGATGGAGAGGTTTGATTCTTCACTGTTTGGTAAATGAAGAGCTGAGGCGCAGAGAGACCATGCAGCTTGTTGTAGAGCAGGGCTTTGAACACAGTGGTGATATTCTGGGACAACATTGTCATTTGCTGGTCTACCCTGTCTTTCATGGTCCGTTTTGACAAGGTTCTGTCCTGCTGGGGAGAGAGAGGACCCCTCAGAGGACCCTTCCCTAGAGCTATCGCGGGGCAGTCCAGAGCCAGAGCAGGTCTGTTCCCAGGAGCATTCCAGGGAGGGTTGTCTGGAAGAATCTAGACCCCTACCGAAAAGTGAGAGCTGGCCATGGAGTTTCTACATTAGACCCTGCTACCAGTGCATAAATAAACATGATACATTTATAGCCTGAACATCTCTCAGGATTGTTGCAAGATGTTCCTAGTTCAAAACGGTTAACCATTAAAGTAAGAGGCAGATGCATCTGTGGACGGTTTAAGGGGCTGTGTCTATATTTTCTCTTATTGATTGCCCTTTGCCTTCCTGTCTGGAACCTTTTGAGAGATGACTGCGGTGCTGAGACGCATTGTCTCTTTCTGGATATTAAAGCTGCACTAGGCTAAAAAAAGCCCAACCCACACCCAGCCCGTATCTGAAAGCTATGAATTGATAGATCCTTGCTTATAGCTCTTCAAATAACTGTAAATTACTCCAGGCTGTTACAGTTTCATTGTAAGGAAGTTCCTTCCTTGACTCAGACTTCTTTGCATCACAGTAAAATGCAATTAGGTGACGTACATATTGGGGCTTAGAAGCACTTACAATTTTCTCAGCCTTATGTTGTCAACTTTTGCTCAATAGCAGGCTTGTGAACTGTGTCACTGTGTCTGTGTTAGCATATATTATCACCATATGGCATTTCAATAGTGAATAGGAAACTTTTATGAGTATGTAAAAGAGGATGGAATGGAAAAAAAAATATTACAGAAAGATAAACCTAACGTGCTGCTTCACAGCTGAGAGTGAGCGCTCTAACTAACTGCTGGTTCTATGGGAAATCAATAATGCCGTGGTCCAATGAGTATTACTGTCTTTTCCCACAGATTTAAAAACAAGAACCACCAAAAAAAAAAAAAACCCGAACAAAGAATGGACCTGGCCAGAAAAATGAGATTTTGATGTCGTTGTGATAAATATTTCTGCCAGTGTTTGCAATCTGAGACCGATTCCTCCCATCCCAGCCTAAATATTCGAAGCCTTACGACATCTTCTTTGCTCGGGGAAAAGTAGTTACATATACAGAAGCACAGTGAGAGCAAGGACAGGTTGCACAGTTTTATGGTCTAGTACAGGTAAAGATGGATGGGGTGGCTGCAGTCGTCTCATCTGGTTGTTGGCATAACCCAGATCAGACAGCTTGCTATCCTGCTGTAAGTAGCACTGTTGTTTATCTTTGGGTTGATGAGAGACTGGGTATGTTACCCTCTCTGGAGTGATTTGTAAGAAGCTGGGGAGAGGTCATTGCGGTCCCAAGAAGCTCAGAGCCATGAAGTATTGACATCTTGCATATCAGCAATCACTGCAGTTGTCCTGGGGGCTCAGACAATTTTGATTCCCTTTTCCAAACCCATTAAACTTGTGATCCAAGGAGAATTCAAGAAAGATGGGAGGCGCAGTTCTGTTTCCATCTGGCTCAGAACTGGGATGCACATGCACTTTCAAGCTGTGATTATGAAGAGGGGAAGAGAAGGTGTCAGGGTTGATTACTGTGCTGGTTTGCAGGAAGGCCAACTGTGCATTACATGAGATATCTGTGCAGTTAAGACCGTTTTGTAGTCTTAAAAAGTGATAGATAAGCCGCTGTTGTTCAGCTGGGATTTTTTGAGCACTGTATAGTTCAGCAGGGAGATAGTACAAATATTGTGTTGAACTCTATTTAATCTTCTCCTGGAAACATTCTGACTGGAGTCCACATCAGCGGGTAATATCCAAAGTGCGAGACAGGGGATCTGGCTGTGGAACAGGGTGGCCACGAGGGTCACAGTGCTTTATGAGGCCCTAGTGACAAGAGAGCTGCTACTGTGCTCAAGACAGCGCTCTCCAGTCCACGTGAAAAGCCATGGAGATACCATGCAGTGGATACAACCATTACATGCTTCTTTAGGGTAACTGTAGATCACTGGTAGGTTTTGGAGGTATCTGGAAGAGTCAGCACCCCAAAGCAGGGCTGTGTAACACTGGAAATCATCAGATTTTTTTGGCAAGACTTGCCTTTGACAAGACTTGGCTTTGACTCTGTTGAGTAATGTGGTCATTTCTAACTAATGGCAATAAAACTTTAGAGAACACCTGCTGTTTCTGTATTGAACATATGTGTGCGTGCTCATGTAAAATCACAAATGCATGCAGGTCTAGAGAGTACAATTTATATTTGGCATCTTTCCTACAAATTGCATTTTAGAATACCTTTAATGTCTTCCTGTAAATAAAATAATTTAAGAATTGAGCTCATTAATGAAGAGAGGGAGATGAGGTAAGGTACAAAGGCAAAGGAGGAAAAGGTTTTCTTTTGTTTTGTGGGCTTTTTAAAGGCAAACCAGCCATTTGATGAATTTCGTCATGTGCTGAACGTACTTGGTGATTTCTCAGGAGGACATATGGACAATCTCAGGAGGCTGTCTGCAGGATAGGAACTGCATGGAGCCAAAAGGAAAATGCTGGGCTGATCGCTTAGTAAGTATAAATGGAGGGAACATCTGAGGATCTCTGGCTCTTTCTCTTATGAGCCTGTGGTGGATTATCCCCTATAATCAGTGCTTTCCCCAGCCCAGTTTCAAATAAATTAAATGTAAATATCTCATTGCTTTCTTTGGGTGATTATTCCAGACTGAAACGTATACAGCTGCTAAGAGCTATTTGACTTTGGCATTTCCTTGCTTAATTTAATCTCCTTGTTCTGAGTGACACTTCATATATGTGTCCCTGCGTGTGCTCTCCTACCACGTGGATGCACTCACTTCCCATACCACGCCTATACATCAGAGTGCAAGGAGGCTGAAATTCCCCAGTACAGAGCTGTAATAAAAGGGCTGACAGACTGGGTCTGTAATATGCCTGACCTGACAATTAAGCAAACTTATTACCGTGTCAGCCTGCCAGATGGATCATCTACTCATGATGTAACGTGTATTGCTTCTGAATGTATTGGAGTGCAGTTTCCTATTTTATGTTTGTTGAGCTGAGAAAGGGAGAGGGAAGAGACAGTTTTATTTGAACTAAACCCACTCGTTTCAAGTGTGTTTAATGATAGCAATATGTGACAGATAAAATCCTAGGCCCTGGTCCATGTTTATTTTAATTTCAAGCAATGGGGAGAGATGGAAGAGATAAAACTAGAGGCTAAAAATGTCTCTTGTTGTAAAACAGCAGATTGAGCCCTGAAGGGGCTTTCCTTGCTTCACTCTGCAGGACTCCCAGATATGTCCATTGGAGGTGGGAACTTGGGACTTTCCCCCTGACAAAGGTCATGTTGGACTGTTTGGGCATCAGCTTTTCTAATTGTTTCCTCTAAGCTTACTAAAAATAGAAATGTCATATTGAAAGAGAGTGGGTGGGAAAAGAGTACTCAGTCTGAAGCATCTATCGCTAACCTGGACTTTTCTTTTAATGTAGTCCCACCCTGAACCTGAGGAGAGGTGAGTTGTTCTTAGACCTGTGTGGTAGATGTATCCCTGAGACTCCCAGACCTCTCACCTGCTGTTGTGTAACCTTGGCTGAGACATCTTGTATCACTGGGCAGCACTTCTCCTGTTAAGTAGGGATAAACTCATTCCTTTGCCTGCCTGCTCAGTGTAAGGTGTTTGGGTGAGTGTTCAGTACCTGGTGCAGTGAGGATGCTTAGGGAATGTTGTGCTATTTATGACCTGTACTATTTGCATCTAGACCTCCTGGGTTTTCTTCTCTCCACACTTCTGTGATGGTAGCATGGGTGGATTGGGACAAATTGTTTCTCTCCAAGGTTTATGTTGAGTACAATCTTGCAAATTCGTGCAGCTCTTTCACTTTTCTGTGGGGCTAAGCTGGCAGCGCCAGCACCAAAGCAGGTGTCTGTTTGTCTTTGAAATACTTACCTTACCAAGGTGCTGTTCTCCATTTTCAAGCTGTTCTCTGCTTGAACAGTTTAAGAACTCCCTATACATTCAAACCAGGTCCCTCAAGCTGCTAATGTACTTCCAAGGAACTGTAAGCTCATGACTCAAGGAAACGTGGAGGTGATGCTCTTGTTCTGTTCTTGAACTGGCTTCCTGACTGGGATGTTGTGCCCAACAGCTGGGAATATTTCCTGAAGACAAGCGCAGTACGGTGTAAGGGAGGCAGCAAAGCTTTGTGCTTAGGCTTGCCATCTCCTTTGGAGATGCATGGTGTGTGGATGTTCCAGTGCATCCAGCACTAGCTCTACCACATGCTGTTGGTTGGCACCCCATTAACTTGGCTTGTTGGGTTCAGAAGAGACTGCAGTTTCATTCTGTTTGAAGACTGTCCCCTGGGAAATTTTTAATATCTTATTTACCTGCTGAGTTTTCTGGAGCATCTTAAGTGCTGGCTGTCGTGAAGAACCAGCTTCAGCTCTGTCTTGGCTCATTTGATAAAAGCATCAGTATCCTGGTTCCCAAACCCAGACAAATGCTTTTGTAGTGCTGTAGGACCTTGAAGTCTGCAAATGAGCTTGGAGGGAAGTCACATCTTGAGTGCACTCAATCAAGTGTGTTTTGTTCCAACTCCTATTGTTACGGTGTTGGCCTACTGCTGTTTTCTTTTAACAGACTGAAGTAGCATGAGTCTGGTTTCTAGAAAAAGAACCTGTGTGGATCAGAAATTGGAATTCAAGCCTTGGCTTTTCAGTATCGTTTTTTCAAGTATCTAGGCCTGAAATTAAGATTGCCCATCCTGCATCAGATGAATGCTCACTCCAGCTCACTGACTTTCCCAGTAAATACCAAAGGAAGAAGACAAGAGAAGTGCAAATTCATAGCAGTACTGTCCCAGAATACTTCTATTTGTCTAAGAATTTGCTATTCACAGAGATTGGATTGATAAAAATGAAGTCTTCCATAACAGGGATTTTTCCTCCATCAGATCATGCATTTGGTTTATGAACTCATGTAAATCTCTGGAATTTAAAGCATTCCATGGCAAAGGAGTCTTATTGAGGTGGGGCAGACCAACCTTTGTTATGTTCTCCATTTGCCTCCCACTTGGGTGATTTCATGCTGCTTCTTTCTAGCACTGGAAGAGGCAGAACAATTCTTCCTCCTGTTTGTACCACTCTGAGTTTTAGCTGCCTTTTTTCAAGGCTGAAGGCTCCTGGTACACTTAGTTGTTTCAGAGAAAGTTGGGAAGTGTAAGTGAAGATCCATTTATTTTCTGATCAGCTATTGCTGTCTACCTGCAAACTGTTGAGTTTGAATGCCAAAACACTGGAGGTGCCTCCTGGCCCTGTGTCATTCTCTCTCTTTTTTTTCCTTTCCTATTAACTTACTTTGAAGCAACGGATTAACTCTGGATTTTGTTTGTTAGAGGTGAAGCCTGGAATTCTGCTGTGTGACTTTGTTTCCAGAGTAACTTTCCTAGTGCCCTGTGTTAGGTGGGTTTTTTGTTGGTTTTAGGTTTTGGGGAGTTTTTTGGTAGGTTTTTGGTTTTTTTGTTTGTGGGGGGGTTTTTTCAGTTGTTGCGGTATTCAACAGTTTGACTAAATTTTGACCTCTTTGCCAAGGTTTTTTGCATGACTCTTTCCAAATAGAGTATCCCAAGGCACTTTGTTCTCATATATGAAGTGGTAGGAAAGATACAAGGTGACTGTTTTGGGAGAGGTCCGATGTAACCACAGTAGTTTGGAACTAAATGGGATCTATTGCTTTCCCTTGCTTTCCAGATCTCGGACATTTTCCTTATATTTCAGTAAGATTTTGAACTGCTCTAGCATTAAGTTTCCCATCTGTAAAACAGAGATGGTAATAAGCACGTATCCCACCTGGCTATCAGACTTCAGAAAGGATTTTCAGATGTTCAGCTGAAATTTCTTCTGCAAGGACAAAATGCTGCAGTTTTGTCAATTTATGTAAAAAATTGTCTCCTGCAGTGAAAAATCAGTATTTCAAATACTTCTGTTTTCTATAAGGGAACGCAGCATCAGATTCTGCCAAATGTGTTAGCTAATGTTTTACATTACAGATTGTGTGCTGTTAATTTAATATCAAGTTTGAAATTATTTGGTCAGTGGGTCAGTAGTCTTAAGTTTCAGAAACATTTAAGAGTTCAATACATTAGAGATTAATAAGATTAGCAATAAAAGCACGCGTTTCTGTAAAGCTAAATTAAAACTTGACCCCTTTTGTGCTGAAATAACTAACACTTCTCCAGCTCTTTTTCTGTCTTCCAAAACTCCTCTGTGCAAGCAGTATGAATCTAGTGTGCTCTGTATTATTTTGCTCCTTTAACATGAGGACCTGTAGAGACAGTGAAAGCTCTGTATAGAAAGTATTGTATAGTGAGGGAGGGAGCCCAACAAAGCTAATTATACAGACACTCCCACTCTATTACCCTTTAGCGAAATTGAGCCTAACATTCCGCTCTTAAGCTCGTTAAACTATTCTTTTTGGGTGCAAGGATCTTACTGAGGGAATGAAATAGCTACACTGTGTAATCAGAATGGGAATTGGAGCAGATCATTATATTTACTCATTTGATTAGCCATAAAATAGCTACTGAAGTCCCCATTTTAAATCTGCTTAGCAATTGTGCAGCAGGGCAAACTGGGTGTTTTAATTAAAAAAGAAAAGAGATTGAGGGGTTGGTTTTTTATATGTAATAAATATACAAACACATGCACGTTGTGATCCAGTTTATGTAAATAACTTCTTCCCTATCGGTGTTCTTGCCTCCTAATTGTTCAGAGTCTGTCTGCTTCCAGCTGCGAAGAAAAGGGGAGTGGAAGTTTCTGCACATCTGCTTTGGAAGGGGCGATGCCTGGGGCTTAAAATCCAGCCGAAGGATCAAATTGCTGTAGGAGGGATAAATAACCCCAGAATGAGATTGCAGGGAGAAAACAGTAGATCCTTGATGACTGGAGAGGTTTTAGGTCGAGTTGTGCAAAAGTCAGTCAGGAATAGTTTAGGCAGGTTTGGCCTGGGAGGCAGGGAGAGGACTGGACTGAGCATCCTCTCGAGGCCCCTTCCACTCTGTAAGGTTTGCTTAAGAAAGGTGAGGCAAGGCCATGCTGCATCATCAAGGGGTTGCCTTTGACCAGTTCTCATTCCCCGAGGGAGCTGAAGTCTCCAGCGTGCTCAGGCAGGGGCAGCACATGGTGTCCCTTGGCACATCCAAGACCTGCAGGTCTCCAGCTGCCTCACAGTCCCTGACCGCCTCTGTGCACAGTGAACAGCTGAGGGTGCCCTGCTTTCTCTCTAAGAATAATTCTGTGCCCTGCCACTGATCTGCCCATAAAGGCTTGGAAATGAGCCATTACCTAAGGTTTCATTCTCTGGCTTCCGTTGCAATCTGAGGGACTTGCAAAGCAGAGCAGATGTTCCAAAGGCAGCAAGCTCTGTAGCAACTGGTTTCTCTGTTCAAGATGGCCACTGTCATCTTAAGTATATAATAATGCCTTTATGAAGCTAAACAGCTACAAAGATAATTCAGCTTCTCATTTGTTTAGTTGTTTTTGAGACAACTTGAAACAGTGAAATGAGCTTGATTACAGAGGGCAGACTTGACTTTTGAAGGCATTAGACTCTATGTGAAGCAATGACAGTTGGCAAGCGTGTGTTGTGCTGCTCTACCTTTGTGGGTCACCGAAGAAGTCATGTTAGTAATGACAGTAACAAAATCATTCTTTTGATGTTTCCTGTGGATGGTGAGGCCTTTGGGCAGCAGGCAGGGGCACAGTAGCACTTCAGCATTGCAGTTGTGAGGGATGAAATACATGTTTTGGATGGTGACTCTTTTTCTGTAGGCAAATTCTCTAGTATTTCCTTTCTGTTTGCTTTTTTAACTGGCACCCAGGATTAGGACCCACTTGGGAATGGCCAGAAATCCTACTGTGCTGAGAAGTCATCTCCAGAGAGGCTCGGGTAAATCCCTCCCAGATGAGCTGTGGGGACCTAAAAGAAGCCACCTGAAAGAAAGAAATGCCAGCACTGGCTATTCTGCATGTGCCAAGGAAGACATCGGTGCCTGGAGTTGTTACTCTGGCATCACTTCACAGCACTAAGTTGAATAAGCAGGACTTTGGGCAGGCTAAAAAAAAATGAAACCCAGAAAATGAAAAAGAACCATTATTAGTGCCAGCATGCTGAATGCAACTGCATGGCCAAGAGAACAGGTGCCGAACTATAAAGAGATTAGAAGCATACTCTAAATTTTAATGAACACCTAACTTTTTTTGGATGTGGCTGGTAGGTCTGCAGTTGGATGGGGCTGTTCTGCATCGTCCCGCATCGCTGCAGCCACCCCAGGGCCCACCTGGCTGGCACAAGGAGAGCAGTCTAAGGGGAACAAGGGGGGCTGCAGGGTTCTGTTTTCACTTGATTGTGGCCGTGAAGATACTTAAGGGCTTTCTCTGAAGTGCTGCACATCTGTAGCTCACGTTGAAGTTAACAGAACATTTGACAGCGAGGCCAATCCTTCCTCTTTTCTTTCCATCCATCAGTCCCCTCTCAGATCCTTCCCATGCCACAAGGATGGAGAGAGCCGCAGTCCAGGCTCACAGGCACGGTACGTGCAGAATAACTGGCCGAGTGACCATCCTGGAGGCGCGTTTCTAATGTTACACACGCCCTTTTGATGCGTGCCTTTCCCAAGGGAGCAGCTGCTTTGCGCCCAGGGAAGCAGGGTTTGTGTTTAGAGCACGTCTGTGAGCTGCGATTGTTGGACTGGATCAAGCTGTCGCTGTGTCACTTAAATGTTACAATCTCTCAAGCTGTCACGATGACTTTTAAATTGAAGCAAAGGTGGGGGCTTCCTTTCCACATCAACAGCCGCGCCGTTCCCAGAGCTGTGCGTTCTAGCGCTCTGCCGCCCGCCTCTCCGTTGGAGGATTTTTTAATCCTCCCCACCCTCCTTTCCAGGGGTTATTCCCAGCTCACCTGCCTGGCTGCGGGAGGGCATGGTTAGATCAGGACACACAGCTCTCTGCTTTCAGCCAGTCAGATGTTTCCAGCCAAGAGCTCAAGTTTTCATAGCAATTTGGTGTCATTTGCATAGGATTCTCTCCCTTCCAGGGAAAAGTGTACTCCTGTAATCTGATCTAAAAGGGCTCCTAAAGGAGCGATTTAACTATTTCTCTAGAAGTATGTAATAAATTTCCCAGGAGGACTGGTGTTCTGCGTGGTGGAGGAGTGAGAAAGTATTTAGTGAGATTTCCCAAGAGATGAGCCTGAATGTGTCTGTTCTATAGACAAATCTGCTATTACTGCTCGCTGCAGGGACATGCAACGGTGCGCAGAGGCTGTTTTGGCTTTGCTGGTGTTCTGCCACTTCGGAACGGGCTTCCACTTCTGGAAGAGCTGACCTCAGTAGTGTTTGTTTTGTGTGCAAACCTTTGGGTGCCTCTGATGGGTTAAGAAGTGCTGGGTTGGCTTGCTGAGAATGTCTCCCATAGGTAGAATGAGCTGCGCTCACACAGTCCCACCACCAAAACACACTCAGACCTTTGCTCTGTGAAATGAAGGCAAGGGCAAAGCCGTTCCTGTACGTGTCCAGTTGCAAGTGTTGGGAAGTCTCTGTGGATTTTTTCCAAAGGCTGTGAGAGCCACGTTCTGGCATTTACAAAGCAACAAGATTGATGCATGTGTTTATGTGACAGGCAATGGCGAATTCATTGCACTACTGGTGAATCCATCAAAATTTATTGGTCTCATGCTGTTCCCTTAAGATCCTGCCTGGACTGGAGCAATACCCACCAACAGCCTGATGAGCCCAAGGTTATGGTATGTGCTCCTGCTCCAGTTGCCATGGTTGGTGCTTTCAGATGAAGGCACTGGTAGGTGAGGAGGTGGTGACTTGCAGTGAGGGCAGCTGAAATGCATGAGCTGCTCTGGCAGCCGGACACTTAAGATGCTGGTGTGTGAGCTCATAGGTGCTGAAACTTTGGGTAGGAGGAAAAAAAAAAAAATCAAATCTTGAAAGCTGTGGGAAATTTGGTCTTTGGCATGTGAGTATGAAAACTTGTGGCGTATGGCATCCACAGAGAGCTTTGCACTCAGTTGGGCAGAGAGCTAGAGGAGCTGAAGGGTAATGTCCCTGTTTTAAGGCAGGGACAGTGCTGCCTTTTAGCCCATCAGAGCTTGAGCTTTGCAGATGTCCTTTCCCAGGCTAAGCTGGGACGTGAGCAGGTTGCTCATTCTGAGTGCAGGAAAGCCCAGAGCCCCACTTCAGCCCTCTTACAAAGGACCGGTCCCCTCCACTTCTGGATCAGTGACGTTGCAGTTGAGTTTCTCCCTAGCCTTTGGGCTGCCTGCTCTCAGGTCCCATCCAGTTCTGGATGAGCAGGAGATGATGTGGAAATGCCCCCCTCCAGGCAGGGGTGGGCAGTGACTAAGCTCACTGTTTCAGTCAGCTCCTGGCCCGAGCACTCCCACCGGTGTCATTATTGCTCCTTGGGGGTGAGTGACTACTTCTCTGAAGCCCTTTGCAGTCTCTTTGGAGTCTGCCCGTGCGGCGTCTCTGCCTGTGTGTCCCTCTCCCATTCAGGGTTGGTGGAATGACTAAGTACTGCTGACGGCATTACTTGTTGGCCTATATTAATTATTTCCGCGGGTTCTATTTACTTGCGTGCTCCCTACGGGAATGCTGTGCATACAGATCACAGCGGCACTTAATTTTATTGCAGTAAGCGGCTGAGGTTGGGAAAGGGGAGGGGGAAGAGGAGAGAAAGGGTCGTGTATGCGTCAGCCCTGTCAGGCTTTTCCTTCTGTTTCATTTGTGCTGAGGTTTTTATTATCATTAAGCCGATTGTATCTGTGGCACAAAGGGCTGAGTTACCTCGGTAACCACACTAGCTGGGATGGTAATCCATTTATAGCATCACTGCTCAGGTCTGATTAAATTAGCATGCTGATGACGTAAATGCTTGGCTGGGTGATGCTGACGAGGCTGCTCCTAATAGGAACTCTCGCCCTTACATTTATTCTCATTTATTTCATGAGACCCCTGCAGGAAATGTACAGAAATAAGGCTACAGATGATTGACTCTTGTTTTCAGAACAACTTGTGCTGCTAGCAACAGACAGCGCTTTATCTGAATGCAGACAGCAGCCTGCACATTTCGCCTTGTTTCTTCCCGCTGCAGAATTCCCCACGCAGCCCTGCCGAGGCAGAGCCCCGGTCTCGAGCCCTGCTTGCCATCTGCCACAGCAGCAGCGGGAGCAGCTCCTCTGTCTCATGGTTTATTTCCAGACACCGCTACAAAAGAAATAAAAAGGGTAATAATAAAAGAAAAAGGAACACCCTGGTTCTTTACTCCCTCTTGTGAGTTTCTTGCAAACACAGACATGCTTTTACTCATTCGAAACAAGCCAGTTATTTATGTCTGAATTTTCATTGTTGAACAATAACATTCAGTGCTAGCGTTTAATACCATGTGGATCAAATGCTTTCAGCATCTTCTGTCCAGCCCCCTTGAGGGAAAACACTGACAACTGCATGATCACATAGCTGTGCCTGTTGTTTGATGAAGTGGTGAGAACAAGAGGACTGAGAGTTGCTGAAACTCCTGGCTTCCCTTCCCAGCCCGGCCTCTGATTTACTGGAGAAGCAGTCTTTGGGCAAGCGGCTTCCTAGCAGACCATTTTGGCCTCCCAGGACTTCAGTTTTTCATCTGTGAAAAGAAAATTAAAAGGATGTTGGTTTGTTTTGTGGGTTTGGGTTTTTTTTTTAATTCCTTTTTGGAAGAGGCATAGGACTGATTAAGTGCGTTTAAGTTCCAAAAGTATTTGGAGATCCTCAGGTGGAAACTCTGAGGTTCTGAGCAACTTACTATTTTAATTGTCAGGTTTGATTTATCCAGTCAGCATAGAGGGATTTAAAAGGAATTTTTGAACAAAAGCAGTTTTGGGATAGAAGACTAAAAATGCAATAAATTTTAAGTAGCAATAAATAGTTTGGCATTTGCCCTGGAGTGTGAGCAGATGTGGCTGCAGACAAACCACTGGAGCTACACCTGCTTTGAGTAGGATTTGGACGTGGATATCTGTTATTTGTGAAATAAAGAGCGTGGTTTTGAGACACGAATGAGAACAGGCAAAGGGCTGTCATCTTCTGGGTGTGCTACTTCTCACTTAGCACTTACAGGGCTTTTCCCTGGGGAAAAGGGATGGTGTTTGGGTACATGGGAATCCTCTCCCCAAACCTCTCCCAGCCTTGGTCTCTCTCTTTGGAAAGTATCCAGCTTTTGGGAGACCCTGCCCAAAATTTCAAGGCATTGCTGTGTTTAGATGAAGGGTGCTGAATTTGTCAGCGTCAGTGCTTCAGCCGCCTGGCAGCCAGCTGTCCGGCTGAGCCAGAGCACCCACATGCAGCTCTGTTTGCTCGGTGCTCCTTATGCAGTGGTGGGGAGCAGGCAGGATGGAGATGCTCCTACTTGCACCTTGGTCTGTGTGGGATGCACGCGTGCTGCAGCTGCAGCTCCGCCAGCACCATGCTGAGACATCGGCTCTGATCACCAGCCTCCTCGTGGAGCAGGTGCCCTTTGTTAATGAAGGCATTCTGAAGGGTTTGATTCTACCTCTGGCTCAGTTCAGAGCATCCCTCCATCGAGAAGTCCCGCACCCCCGGCCCTGGATGCTGTCGCACAAGCTGGCTGCGTTTCTGTGGGTTGTACAGTACATTAATCCTCACAGCAGAGAGATTAAGGACCTAACAGGGCTGCTGCCTTGAAAGAGCCTTACCCTGGGGCGTTCCTTTAAATTTAAACTTTAATGGCTAATACCATTAATTTACAATTTCCACTGTGAAAAATGTAAAAGCCACCAGCCGCAGCGTGTTCAGGGGGGCTGCCATGCTCCTTGGCTGGACTCTGCTTCCTCCAGAGGTGACGGGCACGGGCATCATTTTGCTGCTTTATTTACTAGATAATTTTCAGCTCCCAGTAGAGTGAGCTGCCTCTGAGGGCCATGGACTCATGGTGACCCTCTCAGCACATGAGGTGATGGAAGCTCTTAGCAGAAGCATCCATCACTCAACAAGAGGAACTCCAGAGTGTACCAGGGCTTGGGAAGTCACCCTTTCCCTCCTCAGGTCCATGGCATCTCCTGCTTAATAAATAAATAATCAGCCCTCTCTTAATTGCCACCCTTTGTTTACCTAACCTGCGCGCGGTGCGGAGGAGTGAATGGAGAGGAGGTGTCTGTCTCTGCTTGAGCAGCATTCGCAGACTGATGGGCAATATTTCGGTATCAAGATTGTTCATTTTGGGGGGATCATAAGAGCTAGCTGAGGTCTGAGCCCCTCCTTTTCAGCTTTTTGTCCAAAATAAAAGTCATATTTTGGTCTGAAGGGTCTGCCCGTGACTTGATTTGCTGAAGGAGAAGTTACTCTGGCTCTAATGAGCTCCAGTCAGACAACGACCACAGTTTGGGAGGGAAAGTCCCACCGAAATTCCCCTCCCTTCCCCACAGGTTTCTGTGATTTTTGGCATGAGTGCATTGCCTTAGAGTGCCTGGAAATTTTCATTATAGGTGAGCAAAATTTCAACTCATTTGTCTACCAAATTAGAGCAGAGCAGGGGATGAACAGTAATAAAATTCCTCTTTATTGAAACAGACCCGTTCTTGCTCATTTGGAGAAAAAGAAAAGCCTCTCGTGTTTGCATGTGTTTTGATTTTGATGCTGCTTGAGCCTGGTCCCTCTCCTCTCTAAAGTCCTTGGGATATTTGTGTTTAATTCCAGTGGGAGGGGAATATTTTGGCAGAATTTGCTTTAACACCATAAGGTTTTGTTTTTATTTGGGGAGAGACAACACAAGAGTTGGGGGGTTTTTAACCATTTTTATTGTTCTAAAGGCAAGTTTGCTGCTTATTATCTTGCAGGCTTTTATCTGGTGCTGAGTCATGGAAGTGAGAGAATGTGTAGGCGTCTTAGCATAAGAGAGAGTAATTCTGTCATTTACATTTACAGACAGTTATGCTTTCCAGAAAACTTTTTTTTTCTTGTGGGTTGCAAAAGTGATTAATCTGCTGCTGAAACTGTCAAAGGAGGTTTTCTGTTTAAGAATTTTTTGAAAGAGAGAAAAATCTGTTTCTACTTATAGGAAATAATAAGGTAGAAATTGAAGTGAAAAAAAAAACATACTGAAAGAACAGACAAGAAAATGTTCCCTTTCCTAATGATATTTTTCCTTTTTCTTTTTATGTATCTATCCATCTGTCTATCAGCCTATATATCTATCTGTCTGTCTCACGGAAAAGTTGTGTGGACTTTGATAGATACAAAACTAAATATAGTAGAATTCTGGCTGACTTCAGCATTATCAATTCCAGCTGTTAAAAATATCATGGGATCGGTTTAAAATGATTTGTATTTTCTCTTTTAAAAACCCTCAAATGTTTCTCTGCAGTAGCAGTAGGATAAACTATTTATTTTCTTTTCCTTCTTCCTTTATTTTTCCTTTTTTCTTTTTCCATCTTCTCCTTTAAAAAAGGTTTTTCTGTTATTATTAAAAAAAAATTAATCACAGCCGAGGGGAAAATCTTCTGTCCTTAAGGTATATACTCAGTGGTGAAAACTGTAGTGCTGTTAGGAGGTTTAAGAGAGTTTACAGGTTTCAACCCAAATTTGTATAGACCATGAAAATCAACAGCATGATCTACTGTGATCTTTGTTTGTTGTACCCATTCCGAAGGAGAAACTGAATATTTGGACTGGGACTTTCAGGGTTTTTTTCTACAAACCAGACAATGATGTTTTCAAATGATCTGGCAGAGTAGGGTGGGGATACAGAAACACAAGCCACTTTCGGCAAGGTTTATCCCTTTACAAAGATATGATATGCTGCATCTGCCCAGCAAAAGCCTTCTTTTTGGGGTTCCAGCTTAGCTGATGCTGTGTGGTTACTTAGAAGCAAGGTAGCTAAAGCAGGATGCTGTGCTGCAAGCTGTAGCTATCACAAGTAGCCCTGGAAAGAAAGAATGAGTACCCATCATCTCACCTCTCAACAAGGAGAGCATGCAGGGCTATGTCCCACATAGCTGAAGGAACCCGAATTGCCACATCTGCTCGCTTGCTTTGGTTTTGGCATCTCCCTTGTCCCTGCTCTGGTTACAGTGTCTGCTCTCCTCCTCCCCTGTTTCTTACAGCTGCCCTTTCCCCCTCTGCAGCCGTAGCAGCTTTACGATGGGCCTTTGGCCTTCAGCAGAAAATGATTTGTGCCATGTAAGAGGAGTATTGATTTTTACATCAGATGGCCCATGAGGCTTTGGAAATCACATTTATTTCCCTTTAGTGTGGCTTATCTCTAGCTTTTAGGAAAAGGTGAGCTTTGGGCCCCATGAGATTTCCTGTTCGGGGTGAATGGGCTTCAGCATTTAGATCTTTTCACTGGAAAGCCATGCGCTGCAGCTGGACTTCTAAATTAAAGGGGGGAGGGAATTAACCTGGCTTAACCTAAGTTTTGACAATTCCGTTGAGAGGCCAGTGACTCATTTAGAGAATTCAGCGAGTCCACAAGGGCTAGAATGATGCTTCTGAAAGCTTATAGAATGTCACTGCTTTGTGTTTTAACAATTGGGTCCTGCAGTGAATTCTTGTGGGCTGTTACGGAAAAGAGATTTATTGATGACTTGTGATGCCAGGATGCTTGCTCTGTGCATAATTATTATTATTTTTTAAAAACAAAAATACATTATGAACCACAAAAAGAAAAAAGGAAGGTGTACTGCAAGCTAGACGTGAAGTACAATGTAATCCCATTATAAATTCAGACTCTGACCTGAAGTTTCCCCACTCCCCTCAAGTTCAGGTCTGGACCTTAATTTGTCCTGTGACAAACAAGAACGAAAGCCACGAAACTCCGTTTTGGATCCAAAATTCCTTGCAATTGGGCGTCCACTGCTGAGTTCTGGAGAGTATTGAGCTCTTGTTAGAACATTGTTGAAGCCAAGCTGCTCAGAAGGACTAAATTAATACTCTTAGTCCCAAAGTTTTTAGCATTTAGTGCTCCCGCCCCAGGGCTAGAAAGTCACTGTTTCAAATTCTGCAGTTAAAAATGTCAAAATCAGTTAGGCTATAAATCCCAGTAGCCATCAGTATGCATTTATACATCCACCACAGGGAAAGAAGTGAGGAGAGAGGGAGGATATGTCTGTTTGTTTTGAATTAGCCTGCTTGTTTTTAATTCCTAATGCAAATGTGTTTGTGGCCGGATGCACAGGTCAGGGCGCACAGCTGGCCCGGGAGCCCGGCTGGTCGATGCTGCTATTACGTGCTGAGCTGGGTGCTTGGAGGTGCTGAGGTTTAGCCCAATCCAGGCTATACTTAGTCTTGATTACAAATTTCAGTTGCTTTTGTTGGGGTTGCAGCAGTACAAATTACCAGGGTCTCCTCACGTGTTATGTTTTAAGCAGAGCTAGACTGTTACTACCTGGGGGAGGTTATATCTGAAGGATTCATTACAGTTTGCATAGAAGCCTCTGCTGTGTTCCCAGGGGGGAGAAAAACTCCAAATCCAGAGGCTGGAGTAGGCCAAATCCCAGTCTACAATCCAGTGTTTTTGGAGTAAATCTGCTGGAGTCAACCAGACGTGCTTCAGCTGGCACCAGTGTCACTGAGATCAGAATCTGGCTTGGTGTTAGGCACATTTAAAAAATGTAACGTGGACAGCAAGAGGCATTGGAGAATATTCTGGTTCTCAGCTGTGGCTGTGTTATCCTTAACCCGATCGCCAGCCATGGGATGTTATTTTGATCTAAGAACAGTGTAAGCGAGAAAAATTGTAAGTCATAACTTAATCGGGCTCATTAGGTCATTATTGATGGTTAGAAACCTCTTCTTTTTTTTCTTTCTTTTCCTAAAACCAAGCCAAGAGGAGTGTGGCATAGAAGAAAACCTGGTATTAAACTAGTATATGAGCTACATGAAAAAAAGTTGACATTTTGGACTAAGTATATAACTTACTCTGCACTATCACAACAAACCGAAACGCAGAAACATGGCTTTTGTGTTCCAGTTAAGAATGGAGAGAAGATTTTGTTTGTTTGTTTGTTTGTTTGTGTTTTTTCGGTGTTTTTTATATTAAAACTTACAATGGTTATTTGTGGGCTTGTTTCCTCAAGGCATATTTAGGAAAACTGGATTAATTTATAATGCCTTTTGCAACAGAACCAAGCCTGGTGAGGCAATGGATTTGATGTTGCTTTACACAGGCTTTTCAGAGCGCTCCTCTTATGACTCTAAATTTTTATCAATGTGTCGTTTGAGTAAACACTTTATTAGCCATACGCTTAACGTAATTATGTCTTCTATATGAAGAGAGGAAAATAGTGAGGAAACAGTGATTATTCTGGGTTAAGACTTCAATTTAGAAATATTCTTACTTTCTGTATTGTTTTATACTCAAGTATTTCTGTGGTGCAGATGGCATTTTTTTTCTGATGCTATAAATTAATGTTCTCTCTTTCGCTTTTCTGACTTGTTATAGCACAGCCCTGGTGTTTTGACTAGACAACTAGCAGTGAGTAAATTCTATTTATCTTGGTGTATGTATTTATATACCTATAGAATAATTTTAAAAGCCACAGCACGTGAAAGAAAACCCTTATAATCTGATTTCTCAACATTGTACTTGGAGTCTGCAATGTTGTGGAAAGACTAAGGTATTTCGGGCAGCGGTGATAACCCAGGCAGACGGATAAATGAGGGAACGTTCCACTCCACTTCCCAGAAGGAGCCATCTGGGAAAGCAGTTACATTTGACCTGTTGTTGGAGCTCGTCAGCCTTTTGGAAAGGTGTACATGGGACCTAATAGGAAAATAACCTCTCTGTTACATCTGCCACTCTTTTATGGGGTTTTTTGGTTGAGCTGTTATTTTTTTGGTGAAGCTGTATAGTTTTTCTCTGCTGCTAACCACTCAAGTTACTAACTTGAATCATTTTGTAGCCCACTAAAAATATTGGCAGATGACAGTGGGTTCTGGACCTCAAGTGAACCATAAGAAAGCAGATGTTGTATGAACACGGAATTGTTCGCTGATGCTGCTGCTCTTCTGTACTATTTGCGCAGGCTTTAAAATGTGGGGAAGAGAAGAATAAAAACACATGGTTTTCACAGGAAATAGAGACAATACTAACATTCAGAAATGTTTATGCCCTGTGGTAGGATAATTTTTTAAATCTGGTTTAATAGAGTTTGGGAATTTGAAAGAGATAAATAGGTTATAAATGCAAGCAGTGCGGCAAATAAATGGAATTGTAAACAAATAACAAGTAACACAGAGTAAACCAAGTAGTGTCTGAGAGCATATGTATTTCATATTATTTTATGTGTGCATATGCACACTCTTTTTAATGTTCTCGAGTATTAATAAAGGAAGAAAGCTTGCATGCTCTATAAACACTAAAATTCCATTGCAATTTAGTAGGAAATGAGAAGCTTTAAAGAGTTTTTTGGGACTGTTCTTTAAATCCGTTGTTCAACATGCAGTAGAGAATGATAACTTTTCTATGTAAATTGTAAAAGACTTCTCCAGAGGATTTCATGAATAGGTGTATTTTACCCTGTCAGTCACAGGTGCACATCCCTTCCCCTCACACATGCATCCTCCATTCTACCTTTTTAATCCGTTTTTTATAATCACAATACGCTTCCATGGACAGTGATATAATCTGTATAAGCCTCCAACCTGCCCATATTTATCATACACATGAGTTTCTTTTCCATTACCAATAGCAAGTTACAAAGGAAGAAAAAAACGTTTTTAAGTCTGTGGATTGTCTAATTATGATACTTCAAGCTTCACTAGCTTAGTAATAGCAAAAGTCATAAAAATACTTTGCTTACCCAAAGTACTTATTTATAGAGCGGTGGAGGCTCTATAGGCAGGGCAACATTTTGCCTAAATTAAGCAAGGAGACTAGTTCAGCCCATTAGAAGGGCCCAGTGTGCTTGAATGGAAATGCTTTGGACATTCCTGCATTGCTAAACCTTAGAGAAGGTGTTTCATACAGAACTTGGTTTTACTGCTCCATGCACATAGTGACTTGTCTTCACATGGTACTAATCTACTCATTTTGTGGTCGTCTGTTCCAAGATTGTATTCAGTAGTTCTCTGTTTTGATGTAGCCAAAGGGCTGTGGTATACAGCTTCTTATGTAACATATTGCTGAGTCGATGTGCCACTGATTCAGCCAGTGCAGGGGGCTGCCGTTGCATGTTCCTGAGGTCTAGATTGGCAAAAATTTGGCATTTTAGAGATCAGAGTGGGAAATTACAGAAATAACCCAAGATGAATTCAGGAAAAAAATAATTTCACGTGACTGGCACCTTCTGTAGCTTTTTGACAAAGGTATTTCTTGTGTTGATATCCGATGTTCTTGTAGATATAGACAAAGTTGCTACTGCATTTGAACTGGTCAAGCATAATTGCTTAAATAGGAGACTTTTAATCATAACTAGCCCTTCCAATGAACTAAGCTTAAATTATGGCCCTTGAGTGTCCACCAGAGCTACAAGTATTTAGGTCATCTTTTAAAACGGGTGTCTCACATAGTCCTCCTCATAAATACCAGATGATCACGCATCAAAAAGGGAAAAATGAATAAAAACCCTCATAGTAGTCATCATAGTGATATTATTGGGATAAACAAATAAAAAAATAAAACTGAAACTAAGAAGGAAGAGCAAAATTCTTCCCTGGCATAACACTGTTGTGTTTTGGAGACCAAAATTTTCAGATGTGTTCAGGCTCTTTGGAATTAATGGGGTGTTGGAAAGTGGAAACCCAGATTGCCTAAACCGCTTGACGCCCGTCCTGAAAGCTGAACCAAGGTGCGTGCCTATAGCTGCGCACGTCAGTTGTGAAAGGCTGTTTTCCATGATAAAATATTGGAGGTCAACTTGTTATCACCTTTTCTTTTGCACACCCTCTTCTCCCCTGTGTTTTAAACTGGGCTGCCACAAAAGAGGTTGTGAACAGAAATATTAACAACTATGTTGACTCCTTTTCCACCCACAGTAGCAGCTGAAAAACAGATCAAAGCGCAGAAGCAGTTGTGTTCTTGTAACACTTTATGGCATCTGTAAGGTATTCTCTTCATTTGAGAACCAGAGATGAACACATTATTAGATTTCTCCTCTTCTTCTTTTGGTGTAATGCCTAGGAGCCATTTGTTTGAATACCTTGATAGTTTCTGGTGATCAAGCCAGCAAGCTGTATCCCATATAAACACATCTGGGAAGTATGAGTGTGGCTGCCGATCCACACACAGCCCGTGCCTCCGTGACACTCACTTGTCAGCTGTAAACTAGAAATGAGGGACTGATGAAGCTGTAAAGAAAAGCTTCCTCTGATTATAAACATGCTTTGGCTGGGGGTTGTAAGGTTTTGGACTGGACTTCAACATTTTGGACTAGTTTCTAAGGGCATTTTGACACCTGAAGAACTGTGTTAGCAACTGAGCAGTGTGCACCGCATAGCAGCAGTGCAGAGGGGACTAACGTGTCCTTGGTGTGCTTGGCCTCCTAACTGGACATTATGAAGAAGGCCACAATACCCTGGACATTGAAAATGCATCAGGTATGCTGAATGGGGGGAGTGCTGCTGTTCAGGACCTCTGGACATTCAGCAACCCAGCTGGAGCTCGACTAGGACTCCAGGCATCTGCATGTCCCAAATGAAAGGCCAGATTTCTTCTCTCTTTCACCCAGATGTTTTTTCAGACAGAAAAATCGGATATGTCCAGGGAAACCTGCCATACATTATTGCTAGCAAGGAAGCTTGTTCAAGCACAGAATTTGAAGTCAGCAGGAGTTAGATGCGTCTGCACATCAGGAAACCCCATAAAATGCTTGTTCATGTTTTCAGGTACCTGAAGGCCCAGGTTTCAAAGCAGAGTATTTGATTTTTCTTTGGGGATATCCTTGGGGGAGCTGGGATCTGCTAACTCAGGTGAGAGGGAAGCTCAGCCTGTTCCTGGCAAGGCAGCATCTCCAGTTCCAGCGGGAGCCGCTGTTCAGCATGGAGGTGGGAAAGGGCAGCCCACCCACATCACCCCCTTCATGTGCTGGAAATGCCTTGCTGTCCAGCCTCTCGGGCTTGTGTTGCATGGCAGAGTCCTGCCTGATCATCTGAGCTGCTGGCATTCAGAAATCCTCTTGGTGCTCAGCGCAAGCTGAGTTTGAGTGGCAGTGTGCTTAATATGCAGGGAAAAGGTATCTGTGCTTCTTCGAGTCATGTCAAAATTACCTGCTTATTGTGGAATTCATCTCCACTAACTTGTGCTGTCTAAATATTCAGTGACTTGTCTCAGCTCTTTGTATGCTTCCTTAACAGTCAGTGAAGTAGATTCCCCCAGTGGATGATTCATCTCCCCTGTTTTAGGCTTCAATATGAGATCGGGATAAATGACCTCGTGGAGATGGATTTCTCAGGTAGAGCTTTAAGCACCTCTAGCTAGCTGAGGTGGATGCCTGTCCATGGCATCAGGAGAAGCCAAGTTAATTTTCCACCCTTCACTGGCTTCCCACCCAGGCCTCTGACTGCTGCCACACTTAGAAGTCTTCAGCTGGCACGTGCCTGATCTAGGTGCGTGTTTCAGTCCAGCTTGTGTCGGTGGACCATGCAGAAGAGTGGCTGAGTTTGGAAGAGAGATGCTGCGGTGGCAGTGAGAACTGGCAGCCCCCTGGGAGTGCTGCATCCTGGGTTCAATTGCCAGGTTTCTGCCTTTCGAGGAGTAAATCTTGTTTCATTCCTCTCCTAGAGTAAATAATGCCTGAAACATTTGAAACAGGCAGACCCAGCCAGAGCTAGGTTCTTAACCTGTGCTCTGCAAACCCTGGGGATCCATGGATCACTCCTCAGGTAACTAAGAAGAATTCAGTGAAAGGTAACTTAAAAAAACATGTTTATTGTCAGTAGATTAACTCTCACCATAAAGGAGCTTGTGTGTCCTGAAAAACATTTGGGGACTGCTGAGCATAAAGGTTGAAAACCACTGAGGTGGAGTAATGTATCTTTATAAGTGATAATTTGACAGCTAAAGGGGTAAACCTATTCAACTGTACCTTTATGAAAAATGCCTGGAGAATTGAATAGAATGTGATAAACTTTGTGTTGGCATTTTTGATCCAGTCTGTGAAAGTGAATAACTGAAGGGATTCTATAGAAAATACTCCATAAATGCAGAAAATAAAAGGAGTATGAAGTCCTTTTCATAAAGGCTCCAGCTGATCATATAGAATCATACTCCTGCTGTAGACTATAGTTATTCTGTACTCTTTTTAAGATTTAATCCCAACAAATGATAGAGAATTATAGGCTAATTTCTGTAGAACGACAGGTTTCATCCTTAGCATCTGTGTGATGACTTTTTAGTTGCAGTTATACATTTAATTTAATTTAAAATCTATGTAAATAATCCCCAGAGAATGAAGAACACCCAAATAATCAGGAATTTGGGTTTCCCCACCAGAGTAGCTTTGACTGCAGGTGCTCAGCTTCAACATTCAGACCCCTACGACAGCATGGGTTTATCACAACACCAGAGACTTCTCATATGATGGTTGGTACAAGAAACTCCCACAAATGTTTATAAACTTTCACTGCATTTAAGAAGACGGGGCAGGAGTTGCCAAGCAGAATAATTCCACTCATGATCACACGTGGTAACATTTTTTAGGAGAAGTGTTTTGGGGGTTTTTTCCTCCCACATTGATTGGGTTTTACTTGATTTTGTCAGTATTAGTTCACCTTTATTTGAACTGCTGGATAATTCATTTGTAGAAGAGGCAGTACATTTAGGTACTTCCATCTGTGTTTAAACAAGGCTCTTGTGCTTTCCCCATTAAAAAAAGAAAGATTTTGTATTATAATGCTTGTGGTAGATGAGGTTCTGAATTTAACTCCTTCCTACTCTAGTTTCTCTTAACAACTCTGAATTATCAGCACCTGGGGTTTCTAGTTTACTCTCTCTTTGCAAATATGAATTTGCAAGGAGGGGTTGATGGTAAGTAGCGTGGTTCTAATTTGCACTTGCGAAGTGTGTCAGACAGTTTCATCTAGTGCATGGTGAGCAGAGGAAAGCCTGTCTTCCTCTGAAAACAGCCCTTAGAGGATGTCAGAGAGCATGTTTGGCTGTGATAGTCACTTGCAAATGCACTATGGTTTTGAAATGAGCTGTCCAGGAGCTGCTAGAGGAAGGGATGCCTGCACTCCTATGAATCCACTCTTTGTCATTGTCTTTCTCTTTTTTCTTTCTCCTGTTTCTACTTGTTTTCACACTTCTGGGCTGTCAATTCAGTGTGCTTTTGGATGAGTCTACCTCATGGTGGTAGAAGTTCTGTGGACTCGTTTGAATGAAACATTTTGTGGGAGTTATCTGTTTTGCTGGGCCTGTACCCAGTGATATAGGTATCCCCTTCCAGTTTTCTATTCATTACACCCTCTCCATCTACCTGGCATTTTTACAGCCTCATCCATCCCCCCTATCCTCCTAGTGCCTTCCAGACATCTGTTGAAATCACTCTTCCCCATGGTATCTGAGTACCCTTCTCTCATCCTTCCGCACATGCCTGTCCTCAGAGCAGGAATCTTGTCCATAGTTCATGTGCATTTATAAAGTCTTTTCTTAATCCATTAATAATCTAGAGGTTTAAGCCTGGGGTGATATTTGAGTGCATGGCTGGACACAGAGAAGGCTGGACTGTGGCCACCCTTCTCTCTCCCAGGCAAAAGGGCAGAGGATTTATGGTGATACCTCACCTATGCCCTCACTGAGGAGCTACAGCCAATGTTCCTCTTTGCATCCCCATAAATTGTTGGTGTTCCAGTAGCGTTAAATTCCATTTAACCTGTCCCATTTCTCCACTATACAACATTAACTAACTTTACACCTTCTTCCTCCCCCTAAAGCCCAGCTTTCATCACATACTTGCCCAGCACCCTCAGAGGAATTCAGAATGAGTCACGCAGAGCGCCTCTGGGGACTCCTATTGATGCAAACTTCCTCCTCCTCAAGGCAGCCTGTGGTTTGAATGCCACAATGCAGCCGGTACTTGTTGGCTTGAGCCTTTGCTGTGAAGGTAATGGCAGAGCTGGGTCTCTGGCCCAGGCACCCCCAGCTTGCTGCCTTTCTTCACTGGGCTCCAGTGCAGGAGGGGAGACATCCTCTTCGTAGTGTCAAACGTTGGAGCTGCTCCCAGCCTTTCAGCATGTCAGTGAATAGGCAGTGAAGGGTTTTTTGGAGAAAGGGGTTATTGTTCATTCTTAAGGTGTATTCCAGTCCGGGCAGGAGGACTGGCTTCAAGTGTAACGTAGATGTTTATATGTAAGATTAAAGTCCTCCAGTACTTGGGATGGAATAGACTTCCATTGCAAGAGCTTTACTAGTGGTCTGTCATCACCTGCTTCCAGTGTCTGCATTCAGAAACCTGAGATGTGATGAACAGAGCTCATTTATGTTGCTTTGGTTGGGCTTTCCTCCTCCTCCCGATAGGCCATTGTCTTTAAAGCATTATCTACCTTTTCCCTCTTCACATGGGGAAAAAAAAAAAGCTTTTCTGGTGGTAATTACACAGTACTGTGTTGTGGACCTTTCATCCCATTACAGTAAGTGGACAAACTACTGTCATTTACAAGAATGAAATAGGTGAGGAAATGGGAAAGTTTCTAGCACTCCCAGCTGTAAATGCCAAACTGAAATGGGAGAATAATTTCAACAGAAAGCAAATTTTCTTGCTAGCAATGAGCACTGGTGCAGTTGTGCTCTGAAGCGGGGATGGAGGAATGGCTCCTCCTCATCAGGTGTTTCAGAAATAGAAGAATCAGACAATATTAATGGAGGGCTACAGACCCTTAACCTGTCTCTGCCCTTACAGTTCAACTGAGACACGCTTCAGCTCTTGTTGCTCTCAGTTTCAAAATCTCTTCAGTCTGTCTATGTACTGCCTTGTCATGGAACTGTTGGCAGGGTCAGGGTTTGCATATGTTGAGGTGTTTTTCTCCAGCAGAAATTTACTGCCTTATTATTTCCCACTTGTTCATGCACACCTTTTCAATCTCTCCAAACAAACTGATACTCTTATTCACCTGTTGCCTTTCTCATTTATAGGGATTCCTCATGGGAGGTTTGCCCTGAAGGTGTAAGGTCTTTACCAGTGCATCAGTGAATATCTATTTGTATGTCACAAGGGAAGAGCTACCAGTTGGGTAGTTGAGCTTCCTTATTCTTTTGCTTGTGGACTACAAGTTGAGTGGCTGGCTCTTATCTTCCTTTTCTTCATATATGGTGGTTGCCAGCTGGGGGTGGGCAGGGGTGGAGTGTCTCCATTCTCCCTCCCGCTCTGGAAGACAGAAGAGTTTGGTACCTTTGGAGGCCCAGAGAAATGGGTGAAGTTCCTCTGCAGCCACTGGCCTGGGTTGGTCTGGCAGCAATTTATTGCCGCCACCTGCTGACCAGGCAGAGGATTTCTCTTGTGCGTGGGGTGTCCCGATGAGACCCCGTCGCGCTCTCCCCTGGCCTGTGGTGCCAGCAAGGGTGTGATGGGGCAGTAGGGAGAGATCAAGGTGTCTGCATGAAAACACTCGGGGACAAATACAAGATTGGTCATTTAGGGAAAGGTGGCACATGCCGTACTGTGAACACAGCCACCGGTGAGGGCTGAGCTGGTCTGACTTTGGGCTGATCAAGTAGATCATGGGTGAGGTGAGCCCAGTGCAGAAAGTTTGGATGAGACATAAGCTCATATAACTGTCGTGTAAAGTGCAGCAGCAAAGAAATACTACATGTCTTCACTTTAATGCTTCTCTGTACAGGGAGGCATGAAAATCAGGTATAGAATCACAGAATCATTTTGGTTGGAAATGACCTTTAAGATCATCAAGTCCAAGCGTTAACCTAGGGCCTAATAAAAGAAAATAGAGAGGAACAAGAAATTTTACCTAACTCTAAAGTTCAAAAATTCAAGTTTGCTCTTCTTTGATTTAGTGAAAATTCCTAATGGTGATCTTCAGTGATCTTCAGGCACTATTTCACATTGTTAGCTCTTTAACAAAGACGTCCTGTCACATCGGTGGTTTTGGATGTGAAATTTACACAGAAGGTAAACCAGACAAACAAGTAAATGAGAAGGATGTATGATGCCTGTTAGGACAGTGTCACTGCACTACATCTTAATTTGGTGGCCAAATCACAGGAAGCAGCGGCACTCCCTGTGAAACTCTCCCCTGGCTGCTGTTCCCTGGGGTGCTGGGTTCCACGGCTGCCGTGGTGGGAGCTGACTCCTGAAGCTCTCAGGAATCCTGGCCTGCTTTCTGCCCTTTAACGAGCTGTGTGTAACATTTGCCTTCACCGGGGTCACTCCAGGCTTTCAACTGGCAGTGCTTAGGAGCAGAGCCAGGGACAGGGACACCTCCATATTTTGCTTTGATCCACCTTAATTCTCACAGCTTGGGAGCTTCTTTCAGGCCATCCCCTTTTGCTGCCTCCATAGAGACTCTAATCTCATTTTCTCTCCACTTTTCAAAATGCTCTTGTTTTCACAGGAACGCATGGGTTTCCCCTTAATTATTCTCCAGCGAGTCCCTCTTTTTCTTGCATTTATCGCTTTTTAGTTTGTTTGTTTTGAGGCAGAGGAGAAAACCCTGAGGAGAGAAGAAGCACCATGCGCAGCAGTTCTGCTCAGCTGCCACAGCGCCGTCCCTGTTCTGTCAGAGCAGGGAAAGGTTGCTATTACCATTTTATAACGTGTGGTCTCAGGTACATTCCTGCTTTCCTAAGCACTTTGAGTTGCTGTGCAGATGTTATTGTAAAACCCCATTTCCACTTAACCCCTTGCTGCTCGACCTCATGCCCAAACAACTGCTGACACTGAGTCTCTCTGTCCTTGCTTCCTAGGGCTCTGGGACCTCAAGCAGCTCCGCCGCCACCACCCCATCTGTGTCCACCCCCGTCACTGGCCACAAGCGGATGATCATCCCCAACCAGCCTCCCCTCACTGCCACCAAGAAGTCCACTGCCAAGGGCCCAGGGCAACCGGCACCCATCCCGGTCACTCCAGTTGGCACCCTGAAGCCGCAGCCAGTGCCGGCCTCCTACACCACGGCCTCCACCCCCAGCCGCCCAGCTTTCAACGTCCAGGTGAGGACGGCGCAGCCCAGCCCGCACTACCAGCCGCCTGGCCCGCAGCCCACACATTATGGCAGCCTTGGGCCCGGCCAGCCCTACGCTCCCCAGCCAGCCCGCCCGCCCGGTGCCCCACAGTATGGCTCTCCACAGCCCCGCGGGCCTGACTATGGCTACGCCCCACCACCAGCCCGGCCCTCGGAGCCCACCTATGGCTATGCACCTCCGCAGAGCCGCTACCAGGACCCTCCCTACTATGGGGGGTATGGAGGCAGGAACGGTTCCGAAGCACCCTACATGCCGCAGAGCACCTGGAAGACTGAGCCAGCATATCCCGCCAGTAACACCATGGGCCAGGCTCCTCCTGGGCTCTACCAGCAGCCTGGCACAAAGAAGACCTACATCACTGACCCCGTGCTGGCCCCGCAGCCACCCACAATGCAGCAAAAGGTAGGATGCACAGACAGTTGCTGGCTTCCCCTGGGGAGTGGAGAGCCCCATGGCTGAACATGCCCTGGGACCTTCCCTGAAAGGCGGTGAGGGCTCAAGGCAGGTCTCTTTCCATACAACTTCTTAAAAGCGGGAAATAGGGAATGCTCACTTAGTTTGAAGAGAGGCTTTTGTGGGACCTTAGAAATGCTGTCAGCCATGAAGGGCAAGACAGTGTCATGTGTGGAGGCACGGTGTCACCCTGTGGGCAGGAGAGAGGTTTTGTCCCTCTGACATGCCAATATCCAAGGAGCTCACTGGCCATCCTTCTGTATAGTGGGGCTGCACTTGGGTCTTCACTTCCAGACTCTTCCAAGATCAGACAAGAAGTTGGTTGTGAGCTGCTGCTCCATGTGCTTATTTGGGTGTGAGTTGCTGCTCCATGTACCTGTGGACACCTTCGGCTCACCAGACAAATTGTTCCTCTCCTCAGGCAGAGAGGAGGCACGCAGGAGGCTGTTTTTGATTGTGGTTCAGGGTGATTGTGGAGGTTGACCTCTGGTGTGTCGCTGTTCAAAAATCACTTATCGCTGAAACCACATGGAAATGAGTTCGCACAGAGCTCAACTCTGATTTTCCTCTCAGGTGATGGTACACTGGGTGCCAGTGAAGACAATTTAAAACACAAAGTTAAAGTGGTCTGCCTGGTTTCTCTACCCACACTTTGCCCCTGGTAGATTTATGTAGCTTCTGCTGGTAGCTGTCTATAATGTGTCTCTGAGGGGGGTGGAACACAGGCACTTTAGTTTTGTGGGGTCCTCATAGTGTATGATGAGTGTAAGCTCCACTGAAGGGTGGGAATGACCAAGCCTGGATGGGGAGGTGGTGAACCTATTGCTACCCAGGCCCACCCTGGTTCATCTCAGCACGTCCCTGCTCTTCAGCTTGTGGTTGCTCAGAGAGAAAGGGAAAGAAGCTTCTGACACGTAACAGAAAGTCTGTCCTTTCGGCATTTCCTCTGCTAGCAGCACACAGACTGTTTTCCCTGAATTCCAGATTTCCTGACAGTAGGAACTTTTGAAGGCAAAGATGTTTCTCCAGGCAGTTTAGAAAGGGCAATAAATTACAAAAGTCCTTGAAATATTATCTACTATCTCTTTTCTTCCCCTTCCTCACCAAGAAGCTAGGAGTGAGGAGAGAAATAATAAGCTCTTGGCTCTGCAGGTATCACGTATAGAGCTTAGATTGGAAAGCAGTGAATGACACAAAATTTGTACGTAGCCTTAACTGGTGTAAATCGTTGTGGTTCCAGTGGAGTCACTGAGGAAATGCTGAGGTACAGCAGATCCATATTTAGACTTTTAGAGATACAAGTAGACTTATATATATATATATAAAAATTTTAAAAACTTTGGTTCAGTCAGCATCTCTATGGAAACGCAAATCATCTCGAACCACAAACAGCACAAGCCTGTTAGTCTCATTTGCATTACAAAGCTGGAGGGACAAGTTAATTTAGCTCAAGTTTGGGGTTTCATGTATGCATATATATATATATTTATTTATATGTATGTTTGCGTGCACGTGGCGTTTGCAAATACGCTGCAGGAACACTTCATATATATTTCTATAAAAATAATTTCAGCTCTTCTGCAAAAACAGACTGTTATCTGCTTGGTGATAAATCCCTCCAGAACTGTCATTCCCTTCCAGCCTGCTAAAATTACATGCTATTGCCTACTTCACTTTTGAACTTACAACTCTTCTCTAACATATTGGTGGCCAACTCCTTGATTGCAGCTTTGGAACATTGTTTAATTAGTGAAGAACTGAAGGTGATGTTACAGTCTAACAGGAAATGCTCAGTAATAAAACTGCTTTGCCAATGAAGTAGCGATGTCCAGTTTTACTGCATGCCATTCTCTTCCTTTGCAGACTCATTCATAAAATCAACTTTGGGAACGATTTCATTTGAAGAGAAAAAAGGAAGGTTATGTTAGAGCCAGATATCAGATACAGAGAATTGCCAGTGTAATTTGACTTTTCGGCTACAATGTTTTAACCTGTTTTCCTACACACAACTGGTTTCTGCATGTTGATGTGTATTGCCTTTTCAAAGTTGGATTGAGGCCTTTCTGTTAAGGAAACTGATTTGAGAAGCCAGGGTAAGAAGCAGGTGCTACTACCTTTCACACAAAATGGAAGACGACCTTTAGGAATTTCTCTTCTTGCAAGGGAAGGATCTTAAAATATAAAACAATCCCTCAATTGTTGTGCTTTGACCCCAGCTGGTAACTGAGCACCATGCAGCTGCTTCCACACCTCTCTCCCTGATGTGGGATAGGGAGGAGAATGGGAAAAAACCCCACCTTTTGAGATCGTTTAATAGGATGAATAAGGAAGAATAGAATAGATAAGTGATGCACCAAAGCAATTGCTCACCACCTGCAAAAGGGAAAAAACCAACACCCAGTCTGTTTCTGAGCAGTGATCCCTCCTCCTAGCTAGCTTCTCCAGTTATATCCGGAGCATGATGTTTTGCAGTAGGGAATATCCCTCTGGCCAGTCTGGACCGTCTATCCTGGCTCTGCTCTCCCAGCTTCTTGTGTACCTGGCAGGGCGTGGGAAGCTGAGAAGTCCTTGACTGAGTGTAGACACTATAAGTACCTAGCAACAACTAGAAACATCAGTGTGTTATCAACAGTATTCTCACATCAAATCCAAAACACAGCACTATACCAGCTAATAGAAAGAAAGCTAACTCTATCTCAGCCAAAATCAGGGCATAAATGTATTTTTAAAACTGCATTCTTAATTTTGAGTGCACTTTGTGTGCAAAATATTAAGGGGGTTGTAAGAAATCCATCTCGGATTAGAAGTTCTTAGTCCTTAATTCTAATACACACCATGATCCGTCACTGTGAGAGGTAGAATTTGTCATTAAATTTGTTTAGGGTTTTTTAAGGGTGGAAAAAAAAAAAGGATGTTTGTATTTTGCATTCTGTCTAGAAAGAAGTTCACGGTACTGTGGCTGTGTGCTTTCTGCTGTGTACTAATCGTGTTGCAGTTGCTGCTGATCCAAAATAAATCTGGATTGGTATGGGAACAGCAAATAATCTGTACTGGATCTTAAAGCCCACTGAGAACAATGAGTTTTACTCACACACAAGGCTGTGTTGCATTCTGTCCTTGGGCCAGTTATGGAAGTGAGAGTCATGCATGTGAAACCTTTGTGCATTTTAGTCTTCTGTAGCCCCCCTTCTAGCATTAATGCCCAAGTCCTAGTTAGGAAATGAACTGGTGGAGTGCATGTCCTCATTTAAACCTTCATGTGCTTCAAGGGCATTCTTGGACAAAAACCTCCGGAGCTTTCTCCTCTGTGTGGTAGGTAGGGGGGATTTCTGTAGGAGCAGCAGCAGAGTTATCATGAGACCATACCAGATACATGTGACATGATCGGATACTCTTGTGCTTTTTGCGAGAGGTGCTGTGCCTGCTCAGACCAAGACAAAATCTGAAGCCTCTCTCTTAACTTCTTCCCTCCTAAAGGCCAGAGAGCACAAGACTAGGGTGAGTCATCAGGTATGCTGATTTCTGGCACCAAGATGTCCACAGCAGAAAACAAAAACAGCAAAGCCAGTTTTGGACATTGAGAATTCCTGCAAGTTTGCCCTGTGGCCAAAACAGAGTTGACAAAACTCCCACCACTGAGCAACTCAGCTGTCATCAAATGTTTCTGTGCTGGACTGGTTAAGGCATGAAGTATCCTTGTCAAGCTCTTGCATCTCCAAATAGATCTGTGTCCCTTCACTGTTTTTGGTCATGTTTGAGTGTGTTTGAGATGTTATTGTGTGTCTCCCAGGTGTCTTTGTGGACCTTTCAGGGACCTCATGTAGTTCCTGGTGTATTTGAGGGGCACCACTGTGGACACCTGGGAAGTCTGTTCTTCCTAGATACCTGACACCTTGTATTCTCCTCCTTATTTCTGCATCTGGTCATGGGCCTGGGGAAACCCAATCCTTTGTAAGGGGACCTGTACATTTTCAGCATCCAGACTGGGTGCCACTGAAATCCCTTGAGGCATCTCATGGTTTTGGTCCAGGATGGTGGAAATCTTAAAAAAACCCCATGGTCTCTTGAGAGCAATCTGCCGATTTGGGGAGGGCAAAAGTGTCTTGTTGCTCTGATCTAGTACAGCATCCAAATCCATGCTGCTTTCCTGCAGATTTGTTGGAAGGAGAAGAGGTGTCCCTTTGGTAGCTGTGTCTGTTCTCACTGACATGACACAAGTTTATGAGTTCCCTAACTGAGGTAGCCCACACCAGCAACGAGTCCTGTTCCCATTGTTCCACACACAGAGGCATCAGTGCATATGGAACATGACCTTCTCAGCATAAAGCCCTTCAGTGTTGTGCATCCTTCTAGGTGAGCGCCATGGAAGTGAAGTGGGGAGCCAGCTGGAAATCAGGAGGCAGCTTGTGCTTTTGGCATGGTTTAGGTGGTGGTGGTGGCTGCTCGTCATTAGCAGACCTCAACCACCGCATTGTTTCCGCACTGCTGGAGGTGGTGTTTCTTTGCTGCCTGCTGCAACCAGCATCCACACAGCCTCATGAAACTTGCAGTGCCCAAAAGGCACTCTGACTGCTTGCTGTTTTCTCATTTTGCACAGCTTTTGTCAGTTTTTCCACTGGTTTAATACCTGTGATGGAGACATTCGCTTGGAAGTTTCATCTTTGCCTCAGAAACATCTGCTCACCAGTGTCCTTTGCTGTGACTGATGCACTTCTCTTGTACTGGTTTAATAATTTTTACAGCCTGCCATCAGTCACATAAAGTAGATACCTCCGGCACTTGCGTTTGAACTGAGACTAATGCTCTTGCTCTTCGCTGTTAATCTAGTGACTAGGAATTTTTTGTTCTCTGCAGATGAATAAATGCAATCTGCCAGATTCCCTCCTGCTGTCACATGGATATATTATTTCTTAGCATTGCTTTTTGCTTGTGGAGAAAGGCAGGCAGCTTGCTGTACGCTGCCTCCATCCCTCTGATTGTCTTCTCCCCGAAAATCTCTTACCTCCACCCAAATGTCCTCTTCCCAAAAGTCACATATTGAAAATTTCTACTGGATGGTATTCAGAAACAGTGTAAAATGGTGGTTTACGTCAGTTTCTCTCAGTGTGAGACAGTGGCTTCCCATAGTTTTAAAATGCTAAATTAAAGCAAATGAAAAGTAAAAATGAAAAAGGTTTATTTAGCATATTTTACTTTGGCATTAAGCAATTAAAAGAAGAAAGCTAATGTAAAATGAAAGGTGAAATTCTGAAATTCAGAGTTGAATTTGTGATTTCAATGTGACATTTCAAAATTTCCAGATGAATATGCAGTTCCTTTCTACCCTGAGAATAGCAACAAATGTCAAAATGTTGACATTCTTCACAAAACAGAAATTCCCGAGTTCTAACCAGCTCTAGCTGTGTATCAGCTGCTGGCTCTGTCGTTGCTTCTGGGTGGATTAAATGAAATTCTGTTGCTTCTGCTAAAATGAGGAGGAGGGGGAGGAAGGCACAGGTGTCTAGTGATGAGATGAGAAGCTCAGAGTTGGGACTTGGTGGTACTCGGTGGCATTAAGAATGTTTTTCTCTTCAAGGTATTATAAATCTTTGCATCAAAATCTCTGTGGATTTCTTCAGGAGTTTTGGGTGAAAAGGTGCTGGCAGGAGATGCAAAGAGGTGTTTTTGGAATGATGTGCTTATCCTGACTTCAGGAATCTGCCACAGTCTGGTTTATGCCCTGAACTTTTCAAAGAACCCAATTCTCAGCTTGAAATGAGTTTAACATTTTCAGTTCAGAACTTTACTTTTTGTTCTTTGTATTATATTTTTACCATTTAAGCACTCCATACACTAGCAGGAACCAGCTGATGACAGAGCAATTAATCAGATTTGTCTCTTAGGAATCACACATTTGAGTAGCTTTCCTGAAACAACAAGTTGCCAAACAATTACCTTGAAGGTAAAGATAACGGGGAGCTTGCAGTTACAGGAGTAAGTCGGGTCAGCATATACTGAGAAACCAACTTAAATGTACAGTTTCAGGATGCAGCTTTTGCAGCTTTAGCCTTTAGTCAGCCACAATGGGTTAGTAACGTACAAGGAATAATTGAGAAAGAGGCTTTTGGCATAATACCTGGATGTTCTTTCTTGCTCCTTCTTAAAATAAGCTGAGGACAATGCCTCCATACATGATAAGGCACGGGACAACCTTGAAGTTAATTAAGGGCTCTGTTTCTATGCTGTTTAACTCTTGATAACCAAGTGTCTACCTTGGCAGAGACTGCCAGATCATGTTGCAGTCTAACAGATAAGGATTTTTTTATCTGAGGCCATAAAATGTAGCGAGCATGTATTTACTTATAGGTGGAAAGAAACATCTTCTGAGGAGGCTGTCTAGTTTTCAAGCAGTGGTGTTTTCCTGAATACCTGGGGCAGGCTGAGCTCAGGTCTCTAATGGGCAGCCTGGTCTGTAGCATAATGGGGGAAGGACAGTTGACCTTGCTGCTGGTTTATAGCTTTCAGTTCAAAAAGCAACGCCCATAAAAGTGAATGTCATTTAATTAATTCACAGGCCTACTCTGTCTATTGTATGATGGGTCTGCTGCTAGAGGTGTTGCTAGAGGTGCTCTTTCCTTCTACTTTAATATACACTCGAGTCCAAACACATCATGATTCCTCCAAAGCTAAGGCACCAGAGCATGTGGTGAAGGTGTTCTATCCAGTAACCCCTGTGTTACTGTCAAGTTTATTGCAGTGAAGCTAGGCCATGAATGGGTAGGGAAACTTGCCCAAGTTTAGGCATCAGTTGATTAGGAGAGCTGGGGTGAATGTGGAGATGTGGAGCATCTTGGTGTCATTGGATGACTCTTCTGAGAAGGGCTCTGGCTGCTCTATTGGTATGAAACTGTTTGGGTCTATGACCTGACAGTAATGCCAGTGGTAAGACAAGGAACTGGTCACATTGGAGATTCTTTGGGTGATGTGGTATTTTGGTCATGTCGTTTGGAGGGGATCATCCTACATTTCCATGATTTTCCCACTGACCTCTGTGAAGCATATTTGTGGTCTTAATCCAGTGCTTAATGGCATGTGTACACATACTGTAGTAATGTTTCACTACTCAAGTGCTACTTTGTGTAGGGAACTACACACAATTTACAAGATGGTTCATTTCTCTATTGATGGGCATTGTTGCCTACAACTAGACTCCTGAGCCTAATACTTCTGTGAGCAGCCAAGTTAGAAAATGGTCATGGTATGTAGTGAGCAGTTCACGGGATATGAACTGCTCACTACATCCCATATCAAGCGATATGGGATCCCACCTGAAACAGATACTCAGTTATACAGAACAGAAAATAGTCTATGATGGCTGCTGATACAAGATTTTCTCCTCCAAGGGTGATGGTTAGAAACAGTTGATAACGTGTGGTTACATTCACCAATCATAAATGTTCTGATACCATGCTTACTTAGGCCCCCAAATAATGGGATTCTTCTTAAAACTTACCTTTTGATAACTATAAAGAAACACAGTATAGTAAATTAAATAGCAGCCTTTGGAAAAAAAAATAGTAAAAAAAGTTGTTTCCTATCACAAGCTGAAAGAACTCCTGTGAGGCAAACAGAATCTGCAATTATACCGACAGTTTTGTTCCAAAATGAAAATAATAGTGAATTATAAAGTTGTAAAATTGTTTTCACAATAATATTTTGTTTTTATAACTCATACTATTTCACTTAGTAGCAGCCTGGCTCCAGAGCAAGTTACATAACATGATATTATGAATATGGTGCCTTAACTTTTTGTCTAGGGAATTAATTTAAGGGCTCTAAACTTTCCAATCACATTTTCTTCTTTGTTCCAGATGCAGTGTATTCTTTCTGCTTGAAAAGCTATCTGATCAGCTGTGTCTTGCTTGTAGCATAGTATTCACGTGCCTCTATCCACCCTAACAGGGCAGTGACTTAGTTTTACATAGATCCTCAAAATAGTCTCGATTGAAATGTGCTGCCTAAAGTCAGCTACATAAAACAAATTAGAAGAGTGGAGCTGCTGTGTGTTAGCTGATCAATCTAGCATTAGCAAGGATTTTCCACTGTGTGGTTTAGCACCAGCACAGACAGATGAATTATTATTACTGTCAGTATCACTCATCCCCCCAAATTAAATCTTTTTCTAAACAAACAAACAAAATTTCTTCAAATGAATTGGCAGTAACTTAAACTGACGTATTAGGATTACTTGAGTCATCAGTAAAATGGAACCACACCTGAGCTATCACAGAGCAGATTAGCTGTAGTAATTTTCATCCCCTTATTGCCTAGTTAGAGTCTATTTTACTACCTCTTGAAGGATATTTTTTTACAGGGGTTTCCTCCAGCTTTGTGAGAGCTGGTTGATCATTAAATGAATCACCTTCTTTTCTGTTGTTGCTGTGAGAGAGCTTGAAGTGAAAACTGACAGTGTTTTCTGGGAAAAAAAATCTAGTAAGTGGCCAAGGAAGCTCCTGCTGTGCATTTGCTTCTGATGGATTCCTCCTAGGCTGTTACAGGAAGCCCGGTGGGTTTTATTTTTCAGTCTAAGTCGGTCGACAGAAGAAATCTCTGAAGAAGTGACCTGCAGCATTTGTGCTCTTGTAAAACTCAGATTCATGAGTGTGTCGCAGTCCTGGGCAACTCCTGTGTTCCCCTGGTCTGATGGTCAGCATCAGAGAGGTGCCCTGCACCTCCTTCTCCAGCCTGTGCTAGAAGGCGGCTCTTCTGTTTCCTTTTGCGCATCAAAGTCCTTTCTCCTCTTTAGCAACCCATATTTGTGCCCTCTCTTCCCCCAGGCTGCATCCCAAGAACATGCTTTAGAAACGTCAATTCTTGCACGGCCTTATTTGAATACTTGAGTTAAAACTTTCTCCTGAGCCCATTTCCCTAACTGCTTTTCCTGTAATCTGGATTTTTCACATGACTTCTAAGTGTCTCCTCATAATTTTCCCTGAGGGTGCTTGTCCCTCAAGGCTTAAACTTAAAACTGGGGCTTTTGTGGCTGTTGAATTTCCAGATCACTGAGCAAGGGGTGGGTGAAACTCCTAGTAGACCCTAAGTAGAAAGAAACAATGCAGTGGTAACGTGGCTGTATAGATAACAGAGGGTGTTGGAAATACATGGGCTTGTCTTTCTTTGTGAGATTTCTCACCAATAAATATGTCCAAATATAGTTTTCAAATCTGAATTTAGCTTGCCACCCATCTTTCTTTACCCTTTCATCATCAGGTCATCTTCTGGCACAGTAATTAAAACCATATGTGTAATTAAAAGAAATGCAGCATAAATTTAAACAGCATGAAGATAAGAAAGGTAAAAGGATGAAGACAACTGGAAGCTCAGTTCTCTGTGACCTCCTTTTGAATAAACAACATTATATTCCACAGTCAATTATCCAAAAAGTACAATGTGTTCTGTTGCCAAAAAAAGGTTGTCAGATAGAAGTGGTTAGTCAAAAGGACACATGCACTGGAGTGAACATTAGTCTATTGTACTCTGAATAATATTATACAAACAGGGCTGGTTTGTTGCTGGCTCTTCTTTTTTTTTTGGTTTGGTTGTTGGGGTTTATTTTAAATTTTTGACCACCGATGAGATTATGCAGCTTTTTAATATTATTTCATAAACATCTGATTGCAGGCTTCAGCAAGAGGTGCAGGCATTGCTAGGGAAATCAAGTAAGGTATGCTCTGTGCAGCCCAATAATAAGGCTTCCAATACAAAAGTGGAAAAACAAGTCATTAGTTACAACCATCGAACGGAAGAGGTCTAATGGGAGCCACAGGATAAACATTCCATTTTATTATGTCTTCATTATATGTTTTGCAAGACTTGGTGGTTATAAATTAAAATTGCTTTTTGCAGCCGTGGCTGTAAAAAGTTCAAGATCTGTGAATGTACCTATTATTTTTCTTTATATCATAGCAGCCTGCTAGCAAAATTCACTTTTATTTCCCCCCCGTTTGTCAGTTAAAGGGTGGAAAATGCATACAAATGCATATCTACAGGCAGTACTCAAAAATGCCCACCTTCCCTATTTTTTTAAATCAAGATGGTATCAGTTCAAAGTGGGAGAGAAAAGCAGGGGAAGCCCAAACATCTCAGATACTAAGTAACCTCTTCCCCATTACAGAAGTTAGTAGAGTCTGGTGTTTGTTTAGAAATTTAAATTCATGCCTAGTGAAAGCATCCAGGCTCTATATTTGACAGATGAGATGGGGTTTATACTTCAGACCATATCGCTGACAAAGCAGAAGACTTTCCAGGGCTCTTCTCCAGTTGAACTGGCAGTCTTGAAGACCCTGATTACCAGCAGAAAAAGCAGTGTCGGGGCAGGATTTTCCCATGCTGCCTCCTGAGCAGGCAGGAGATGTGCTGCTGTGTGAGGGAATGTGTTCAACCTCTGACTCTCCCCCTGGACTCTTTCCTGAACCTTCCAGCAAAACAATTAATTTGTTGGGTTTTTAATTCAGCTGTTGGAAGTCACTGGCCCAAGGTAACAGCCAGAGCAAGAGATTTGTGGAACTGAGGTTTGTGGTGGTTGGAAACATCTGGTTTTCCTTTTAAAAAGGATACAAAGGACATGCTGTTGTAAATGCTCATCAACCCTTCTGCTTCCATTTAGGAGTTAATCGTTAACTGTGGGTCCATAGACAGCTGCTTCTCTCCAGGACAGGCTATCCCATAGAGTAGATTGGTGGCTTTCACCTTGCAAATCCCAAGCGTCAGCAAATTACTTCTGAGCTGTACTTCCCCCTGATCTATGAAAGCCTGTTGTCGGAAGCTTAAATTCATTATGCGAGGTCCTGCACGTCCAAGGGAGGGGGGAAGAGAAAAAAAAGCTATGCAAATTAAAAGAGGCGAAAAACCACTGCCCTGGGGACTTTCCTACTCTTCCACATTAGCGTTCCCTATGGGCCATTGAGAAGGCAAGCTGAAATGGGCTCACTTGCGCTGGGAGTTCCTGCTCAAGGGGGGCACAAGGTTCATGAGCATCTTTCTCCAGGGACTGGTCAGAAAGAGCCTCTGGGCAGGGACCACGGCACATTGCTCGGATGGATCAGCTCACAGCGAAAAATGATGCGTCTGCACAGTGCTGCTGCTGCTACTCCTTGGTTATCACTAGCATCATTTTGCTAGTGTTGCTTAGTAATTGTTCTAAGTACAAGATAATGCCAAGGTATCAGTACCATAGGACCTAATTGGTTTTTTTATCATCAGGAAATTAAAAAAAAACATTAAAAAAGGTCTACGTAGTGCCAAAGAACCTGGTTTAGAGTAGAAACCTGAATTTTCTACACCAGCTGAGTTCTGCAAACTTTGCCTCCCACTGTGCTGACAGTTTCTGAGAAATTATTTTATTTCCCATTTTAGATGTTTGACAGTGACTCAGTATGCCCTGGAAATACTATCATTCTAGCAATTTTCTCGTGTGGTAGCTCAGCTTAATGTCAGAGAAATGGGTAGTTATAAGTCCAGACACTGTAACGTCGGACTTAGGTTCTAAAAATAAATGTTTGGTTAACTTTTAGTTGTCAACAACTTTTTTCTACTGCCATACGTGCTAGAAAATGGAGGAAATGTCCCCATACTTCCAGGGGGATACTCTTCTGGCATACTTTTTGATCGACAGAAGTGTCTATAGAAGGTTAAATATGTTGGTAATATAAAAGATTAAATATGCTGTGGCCACTCTTGCTATGTAGAATATATACCCTACTGTATAGAAGAGCTACTTCTTTACTAGCAAGGGTAAGCGAGCAAGTGTGGGTCTATACAGGCCTTGGTAGTATGCCTGATATCTCAAATGTCTCCTTTCTGGCTCTAGGCTAGGTAGTTTAACCTTTTTCCCCTCCTAATTTCCTCTGTAAAGTGGGTATAATGTTTGCCTCCTGTATCACAGTAGTGGTTTTGAGACTTGATTGTCTGCAAAGTAGTTTTAAAGTCTATAAATGCAAAGTATTATTCCTATTTTCTATGTGAAAGGCAATTGAAATCATGTGCAGAGCCTCTCACAGCAGGCATGGTGGTTATTTGCAATGAAAGATATTTCTGCACCTTTGAATGGAAACGAAGAAAAGACCTCTCTTAAATCTGTGGCTATTAAAACCAGTTAACTTTTAGCATTTATGTAGTGTTTTATATTTTCAGAGGCCTCTTATGAATCTTAACTAAATACTTCACAAAGTCTCTGAAAGGCTTATGGCAATATCCTGCTTTTACGGTCATTTCCCCATGTTCACAGAGTAGAAAGGAGCTCAGCCAGGCGCACATGGGTAGCAGCCACATGGCTTTCTCCTCCATTGGTCTGCGTCTTGATGCAGTGAAAGGGGGATAGCTGGGGACCTGTGCTGAGGGGACAGAAAGGCTGGCTCGAAGGTAGAGACCGAATTAAGTAACCAAGTTGTATGGTTTTAAGGATGAATTAGTTTTAGGACAGTGAGATTTATACATGCTAACCTCAAGGAATGGAGCAGCATTCTGACCCTGTCATAGAATCATAGAATCATAGAATGGGCTGGGTTGGAAGGGACCCCAAGGATCATAGAGCTCCAACCCCCCTGCCACAGGCAGGGCCACCAACCTCCAGGTCTGGATCTACACAAGGTTGCCCAGGGCCCCGTCCAACCTGGCCTTGAACACTTCCAGGGACGGGGCATCCACTACTTCTCTGGGCAGCCTGTTCCAGCCCCTCACCACTCTTTCTGTAAAAAACTTCCCCCTAATATCTAATCTAAACCTTCCTTCCTTTAGTTTTAATCCATTCCCCCTTGTCCTGTCCTGTCTGTACCTAATGGCTTTGGTGGGAGTCAGGATGAATGTGGCACTCTCAGGTGCTGAGTGTGTGCTTAGAGCAGGAATAGGCAGTGCTTCACCATGGCGTAAGTCCCTGGTTTATTTTCTTGCCAAGCATGGGGAAAGGCCAGTGGGATCAGGCATGACTACAAGCGTCCCAGGCTTTTCTGTTACTGAAGCATCTGCGTGTTTTATGGTGAACCAGATGCAAAGAATGTGGGAAATGAGGATATATGTTGTTGCCCAGTGTTAGGATTGTTCAACCAGCTTCCTTTGGTGTTCAGTCTGGGATGGCTCATTGACATTTGGTGGCCACGTTATGCCCCATTTGGTTTTAGAAGGCTGTAAAACAAACTCATTTATGAAAGGAGCTGTTTTGCAGCTGGAGTCAGGCTATCTTCGTACAGTAATTCCAGCTGTTGGCAGTTTATGAGATGAGAAACCAAGAATGGAAACGCGCAAACATCTAAAGAAGCTGCAGCAGCTACACCACCACATATATGAAGCTCATACACTGAATCTAGAAGGGAGTGAATCACAGAGTAGCCTCTTCTATTCTGTTACTCCCTGCCTGCCTAAAACAATTATACACTGAACCTAATTTGGGTGTTTGGTGACTTTATAGTTAGCTCTGGGGGAACTGACACCTTATACTTGCTGGTATGTAGGAGAGTTTGCACTGGTGTATGCTAACTAGTCCTAACATCTTTCAGTACTCTCTTTCATGAGACATTCATTCAGAGCAAACAGAGACTTTACTTCCCCTCTAACAAGGTATCCATGTGTGAGTCCTTGTAAAGAAACAGAAGAGGAATGCAATAACAGAACCGCTCGGGTAGATGACAGCCTGTGGGAGATACCCATCCATTTCTGGGAAGGGTTGCTGTAGCTTTCAGAGTGGAATGTGGCTGGTTGGGAATGTTTGTACACAGACACCACCAGTGATGTGGGGCTGGTCAGAGAGACTGTTGGCAGAATAGGTAGAGAGCAAAGGTAGGTGTCAGGACGGGTTGATTGTAAGCATACATCCTCACAGATACAATGCAGAACTAATACAGAAAACTTGGGCTATTTTTTACAAATATGTGTTTCTTCCTAAGCTTTCTTTCCAAGTCCCTTACTTCTGACTTTTCCCAGAAGGATTTCTCCATATCTCACATCCTATTTTTCTTGGAGAGAGGGGTTTTCTTCCTGCTTCTCTTACACTCTGCACAAGAGGCAGCTATTTATTCCTCCTCAGCAATGAATATATACGCAGTCTGTGTGCAAGGTTTGATATACAAGGTCCAGAGCATTGTGATGACAGTGAGCAAGGCAGCTACACTGAGCTTTTGCTGATGAGAGTTTATTGCTGATGGTTTCGTAGCAGCTCATATCTGCCTCAGCTGTTCTCCAGATGCCTTTCTTCCCCAGCACTGATTTTTCACTTGAATTGCAGGAGCCTCTGGTTCCTCAGCAAAGGTGTGCCACTTTCCTACGACCTGTGTGATTGTGACTGGATAGATTTGGATTGGCAGGAGCCCAAGAGATTTGAGTGCTGGGAAAACCATGAGGATTCATAAATCAGGGGACTACAAGACTGACAAAAACCTGCCAGACAAAAGGAAGCAACCTGCCAACTGCCTGACATACCTCGTGTCTGGGGTTTGCTGCATGTGCATGTGTGTAGGCATATATCAGGTGGGTAATGGCACTTCTAGAGCTCTACCTGTGTTCCTGGTATTGGCTGTTCACCTGTCATCACCCGTGATCACTCCTTTTGTGCCTCCTATCCAAGAACTTCCAAGTACTTTAATGCTGAGGACTGTAACTTAAGGCCGTCAGCTGAACATGAGCCATGAACTGTTTTCCCCAAAAATGTGGGTTAGTTTAGGTGGCGTAATGTCAGCCTTTAGCACACCGATCAAAGAATTTGCCAGCTTGGTCTGACAGCTCAGACCCTGTATTACCTTCCTTTCCCCTGGGGGTTACTGTGGGTGAGCTGTTCCACACTGATTTCCCACACAGGCCTGCTTGCCCCAGGCATGTGCCGTTCAGGTGTCTCATTCTTCTTTTGTAGGTACTCTGGTGGGATCTCTAAATCTACCCGTAAGGGAAGAAGGCTGGGGAATTGTGTGTGAGCAGTGAAGGGACTGTAAGAATGCCTCTGAATAACTGGCACTCATCATGCAGATGGGGAAACCAAACCTTGCTTGTGTTAATTAACATGCCCAAGTCCGAAGAGTGAGTTGGTGCTGAAGTGGGGAAGTGAACCCAGAGGTTTTGACATGCAGTGGTCTGTGCTTCCTCTTAAAAGGAGAAGTTGTGTTGGCACCTGTCAGGTCTAAGCGTTGTTGTGTGAGACCATCCAAACCGCCAAATCCAAGTTTCAGTGAGTTGTCTTGTTTTCCTTTGCTCTTGCTGTGCTGGTTTGCCAGAGAAGCTATGAAGGAAAAGGGCATGGCTGGGTGTCCTCCTGGGAGCTGCTGGGCACCACAGGTGAGCCCAGGCCAGGAGATGGAGTTGGGATGTCTTTGAAGTGATGCTACAGAATGACATTGCCTCGCTGGCTGGGATGCACAGGCACGCGGCAGCGAGCAAAGCAAACACGGGTGGGTTGGATGTGTGTGTTTGTACATCAGGGTGCAGCTGCCTGGTCTGCTTGTTTCAGAGCGCAAGGGAAAGGGGACAGCCATTGGTCACCAGCCACCTTTAGTAAAACGTTATCTCAATCAATCATTTGGTCGTGTTGTTTATTAGGGGACAGCACCGTCCACACAGCATGTAACTTTATCTTAGTCTTGTCTTAGTCCAAAGGCTAGGGCAGCCTGATGATGGAGTAAGCCCAAAATTCCTCCTGTGCACAGCACTGAAAGAGCAAACCTCAAGAAAGGCTTTGAGTGTAGCTCAAGGCATAGTTAGCCCTGCTTGTTTGATCTCTCCCTGTTCTGACTTTCTTGCCAACACAACACACATTAATACTAGCTGATTCATAAATGTATGTATTCCCTTCCCTCACTCTATGTGTCTGTCTCTTGCATCTTCTAGTGCAGAAGAAGAAATAGGCGCGACTGTCTGGCTTCTGTTGAAAGCACAGTGCATCTTGCAAGTTTTACCTTCAGCATTTCCCTCCCTCACTGCTCATCTTTTAGACATGAACATGTTTTATCCTAGAGGCGGCAGGTCAAGACCTGGGCCAGACCTCCATCATGTTTGATGCTCTGTTGACCCAGCAGCATTTTTCCTGGTTATTTCTTGCAGTGGTGAGTTCCAGCAGTTCATTGCTTATTTCCTTTCCCATTTCCTTAGCACCCTGATCCATAGTACCAGCAGTCTTTTCTTGTGTCACTTTTTTATTCCCCCGAGCCAAAAGACTGTTAGACCCAACTGTTTCTTCAGTCCACTGTGTTGTGGAAGCTCACTGCATATATCCTTTGCTCTCTTTTTACCTGGGTCATTTGCAAATTTGCCACATACACAGATCAGCATATTAGGAGACCTGCTCATTTTCTCATCAGTGCATGAGCAGTTTTGGTCTCAGTCTTTGCTTTGGAGATTTTCCCATTGTTGTTCAGTGCCTACGGCGCTGGCTCTCCTGAGCACCTTTGTTCGCTTGTGCTGGGATGCTGGCACTTGTGCAGCTGGGGCAGTTGCTCTGTGTGTGTTTGCCGTATTGTTTGCTCTTGTCACGCCATGTGTCCTCTAATTACACTGCCCTGGATGGATGCCAGCAGGAGGAGGACAAGACGTACAGCACAACGTGAGATGGCACCGAGGGGTTTTACTCATGTGTGAGGGAAGACTTCATCCTGCCCTTTTAGCAAATGTTTAATATTCACAGGAATGTCCAAAGTGCTCTCCTTGTTCTCTAGTGCCTGGCTCTGTGCAGCTGCAAATAGCCACTTGCAGCCTTGTGCATGAGGCTCTGCCTGGTGTGAACACGTGGGTGTTTTCACATAGGTCTTCCCTCTGTAGGAGTGATGTCCTTGATGCCAAATCACCTTTTTGCACAAAGCACTTACTGATCCCACCAAAATCTCTCTGACCAACTGAAACAAATCCACATTTGGAAACTGAAATAATGCAATGTGATGACTCAGAAACATCAAGGGATTTTTTGTTTGTTTGTTTGTTTTGGACCACCAACAGTTCTGTATGAAGTTTACCTAGGGTCAAGCTATAAACTATAGAGCCAAATTTTGACTGTGCTGATGTTTGGGGCTTAGTTGTTTGCAAGGAGGCCAGTCCTTAACTGGGATACATAATCAGATTTGAATTTCACCTCAGAGCCAAGAACTGATCTGTAACTTCTATAGTTCTGCATTTTCTGCAAAGTACATATTTATAGTGAGTGTAATACTGCCACATGACTGGTAAACAAGCAAGTCCCTAAAGCAAACACCAATAAAATGGGAAAGCTTTGGGCAGTATTTACATCATCAAAGTTTCCCTGAATATGTTTAAGTATTATTTTTTACCTAATGTTGTCATCTTGGTTGGTTGTGATTTTTTTTCTCCTTTTTTTTAATTGATACTTAATTGATTTATTTTAATATGGGCTATACACGGTGTTTTACTGGTATTGTGTGTCAGGGAAAAATGACTTGAAGGGAATTCCTGTTTAGGCATGAAAGTAAAGCAAGGTTTGTGTAATACGTGCAAATTAGGTTTGTTTTCGTCCTTTGCCTTAGAATGAGTAGTATTTATGTGGGGATAGGTGGTGCTCATTTCTAGTGCAAACCCGGTTGTTGATCCTCCTAAACTGAGTAAAAGTAGCTGAAAATGCCAGGGAAAAGTAAAGAAGGATTTTTTGCGGGCATGTTACATCTCAGGCTGGGGAATGTAACTTTTGCTTTTTCTATCTTCACATGAGATCTTGCCAAAATTTCTGGCGTGCTCAGAGCTCTCCATCTTCATTGCCGCTTTGCTTTTTTTGACTTGTGATCATCTCAGCTTCATTAATAACAACTAACCCCTTTCATCACTCTGTCTGTCTGTTTATTTAGAGCTTGACCTTTTGAGTGTTTGCACTAACAGTTTCTCTTTGTGAAATGTTCAACCGCCGAAAATAAGTTCCAAGAAAGGGAATGTTATTTTTCTCTTGCATACTTGCAGCGTTCAGAAGACGTGCCCATGCACCTGCTTTTCAAAAGGAGCGCGCCCAGCTGCTCTTGCCTGTTTTGGGGTGCCCAGAGCTTAGGAGGTGGTGCCCTCTAATGAATGTTGACAACTGTGATTTGGCCTGGAGGGTAGCATTAGGATGTATTGGCAGCAGTGATCACGAGGGGGTCAAGGACTTTGTTTTGCATCCCCTTTAAAAAGTCCCCTCTCAGGGATGCATTACTAAACACAGTTTCTCCAGAGCTAGCTACACATGTGAACAGCATTTTCTACCATTTGTGGGGCTGGCAACAGGAGAGATACTGCAGAACCTGCAGTGTTTAGAAGAATAAGAACAGTATCGTCTCTTTGTTACCTTACAGCACCTAAAATGCAAATGAATGGCAGACAGAACTTGTATATAGAAAAGTCTATACACATTTAGTATTCTGCAGTCCTTGGCTACAGTCAGAAGTAAAATGTAGATACATTAACAGGACAGCGGAGTCTTGACTTGGCAGTCGTCATAGAGGTGAGTATGTTGCCCTCTGAACCATTGATATAATTTCCTGAATGAAGAAGGTAGAAAGATTCAGCAGGAAAAAGCAGAAACTATGACCAGAGTAGAGGAACATGCACTGAGAAAGCACAGAAGCAAACCAAAACCAGGGAATGAAGGACCCAGAGAAGGCAGAACAGTGAGGATTCCTGTCCTACACAGGCAAAAAAAGCTTTGAAATAGTTGTTGAGTAGGACAGCGCTTCAGGTACCCCAGTGCTTGGACTTGGGCTAGAGTGACTCTGAAGGGCTTTGGCAGAGCTCTCACATGTGGCTCCTCTGCTAACTGTGAGAGAAACTAAGAAACCACAGGGAAATGACTGCAAAGCCCTTTGTCAAAAGCTTTGAGAAACCTTCCTATCTTTGTCTCTTCCAAACTTGTCACATCAACTTGAGCCATTGCTATTCCTAAATCTGTTACACTACCAAAGGCAGCACATGTGCAAGCTGCCGAGTTGCTGTTTAATGTAGCATAGTTTCCTATTGCCTGCGAGACAGTTTTCACAGACGTGAGGTTTGCACTTCGGTTTGGTTACGAGAGCCCAGCCCTGAGCTCGAGAGGCTTGCAGTGCCTTCAAGCAAGGGACAGTCTTTCTGTTATTTCTGCACCTCATTTAGCAACCCTGTTGAATTTACTAAGATTGATCAGATGAAAGCCATGGTCAGATTCCACCTCTTCGGCCCCAAAAAGAGCTATGAGAAGTTAGTCTTTGCGGTATGTGGTGTCACCATTCAGCTGCACTGTCACCTGCACTGTTGTAACCACATGGTGAAAGAAACAGCAATGCATTAAAAAGAGAAAACATGCTGCTCCCATCACAGTCATTTCGGGCTCAAAGCCTGGTCTGGCCATGTCCTCTGGTGCGTAGCAACTTTCACTGGCTGTGGGTTCTGGCACCCGCCTTGCACTCAGGTTTCTCAACATTCAATCTGTTGATTAAGAGCCACGTTTTATTTAAGTCCTGTAGGATTTGCAGCTGGCCAGGTTGCTCATGCTGAAATATGTGACTGCCGTGCCTTGCAGGGCACCATGGTGCATCTGCAAGAGCCAGTAACCTCCTGGGTGTCACTTGCCCAGTCTCTGAGCCTAAGTCTGGCCAGGCTCTTCCTCAGCCAGTTACTCATGCTGGTGCTAATGCCTTTTTCCCAATATCTCTGGGTTAGCCTTTAAGGTTGGTGTTTATTCCTTTTCCCTAATTTGTTCTCTCTGACACTGTCCAACGCATGTGGCCTTTCTTTGGACTTGGTTAGAGTAGGTTTGGCTTTGCTCACTGCATTTATGCAGACTTTTCCTTCCTGGTTATCTGGATGTAGTTGTTACCCCCCAGAATCCATGATTTATTCACCGGTCTGTAGGCTCAGTTGCTTCTCTGCTGTGGTCCTCACCCTTCTTTTTGGCACTGCTTCTGTTCAGATGTCTGGGTGGACCTTGTCACGACTGTCACCAGTTGGCCCCAGGTGTTTAGCTTCAGCCTCACACAACCGCTGCCTACTTTTGTCCGTGGCAAGAATCCACTGCTCCCTCCATATGTTGCTGCTGTTCTGCAGAATAGCCTGCATGCATGCATGCGTGTCATGCTGATAGTTTGGTGCAAAGCCAAGCACATTAAGCAGAAAGATTCACACTCAGTGCATTTTTTTGTTGTTGTTTTTTGGGTCATGATATGGAAGCAGACTGAAGCATTTAGCAACCACTGGTGTGGTAAAAGCAAAATTTTAAGAATGTAAACCACCAACCCAACTCTGCTCTGTCACAGGACAGCAGCTCTGTACTGCAGCATCCAAGCTGGGCAGCCTCCTCCCTGCTTGCATGTTGGTGGCATTACAAAAGTATAGATGGGCAGTCGTGGGATAGACCACGTCCATCCATTTGTGACCTTCATTAGGGATGGGGCATCATTTCCTGTGTCCTGCAGCAGTGGAGAGCATGGAACAAATGCAGTGATGCTGACCAACAGTTTTAGGGAAAGTGGGAGCACCCAGTGACTGTTCGGAAAAAAGCAGGGAAAGGGAGTAGGGAAACTCCCTGGTGACAGTGGAATATAACTATTATGTCCCTGCAGCTGTCTCCCCTTTCTGGCTACGTTTTCCCTCTTGATTTCCAGCATGGAGAGCAGCAGGGGAAGCCAGAAGTCTTTCCTGCTGGCGGAGAGGAGCAATTTGGATGCCTCTCTGCCAAAAACGTACATTCTTGAGGGAACAGCCAGATGCCTTGGCGTCACCCAAGGTGTCTTAGTTCATTGAATCTTTAGACATGAAAAGACTGGGAGGGATGGACACTCTCATCCCATTCCCTTCAGTGAAGCAGGATTAAGTACATCCCAGGGAGCAGCTCCCTGATGCTTCTGGCAAAGGCCACTTCTCGTTGTATCCTGCTGTAGCTACCAAATGTCTGCTGGGTCCTGACCTGAGTTCCTGCTGGTGTGGTGTCGTGAGGACAGGCAGGTTCTCCCCACGTACTTTCATCAAGATAGCCCTATTGAGGTTTCCTCCATGCCGAGTTTGTTATCAACAGAGGTGTGGGCCAGCTGTGGGGACGGTGAGCTGTGGTGCTTTTAGGAGTAGACTTGGGAGGGTTTGAAGCCTGGCCTGCCTTGTCTTCTCTGCTCTTAAAAAGAAGGAAACCTGCAGTTCTGATGCCAAATAGTGATTTTTTTTTTTTTTCTACAATATAAACCCAGGGCTTTGAAATCTGGTTTTACAAACACAAGTTAGAAGCTGATCTTTCTCATTAAGAAATAACTGTGGAGTGAGAGAGTGATACTACAGCTGTAACACATTGCAATCTCTCTTCTCATTTTTCTTTCCTTTGAGGCCAATTTTTTCTCTCTGGCACCCAGCATTAGACATATACATCTATATTTGGCTACCAAAGAAGCAGCCCGAGGTATGATTTTCCATAGCACAATGCATTTGACTTCAACAGGGGCTGCAGGGACGCAGCAGTTCAGAAAAGCTGACCTCTGATTTAGTGTTTACAGATGCATTTCAAAGCTTGACTTTAGACACGTGAATTTGAAAATGTTTGACCTGAAGTCCTTTTCCCCTTTGGGTTTATTGCCAGCTCTTATCTGGTTGTTACTGTAGCAGGTCACCGCGTTATCCCTTAGCAGCAGCCATCAGTAAGTGTCAATTCCCAGCAAATGAATTCAGCAACGTGCCAATATTTTTTTTTTATGATGGCTATTTAAAGATGACAAAAATCATAAATCTTCCAGGCTTGTCATTGAGAGTTTATATTGAGTTTGTTGATGAAACAACTTCACAGCTCAGCTGAAGAGGAACTGCAGGGTTTGAAGAAGCAAAAGGCTTTTGATAGTGTGCAGTAGTCCAAGAAATTGAAGATAAAAACCAACTTGCTGGCATTTTGTCTGTATTCCTTCTTCCTAGTCAGAGTGAGAGCTTCTCTTCATGCCCCTGAGAGACTGTGAGGATTTTCCAGCTCCTGTAGAGGCCAACAACCACGTGCAGCAAGGGGATGTTTTTAACCCAGAGGGGTTACAGAAGGGGAATTAAGGGCTAGAGGGCAGCCATGGGGGCGAGCGCGACCTCCCTGAGCGCAGCAGCGTTTCTTTCTCTCCCTCTTCTCATCCTGCAGTGGAAAGTTCCATTGCAATAGTGTTTTACAATTGCAGATTTTATTTGCTGAGGAAAGTTTGAATCTTGTGGACATTTTGATAATGGCCAATAAAATCTCTATAAATCTGTTTGGTGAATCCCCTGGTTTCCATTTGCATTCTTCTCCTCAGTGCAGGCCAATGGCTCTCATTGACACTTACTTACTTTGCAGTCAACGAACTGACTAGCAGAGTTTATGGAGTAATTGCAGCATTATGCAACAAGTGGGAAGGTTTATGGCTTTGGGTAGAAGGAAGATATAATTGTAACAACTGAAATAGCTGCTTTAGCAACCACCATAACACCAGGCTGGTCCATAAAACTCCAAATTGGATTGGAAATAAAGTGTCTAAAAAGTGTGTTTCAGGAATAAACCTCTATTTAACAGAGAGGAATGGATTTTATCTGTTTTTAGCTGTTGAAGTTGTTTTAGAAATCATTCCCTCTTTCTTGAAAAGCAGCGATTTGCTTATCCTCCAAGCCTCAGCTGACTGCTGTTGCTGAAAGCTGTGGTAAGTGAGTTTGTGGTAGTATGTTTATGAGAGTAAAGTTAAAGGTAATGGTAATATCTTTTGTTATAACAGTAGTTATCTTGTGTATCTTTTATATCCATTTGTTGGAACACTCACTCTTGTGTTGCCCCCAAAAAAGGCCCCCATTCTCCAGAGATAAAGCCAGATGATGAGATAAATCCAGTACTAGATCGTTCTAGCCTCTGAAGAGAAATTACGGTTTGAAAACCTGGCCCTTGGCTAAACTCCCATTGACTCTAGCTGAGCTGAAATTTCACCTGTGATATAGTAAGCACCTTTTTTTTATATCCTTTAAGTGACGCAGAGTCACATCGAAGGCCCTTTAGGTGTCCTTGTGTTTTTCAATCTTCCTGCAAATTACATTCTCAAGCTCAACCAGAGCCCCTATAAAACGTGCATGTGCTAAATCAAAAAAGGAGCAGCACAGAATCATCTTATGTCTTGGCATAGAGTACAGGGCCATAGTTTCCTTTCTGCCTTGCTGTCTGAGAGGATCACAGCCCCAGGGGCTGGATGCTGTTGTCCCCTGAGATAAGTTTAGAAACACAGGCCCGAGGTGAAATTTCCTGCAACTGCATTAGGCACAAAGACCAGTGACTCTGTTTTCTAAGTACTGTTTCGGTAGCACTTCCAGTTCACTTTGCTGATCTGCCCAGATTCATGATTTAGGTCCTTTGTAAGTGGGTGGGTGTTTATATAGCTATACTATCTGTATATTATATTATACATATTTATACTATATACTTGGGACTAGATTATTGAAAAATTGTGTTCTTGTTCTCCCAGCAATTGTTTTCTGCTGGTACTCAACGCAGAGTGTGGAGAGGGTATGTCAAAGTGACTGAGACTGAAGGAGGGGAAATGGGATGTCACAAACATGTCCAAGTGAAAGATGTAAAGGTAATGCAAGTTTAATGCAAAGGAGTTAAAAGCATTGAACTCTTGTGCACCAGGCCTAAAGCCCCTAGTACATTTTGCAAGTGGTTTTGGTACTGCCAGTTCCTCAGTTGAGTTTATTTTAAAGTACTAAACAAAGCTACAGAGCCTCTTCTGTGTAGTTGCTAGAGGGTCTAGCAAAGTGATTTCCACAGCAGAGTGCACTGAACTATGACACTTGGCCTGAGACAACAGCAGTAGGTTGCTGTCCTGTATGTGGAGCAGCAGAGAGTAGCACAGCGCAGACTGCTCTCCTGTGCTGGCTATCAGCCATGCTAACAATAATGTGTTCTGCAAATATCTCTCCAGTCATGCATATTTTAAAATCCCATTTTAATAACTGAAGGCTTAAAGCTAAACTTCCAAACTTTTAATGGTGTTTACACAACATACAAATTAGACCAATTTTGACAAGCCCTGAACCTTTGTCAGGTGTAGTTATGAGCTTGTTCTGTAACAGCAACGGACTTTCAGGAATTGCAATAAATAAATTCATGAAATTAAAAGCCCTGTGGTGAACTCCAACCAGGGCAGTGGATCAACTGGAGGCTGTCTGCCTGCTGCAGAACACCACTCCATCTTCTCTGATGAATCATCGAGTTGTGCGTGGCATTAATAAACATGAGCCAGAGAGCAAAAAGGGTGTTATCTAGATGTAATGAACTCCTGAACTGACTTGGAGAACGTGGCATGCTGACAAGGTGTCATCAACTATGAAGCAAGGCAGGCCCCCTCACCTCTGAAGCCCAGTGATAGGTATCACAAAGCCACTGCTATCTGAACCGTTATCTGTGGAGCCAGCCATGCGTGGTTGCCCCATTAACATTTCATGTGCGAAGTGGAGAGAAGAGGCTGCAAATGCTTAAAAGTCTCCCAGTGGCTAAAGTGCAAAGCTTTTATATTTTCTTTAATTGAAGCCTTAGCATGCAGGCATGTGTGCGCACATAATCTTCAGCCTGGAGATTTCAAGCTGTTAGGTAAATGAAATATTTCAATGAGAACTTTTGGGGTTTTGTCACTGGATACTGTTAGCCCTTGGTAAATTAGAAATAAATACTTGCAAAGAGAGCTTCGTTTTTCTTTAGCACCATTTTCTGATGGCAGCTGGGCAGATAATGCCGCCACAAAGTGGAACTCCTTTATAGAGAAGTGCAAGTACAAGCTCTTCTGAGGCTTGCAGGAAAAACCCTGCAGCTTCAGAGCAGTAGTCAGCAGTATTTCGAACAGTGGGAAGTTAATGGTCACTGTGAAAGGTAAGAAATGGTTTTGAATGGTGAGATTTCAAAACCATGTGCTGTTCCAGCAATTGTGACCACATCTGGCTGCAGCAGAGTCATACCAAAGGGGGACCTGAATCATAGTCACACTTGAAGCCTTTGTGGATCCTTCTGGTGGTAAAAGAAACTAATTTTAAAGTGGGGGTAAGTAATCTGCATCTGCCCTCTGCAGGAATTGCTAAAAAGGTGTAGGGCGGATGGTAACCAGGCATCTTGTGGGCAGGAGACTGGTTCTTTCAGTGTATGGGCACTTACAGAGCACAGATATTTTGGTGCACTTGTGTTTTTCCCCTCTTGCACTTGCATCAGTGTGGTTGTCTCCAGTCTTTGTCTGCCCACCCAGAAGACAGTGGGTGGCTCTGATTGTCAAAGGGTAGTTTATAAAAAGCCCAGTTCCTTCAAGACATCAGGCAGCAAGATGTGTCAGCATCCCCAATGTTGGTTTAGGGTTTTGAATGTGATTTAAAGTACTGTGGGCTGTTACTTATTTTTTAGTCTGTCCTGCCCTCTTGTGAACCCAGGGGTTCTGCTTAAACCCTGAGAAGGGCAAAGAACCCAACCAGTATGTCTGTATGTTAGAGACTTGCAAAAAAAAACCCCAAACCTGTAATGCAAACTGCAGAAGTGGAGAGAAGCTTGCCGTGTCTTTGGTCTTTCTCATGCATTCCTTCAACATGGGCAACATGCACATCTTCTCTAAAATGCCCCATTTCCCTTTCCCCTGCTGTAATGGCTCTTGCTAGCTACTGCTATCCATCAGCCCCCACGTTAAGCTCCAGCTGCTCAGATCCTTCCTGCTTTGTGAATTAATAACCGGGACAAAACCGGGTGAAGTAGGTAGGAGAGAGGAGGGGAGGGGAGGCAGCCGGAGGAGCCCAGCGGCTTGTGCACTTTCAGCATTGGACAGAGCTCTGCAGCGCCGTGGGGATGGCAGGGAAAAGCCCAGACCTCAGGCCTGGATGCTGCAGGCAGCAGCAGGTCTTCCAGAGGTGTGCAGGGGTTGGGGCAAGCTTGCTGAGGGCTGAAAGGGTTTTGCCACAAGTACTAGTAGCATCAGTGAAGGGCTCTAAGAAGAAATCAAGGTTAGCTTCCTTGAGTAAAAGCTTCCACAGAATTTGGGTTGGACTGGATGGGGACTGCAGGAGCGTGCTTCTTTGGTAATTCAGATAACCTAGTGGAAACTTAAATATTCACTTATAAACCAGTATAAAAATAATACTCCCCATCTGTTTAACTAGTCTTGGTCTGTCTTGTAACAGTTCACTGACCATCTGTTACCGTGGTGTAGAGATAGACATTATGAATGCATTTCAGTCTTCGGTTTATTTTTGGTTGCTAGTACATATGGACCATGTTCTGTTACTCTCCATGTGTTTGTTCACAAGGACTTCTCAGCACAAATTTCCCTGGGAGGGGTGTTTCAGAATGGGGGAAGGAAGGGGGGAAAAAGCAATTAATTTTCTACTTCAACAATCATAAATAGCTTCTAATTTGGATCCCATCTCACTCTCTTTTCCCCCAGCAAACTGTGTGGATGGATGAAGCGGCCAGGGGAGGGTGGCAACCCAGATGTGAGCTGTCTGATTAATGAAGTCACTCTCAGGCATGCATCATAAAACTCAGACGAAATGAATCATTTCAGAGTTCTCTTATCCGTGTTTCTCCTCTCGCCCCCCTCTCCCCCACCCTTTTCACATGCTTAGAGGTTGGGCAGGGTGCACAGGCACACACCCCCTGCCTACCTCAGTGCTGGTCAGTCCCCATATGCAACAGGGGCTGTAAATTCGAATCCCATTTAGCCGCTCAGGTGCATTTGCAGGGCCTGCTTGTGAGACATGTTCTTGTGTTTAGCAGCAGTGCTCTAGGTTTTACTCGTGATGCTTGCAGTAGCCCAGGTCAGAGTATTGTCTGCATCAGGCAAAGATGAGGGGGATGTGGCTCCTTTCCAGGAGCAAACAGTGTTATGAAAAGGAGATGGTATTTGGTTGAGCTTCTTCATCTTACAGATCACCATGTGTTGCTGCATTTGTCATGTGTGGCTGTTTTAATTGACCCTTACTGAGTTCAGTCTTGGTGAAATGCATTGGAAGCAAAATTCTCCTAAGATGATAAAGCTGTTCCTTGTGGACAGCTTCCAGGCAGGGGCTCCGTAGTCCAGCAGAGCTGGAAGTGGTGCTGTATGCCAGAGCTGGCCTTTCTTCCTGCTTCTGTTCTACCACGGTTATCTTAATTCATGTCTGTAGTACTCCTGCCTTTGGGTTGCATGAGGTGGAAGTGAAACTTCCACAGCCTAACCAGGTATGAGCTGGGCAACCATGCAGCTGCTAGGCGATTAAGCTAAATGTTGACAGAGACTCCATTCCTTTGATGGAAGTGTTTTAGAAAGGCCGTGCAGGTGACGCAGGAACATTCCAGGAGTTAGTCTGTACTTGTTCCTATTGCTCATAAAATGTTTCGTGCTTTCTTTCTAAGTTAGCTTATTTAGACAAGCAACAGCATCCATTCGGGCATCGCCTAGTGCTCTGAAAGAATCGAGTTCAGCTCTACATCAGCTATAAGCCATCACGACTCCTTTTGTCACAAAACCCTGCCAGCACGCACAAATGCTGTGGGGGGAAATACAGCCATGATAAATCTTGCACTGGGAGGAGCAGCATACATACCTAGATGGAGCAGTGCCTCCGCAAATCGCTGTTTCCAGACTGGGGAAGCATTTCAGGATCCTGCACGGGCCCACTGTATTACTGACTATCAGACATGAGGAGTGGGCTCCTACGCTTGTGGAGAAGCAACCAAATCCCTCTCATCGGGAGCCGATAGCACTTCTGTGTGTGTAACTACAACAGCCATGCAGACCAAACAGGATTATGGTTCATTCTGCTAATTAGCCCCCTTGGTTTTAGACAAGGCCTACTTTATAAAAATCAGGTGAAAGGATTTCTTGCATATATTACTTACCAAAGCTTTGTTAACACCTCACCACCTTTAATCTCTCTCTGTTCTTATTTGTATTTAGTAATCTATCTGAATTAGCAGTGGTGTGACCTATTCTCTGCTGAGGCCAGACTGCCAGCTTATAGAAATTACTGAAACGAGGCGCCAAAGTAATGTAAGGACAAATGCCTCCCTGTACAGATTGGCATGAACACTGGAGGCAGCATTTGAGCGTAATATTGACTAATTATTTAACCATGAGTGGCAGCTTTGAACATTGTGTTCTTTTTGCTTCGCTTCCCACATTTACTGTGAATCTAATTACGAAGGGAACAAGTATTTCTTCTCAGGTCGCTGCAAACACAGCAGCTAGCTTTGGGAAAGTGCACGGGATGCAGAGTGGAGGCAGCCATGAACTGTGCGTCAGCTAGTTCTCCTACTAGAGCTAGTACTAGCATGGTAGCACTAGTACTCAACTGAGCAGAGAGAGCAGGTGTTGATGGGGATCTGGTTTGGAAATCCAAAAGCTGCTGAGAAAAGAGAAATAGATAGAAATGCAGAGTGTGAAATGAGCTGCTCAGTTTATTAGCAACAGGATTTTTTTACCCCTCCCTTTCCAGAGGCCTGGGCTTTTTAATGATGATTCTTTCTGTGATGTTAACGAGAATGTCCCTAGTTGGATGCTTTTCAGTAGGGGTCATGTGTATCAAGAGACACGAACCCTAAAAGAGGAATGTCAGCTTCTGGCATTCACTTTGTGTGCAAATTCTTTCTGCTGCGGATGGAAACTTTTCTGGCTTTAAAGGAATATATAACTACAGTAAACAGTTGGATCCCTTGAATGATAGCAGACAACTTGAAGTTGCTGGAGAAGGCAGATGGTCATCTTATTTTTTCCCTTCCCACTATCTTTTGGCCTTCTAACCCATGAAGTAAGCAATAACAGTCCAGCTCCTAAATTGCTGAACCAATAAACATGGCAGTAAGGCAGGAATTGATGTTTAGGTGCTGCACTGAAATTTGTGACACCCTGTGCAATTAGACATGTATCTAATACGAAATTTGAGTCTGGTCCTATTTATTCTGCAGCTCCTAGAGAAAAGGACTGTCTCTTCAAGTGACAGTCAAGTCAGGCTCATGACATCAACCTCAATGGAGACTTGTGTCCCAGAGTTACCCTGGACTAACCTCTCTGCGTGCTGAGTATAGGTTTGATGTCTCAGTTTTTACTTGAAAAGTATGCTGTTGAGGTGGCCTTGTGCCTCACTTTGGTCCTTAGGAGTAAACTTGTCTTCACTGTTGGACTTCTTGGGTTCAGAGAAGGTGTTTCTAGCTCAGGCCAGAGGTGAGCTGTGAAACTTCAGTCTATGTATCTTCTCTGGATGTCTGCATATTTCTGGGATCTTCAAGGGCACCTGTCTGCTGCAGCTTGTTATGTGGGTGCCAGCTCAACCTCTCTATGGCTTGTTGGGTTTCTCTTCCCCAACCAGAAGGTCACCTAGAAGGTTTTGCTTGGCCTTCAGACTCATTCAGAGTTGTGGGAGGCAGCTGAGAGACAGCAAGTACCTCGGCAGTGGAGCAAAGCTTGCTGGATTGCTAGCCATACTCCAGCTCCCCCCAGCAAGCCTGACTGCGCACACCTATGCTTTTGTGGCAGATTAGCACAGTAGCTGTGGCAGGCTAAGGACACCGTTGAGTAAAAGACCACTTTGCTACTGCCTTGAGGTGCATTCTTGGAGGCTGGAGTCATGTGCAGTATAAATATATCCTCTTACACTTTCATCTGGAGTCAGATGATGCCAGGCTGTTATATTAAATGCTGTGTTGCAGTATGTACTCTATGAATGACTTTGTGAATGATACTTTTTTTCCACAATAAATTAGGTAGAAATCCTCTAGCTCTAGACCAGGGTGTTAATATCAGCTACAGTCCTCGCTTCTTTTCCATTAAGCTTTATCAAGTTAGCTATGGTTGCTATTTGCTGATTTTCCTCTGTGAGAAATCTACTGGCTGCCTTTCCTGGAAGTGCCCAGTGGATGATTTTAACTACAGAGGTTATTGAGACATGCCAAGACCAAGATGTCAAGGTTGGCCTTGAGCATTTGTCTCTGCACTACCGGAAAATTTATTTCTGAAGTAAAATGATTGCCAAAAACCCATTAGATAACTTGATGTCCTTTGTTCCTGGTTATTTCTAAAGCCTGCTACAGGGCTCTGATCCCAAAACGCACTTTTAATAAACTTGCAATTGCTTTGTTTGTTTTAATTTAAGGTGCCATTTCTGCAAACACATAGTTGTACTGCTTTCTCTTTGTCCTTGATCCTGAGTTGGTTGTGCATATTAATTAAGGGCCATTAGCAGAGCAAATGCAGAGCAGTGCAAAATGTGACTGAGCACATGTGCTGTGCTGCAGTCTGCAGTGTTCTGTGCTGCACCACTTTTTGATGGGATTTGAAAAATTACAGGTGAAAACATACTCTTCCTTTATTAGCCACTATTATTAGAACCATATGGCTTGAACTGAGGCATAAAATGCGCCTGGCATCTCTCAGCCTAGCATGTCTCTGCAGATGATTATAATTTTTGAAATGTAGATTAAAGGGGAAATGAAGGTGGGCTAGTGTTGTTCACACGACTGGTCTAGGAGATGCTGGCACTATCTCTCACTTTGAAGGTCGTGCCACAGGGTTGCTGGAGGATGACGCGGTGGCGCGGGGCAAAGCCTCTGTAGGAATGCCGGTGTACTGGTGTACGCGTGCACCCGGCTTCTTGTATTCCCATCATAAAACGAGACTCATCCTTGTTTGTGTAGAGGTTAGCACGTGATAAATAGCACGGATTCATGGAGGGTATTTGCATATTGGTGTGCTGCTGCTGTGCTGCTGAGTGAAGTTCAAGATGAGACCTTGACCATCCTTGTCTGGCTTGTCGTGAGATAAGAAAGCATGCTGTCACACTGTGTAAGAGTCTCTGGTTTTGAGAAGAAACAGAAATCCTCCTATCTCAAAGCAGTCTAATTACAAATTACCTAGAGTCAAGGAGGAATTAGACTTTTGACATCCTATTTAGTACTTCATTGTTTTATGCTTCTTGGCTTTTTTGCCACCTTGTCATCAGGTGATGGTCCTCTTGAAGACAGGACCCTGCAGCAGGTAGAAACTGCAGACATGTCTGCCCTGGGCATTACACGAACTTCCCCTTGTCTAGAGGGTGCCATGAGTACAAGGACTGTGCAAACCAAGATTTGTGCTGTGCCTTACTAGGAAAATGAAATGCTTCTTCTTTGGTCTCCAGAATCAATGTGTCTAATAGGTCTTCAAGCACATACTTTTTCTCCTTCTTGAGATAAGGGGGTGTATTAAGCAATCTCTCAAAATCACTTCCAAATCTGTTCTCTCTGGTTATTTCATGCTGTCTCCCCATGCAGCATGGGGTCCAGCAACAGGCAGCTTCCCAGCACAAATGAGATCCCATTTCCACTTGGCATCTCTCACCCAGCTGCCATTGTGGAAGAGCCTCATCGATCCGACAGCAGCCACCACCAGCCTAGCATCATCCAGTAGCTAAAAATAATGCAGGGTGGAAAAAAAAAACCCAACATCTAAATATAAATCTCAAATGCCTCAGTGGCACTGCACTTCCTAATCATTCAGTCAAATAGTTTAAAAATTGATTAATACTGGAAAGCCTTTTGTTTCCACTTTGCTCACTGGTCTCTTCTTACCCCAACTCTTTCTTGAGAAAGAGTTTCCTTTTCCCTCACTCCTGGTTCTCCAGCCGCCCTCCCCTTGCTCATATGCCCTTTCTCACAAGCCCTGCTGCCCACTGGAGCTGTGGGAGCACCACACGGTGCCCGGCCACGTTCACAGGGCTCTGATGGCTCCTGCACATTACAACAAGAGGGGAGGGGTCCAGAGGGCACAGTGTGGCATCCAGGGTGGCATGTCCTGGCTCCCACGAAGACAACTCACTGAGTTGTACCTGGGCTTTCCACCCACCCCTAATCATAGCACAGATTGAATGAAATAACACACAGAGAAGAAGTGGAGAAAATGGCGAGAGTGGTTTTTTTTCCCCAGCCCATCAGCTGGCTGCCTTTGAAAATCGAAGGCTGGAGAGATTTTTTTTTTTTTTTTTTTTTTTTCTTGGGAACACATGCCAAGCAATCGTGCTCCATTGTTGCCAGCAGATTTGTTTTTGCACACTTCAGACAGGAAGAACGGCACTCTCGGGGCGAAGGAGCTGGCACAGCGCGAGCGAGGTGGGAAGAGGGGAAAGAGCCAGCAAGTGGCAGCGAAATCTGCGGCGGCTTCGCGACGTTCCCTAGCAACCTGCGCCCCGGAGAGCCGCTTGCGCTGCCTCCTCTTTATCAGCGCAGCTGCATGTGATGTACTAGCCTTGCCGTGGTCTGACTCGCGCTATTTTGGGTTTAAAAACCGAAGCGTGTGATTGCAGTGCTGTCATGGGCATAAGGACTTTGGATTGCTCTCTTGCACAGATGGGAGCAATTCATAAGGAGGGTTGGGAAAGTGACTTTCTGTTCTTGCTTGAATGTTGTCTGGTACCAGCGAGTAAATACCGTCTTGTGGCTTAAAGACTTGGCGATGAGTAGATTAGATAGCTCCCCTACCATTTGTTTTCCCCATAAGGTGGTATTGCGGGGAGGGCTTGTGTGGATGTTTCTGGAGTAACTTCTTTCCTTCCATCCACTGCAGACACACGTGGCAGTTTGCACAACAGACACGTGGAGCATCTTGCTGTCTGGGGCACCTATGCTGGGATTTCTGAAGGCTTCCTTGCCTGCTGTTTCCCTGCTCCTGGCCAGATTCACTGCACCCTGTCTAGCTTCTGGGAGGTTTGAATGGGGATTCAGTGTCGAGTGCCAGATGGGCATTCCTGTGGACCAGGACAAAAGAAGCCCTCTATTTGTCTAACACAAATATTTACAGCCCATACAGTGGGTGCTCTGAATGTGAGCTGCCTCATGCACCTGAAGTCTAAGCTGGAGCTACAGCATCGTGGAGGTGGTAAAAGAAGGGTAGTCACTGTGCTTGTTTCAGACCTGGCTTCTTTGTTAAACCATTTCTGAACAAAATTTCATTGATTTAGGGCCTGGAACAAACCCATAAAGTAACTTAATACTGCACATGGGCTTCCTTTCCTGTAGCAGCTTCAGCCCTGAAGATGATCCATAGGGCCTTCAGCTGGCTTTGCACAACTCCCTTGCAGAATGTGTCACAACTGCTATCACAATCACAGAAGCATAAACAGTGAGGCTGAAACAGCCTTGAAGATCTGTCTGCTGCTCAGAGACAGGATCAACTCTGCCTAAGCCATTCTTCACAAATACTTGTTTGTTCCTACTCTGGAAAGCCTCGGTGATGGAAATCACAGACTCTCCCCAGGCAATCTTTTCCAGCACTTTGCTGTCCTCACTGTTTCTCCTCAACATTGCAAACCCTCTAAAGTGTGTAATTCTCAAATGTGTCCTCTACACATGGAGGGGGCCTGAGACCCATCTTTAATACTGTAAAACTAATGCAAGGGGGGCAGACAGGGAGCATGGAAAGAATAATATGTCGTTTTGAGGGAAAGAAGAGGAATGAGCCTGCAAAGTGTTTGACATTCACAGATTTTTCTTCTAGTTATGCTTTTGAAATTTGCTTGGTTCACAGGAGCAAGGGTAGGTAAGAAGGGAGGTGGAGTCGTCATCCTTGCTCTGAGGTCCTCTCCAAGAGGAAGCAACTCCTCAAAAAGAGCAAGGAGAGAGGAGGCCCTGAAAAGCAGGTTAGTCTGAGCTGAGAGGTGTTGGCAAGAGTCTATGAGGGCCAGACTGACAGGGCCCCCATAGTTGGGGACATGGACTTTAACTAAGTAAGCCCTAGAGTGTCACCTGCAAGGAAGCAGGTTTCACTCACCCGTTTCCCCAGAGACTGAGGTCTTTGTCTGCAGTGTTTGCTCTTGGTCTGGCAGCCTGGGAGATGTTTTTCTCCCTGTGTTATATGTTCCTGTGAAAGGCAAATGCAGCTGAGGGCTCAGGGGGCTGCAGTTAGTCTGGGCCAGGCTCGGACAGCCTTGTTGACTCAAATTGTGCCTCTCAACCAGCTGGTGTACACCTGAGTACATTGCTCACTTTGGCATGCTGAGCTAGATCCTCCGCTGCTGTGTAAATCAGCGAGTTCCCTGGAGCGATTCTGATTTGCACCATCTGAATGTCTAGCCCATCCTTCTCAAGTAAATTCTGCAAGAAAAAAGAGTTTTATATCTATCTATCTATCTATATCTTTGTTTTTCCCCTTCAGCCTTTGCTCAGTCAACCTGTGAGCTGCTTAATCATTAAAAGACAAGGGGGCTGCTGCCTTTGTTGTGGTTGGACGGGACACAAAATCATTTCACAGACAAAGGGATCTTTTTAATACATTGAAGTGGTCCAGATGTGATGTTACATCCTGCCGCAGCCCTCAGCCTCCTCAGCTCTAATTGCACATGCCACTGCCTCTTTTGGTTTGCTCCATTCTCCACAAAGTACCGCTTGACCAATTAGCGAGATAAGTTTGTCTCTAGCCCAGGAGGTATGTGGACAGCCTTCTTAGCTGCATCTCTGTATATGGAGGAATGTTTTGACAGCTAAACATGGATCTTGTTGAGCTGTCAGTTCTGCTAACTCTCCCAAGTGTCTCTTATTTATTGAGCCATCAGGCTCTTCCTGACCTCCTCAAAGTCAGTCCCAGCCTCACACAAAAGACGGCACAGAAATACAGCTAGAGCGTGGCCTTCTGAGCAGGGCAAGTTTCTTCAAGCATTTGATGCCTTGAACAGCCCAGATCATTAGGTCTGTGTGTCACTGCAGTGGCTGCACCCTCAGGCTGGCGGCAGCCTTAGAGGCTGCAGCTGGAGAAACTCAGATTCTCTTCCTCAGTGTACAGCCTGGTTTAGCTGCCAAGATCTTGGGGCTTTTTAAGAAGCTGATGGCAAAGCAGAGAATGAGGAAAAGGAGTAGAATTGTTCTGAATGCAGGAAGCCCCTCACCCCATTCTGGCTCCAGCATAGAGCAGGAATTTCTTTTCCTTGCTCTTTATTCCTAACCTGATCTGTCTTGGAGACCGTAGGTACCTCTGCAGTACATGGCACAATCCCTATGGCACAAGCACCTAAGCATTTACCATTTGGAGCATCGTGAACACAAAGTGGTTGTCCTTTGGCTGGAGAGTGTGCCTGTGACAGACATTGGATCACACACTAGATGCAGCAGGGGAAGCAGAGAGGGGACCATGTGACATTTGAACCCCATATAATCTTTCCACATGGGAATCAAGTGAGACCAAGGGCATAGTGCTCTGCTCTAGGTGCCCACCCTCCCTGTTACCCCAGAAAAAACATACACACACACATGTGTCCGTAAGCAGCTGACCAATCACATAGTCTGAAACTGGACGGTTTTGGTTAGCATGGGTTTTGGTTAGTTCTTGTACAAGGGAGCTAATTCAGTATAATCAGCTGATACTGAACCTCTCATTAGCTGTTGCTTTCCTGCATGCTCCCTGCTCTGAGCGTGCTGTTAGAACATCCTTCCACTGCACCCTGCTCCTTTGCACATTAATCTTCCCTACGGCACTCTTTGTGTGATGGGTGGACACAACCCTTTCTCCATGGGCTCTTAGCAGCTCTGGAAGCTGCTAGCCAGGCTGCACTTTTTTCTCCTTCCTCTCTGCCTTATCCCATCCTCTCCCCTGATGCCAGGTTCTGTCTCAAATCCCCTCCTGCACACTGCCTTCTGACTGGTCTTCTCTTCCTGCCAGAACTTCTCTCTTGCCTCTGTAGTTCTTTTTAATGGGTATGCTTGCATTGGAAAAGGCTAATTTGCTCTCTCCCTGGCTCTTTACCCATGCTGCCAGAGCCCTCATTCCTGTAGCTCTGACCTTGATCTCTGTGCTTCTGTGGCTCTTCTCCTTCAAGGGCCATCTCTTTCCTTCTCCCCAAGCAGGATGGGTAGCATCCACAACAGCCATGGGTAGTACAGATAACTCAGATCTCTTCTGTTCCAGCAAGGAGAAGGTTGAGGCCCTTTGAATATAGAATAGCCGTGGTGAAACTTCCTGCAGCATTTTTGATAGCCCGTAAGCCCTGCTGCTTTGCCTCCTTGCCACAATTTGGCCACCTGGTAGGATGTGCTGGGTCCTCAGCCTGTGGTTTCCTCTGCAGGAAAATCTTTCCTGATCTCTTGCTGCCCTTTCCTCAGCTCCCACCTCCCTCTGGTTGTGGGAAAGTCCTGAGCAGGGACAGTGTTTCAGTGGAGACTTGGAGCTTTTATCTGAGTAATACTTAAATGCCCTGGACTGTATTACAGGAGAATTATGACTTTGTTGAGAAATTTCTACTGCTGTGAGCCAAATTAGAGATCATTTTCATAAGTACATTGGGTGAAATAAATGATAATCTAGATGACAGGCATTTGCCCTGGCCTTTTTCCCCCAAGTGCAGTATAGAATTTGGCACTGCTTTGTTCTGAAAATATTATTTCTGATTATCCTGAGGTAATTGATAGTGAAACGTGTACAAGTCTCTTCTAAAGCAGCAGAGCTTTGGCTACCAAGATGACGCTCACAGAAGACTGCAGCCCTTCACTCTCTCCTACTCCTATTCTTGCGCATTGCTCCCTGTGCTCCTGATGCCCCTCTTTAATCTCACCCCCTTTTTCCTTACTGCCAGTGTGTCATATCTTCTGCTTGGCAGGGCTCAGCATCACAGTAGCACCTGCAAGTACAGCTAATACCTTGTGGGTGCGGGCTGCACCAGGAGCTTGCTGCCAACACACTTCTCCAAACTCTAATACTGGCTAGTAGGTTTGCAAGCAAGCTGCCTGCTTTTGGAGGACACCTCCATTTCACAAAAGGTGAGAGGGATCTTTTAAGTTTTTAATCACCAGTCATTGTGATCAACTCCAGTCAGGTAATTTTGTGAAGAGGTCATTGTCCTAGTTTGGGCTGGAGATACCAGCAAGCCCTGGCCTCTGTGTTAGAAGTGGTACATGTGAGCTGCTGTGAGCCTCAACACTGGCGGTCCAGGCGATTGCTCCTCATGAATTAAATACCACGTATTTGCAAGTGGAACTTGACATGATGTTAGATGGCTGAGCTGGGATTCAGGTGACCAAGTGATACCTGCAGAGGGCTCTTCATGAGGAGAATTAATTGTTTTAAATGCAGTAAAGCTTTAATCTCTTAAAGGTGTATGAACCAATTCAGCAGCAGAGCCATCCACAGAGATGTTATAAAATACGGAGATGCTCTTACTATGGCAGAAATTAGAGGGCGAGTTCGGATGTTTATGGCTTATATATTGTCTTGAGCTGTGTCATACCTTTTTGATACTTTCCTGTACAATCTTACGTCACAAGTCCTTGAGGTACAAGCAAATGAGCTCTCCCTCTGACTTTGAAGAATAGCAATTCTCTCATGATTATTTGCAAATTTTCTTTTCTCTTGCATCATTAGAAGAAGTGTCATTTTGAGTATTTTTTGTCATCCTTGAAGCCCGCCTCAGCTGAGGGGCAGGCACCGTAGATGGCCTGGGCAGAATCCAGATGTCTGGTCTGTCTGTTGGGTTTCTTCCTCCTTTAACCTGACTCAGTCACCTGAGAGGTTGATGGTCAAATGAAGGGGATCCTACTCAGTGCTTACACTCTCTGACGTGTTCAGAGCTCCACATCTGCTTTCCAAAGGAGCTTGTACTCATTTTGTTAAAAGGGGCTGGGACCCTCCAGTAAGCACTTGAAGAAACGTGGCCTGGGCAAAGCTAAAAGAAAAACAGCAAAGCTTTTAGAGTGGGAGTAGCTGCACATGAGGAAAATAGACAGGTGATTCTGGGATCGAAGTGGAGAAATCTTCCTGTCCAGAGATAAGGAAGAAATTTCTGAGTCCAGCAGGAATGTAATTTGTGTTTGACACATGATCGCTTTCACTAATATTATTCTTATCACTTTTGTTTATACAAGAAGACTGCTGGGGGGGGGGTGTGTGTTGGGAGACCAGTGTTTGTTTTGAAGATGTTATAATCTTAAAAGACAAAACTCAGGCACGTGTGAATGCAAGGAGGCACAACTTTGGCTACCAAGGATAATAATAGTCATAATTTGTACTCATTCAGCATCTTTCATTCAAGGATCTCAAAGCATTTTGTAATCAAGAGTTCATTGAGATGCTCAACTCTCTAGAGGCCGCCAAGCATTATGAACACCATTTATAACAGCAGGGTGCAGGATCAGACTGGTTAGGAATATTGCTGAGGATAAAAATTAGGGCTCCTACCCTCCCATGCTGTGGATGCTGAACCAAGCACCCTCTCCAATCTGAGCAGCTTTTTTTACTGTAATTTATATATATATCTTTTAATGTTAGGCAAAATATGTAGTCTTCATTTAAGTCACTGGTGTCCTGGGAAGTGTAATGGCCCATGTCATAGTTGACTAAAAGTGAACCTACAGATAGTGGGTTAAACACATTTGGTTAACCATTTGTTTGCTGTTATAGTTTTCACATGAAAAAAGTTTAGATTGAAACCTGTCTTGGTGATGGAAAGTGATGTGATTTTAAGTTTCTTTGTATATTAAAACAGAAACCAAATTTGCATATTTTAAGTATCTTTTCTAGCATATTCAGGCATCTGGCAAGAAAGCTATATTTAAACTGCTAATACAGTATGAATGCAAGTTTCACATGCAAAATTAGTACCATTAAAATGGTGAGATTTATTTTTCTTTTGAAACAAGTGATGCCCCAGCACTTCTGGTTTTGTTACCTGATAAGGCACTGCAGCTGGGACAGCCTATTTTTTCAACAAGCGACGAACCTGAACCGCAGGGCAGGTGGTGCTCATAGCGCAAGCACCCACCCCAACCCCCAGCACCGCATGGTGAATGGCGGTGAGCTCCCTCGCCGCTGTGGTCAGCCAGGGAGCACATTGCACCAGAGCTGTCTGCCTGTCACGCACAGCGTCATTTTTCATTGTCTGTGAAAACGGTTGAGCTCTGCCTTTGTGAAGTGTTTTGCAAAAGGAAAACTTAAAAACAAAGAGCAAATCTCAGTTATTTCCTCATGTTTTAGGAAGGTTTTGGAAAGAGAGTACATTTTTTCAGTGGTTTTACTGTGGCAATGAATTGCCCAGGCTGATTGTGTGCTGTGTGAGCAAACATCTCTTTTCATCAGTATGAATTGTGGAGAATTCACATTTTTACCAGGCGTATCCCTGTGCTTGTCCTGTAAGATGAGGATGCAGCTCAGTTGGTGGGGTGACCGTGAACCCTGCTTTGGAGTGCCACTCGCTGTAGCCAGAGTCCCCCACAGCATCTTTCTGTAGTGCTACTTTGGATTTACACAAGGGAGCACTGTACAGGTCTTGAGGTTCATCATCTCCCCAGGCCAGTAGCCCTAGATGGCACTATGTACCCCAAGATGTATAGCCAAGATGACAAGAAGCAGATTAAAAGCCATCTACAGCACTTCTCTACACAGCTCAGGACTAAGCCTTGGAGACTGTCATCGCCTATGGATACTTATGGTTCCTACTTTGAAATGCAGATTTTGACCTGCTGATAGCAATAAATATAATGCTTAATTAATTAATGTTTTGAAGACAGCCCTGGAAACTTACAGCATTATGTCATAAAGAGGAGGGGAGTTGATAAGCAGTCTGTTGGGCCTTTACTGCTAGTGATGATGCATGGAAGTACGAGAGTGCTTGACTCTGAGCCCAGATGTAGAAAGGAAAGCAGCTTAGAGCAGAATAAAACCTTCAATCTTGAAACACACAGTCAGGTAAGCATAGGACCTCCTGATGCAATTTTGTGAAGCAGACCAAGTTCTTCTAGCCAGTAACATTGGTGTGAAATGAAGCAATCTATTCATCCATATATTGGGATAATGTGATGCCTCATTATCCCTCTCAGCAGTACCATCCTGTTGTGCCTTGAGTTCCTGTCTTTTTTTTTTTTTAAAAGTACCTAAAACGTCTGTTACCATAGGAAGTAGAAAAAGTAACCAAAGTTAATAGGAAAACGCAAAACAAAACAGCCCTCTCCCCTTTTCATACGATAGAAGCTTTGGCAAGTAAAGCGTATTTGTGTAATGACAGGGCCAAGGGCCCCCAGGCAGCATCAGGCACTGTTGCATTTCTTTCTGTAGATGTGTTTAAGCAGCAATGGGACATTAAAGTGTAATATTTTATAGCTGTCATTATTTGAAATACAGTTTAAATGTACTGTTTCCTGAGAAAACATGTCAAATATTTATTACTTGGAAATCGGTTTGGTTTGCTTTTTCTAATGAGAAGTGGCCAGTGTTGCTCCATAAAAATCAAGCTCATTTCCTGTTAACCCTGAATATGTGAACAAACCAGTGTCTACCAGAAACGACAGCTCTCCATAATAGAAGTGGAAGCTGTCATTTAGCACAGTGATACTCAGTGCAGAAGCAAGCAGCAGAGAGTGGTGTTTACAGATTATCCAACTTCCATAACACCTAGCAAAAATAACCAGCCTTTCCAGATTCAAAACATGAGTGAGAACGTGAAGAATAGCAAGAAAAACTACTTAGTCTGTTTGCATATAATAGAATACAAACAATCCAAGGACAAAACAGTCATGCTCGTTTATTACTGTGCTTGATGATTAATAAAACACTCTGTCTTGGTGTAGTCACATCGCAGAAGGTCTGAGAGCTTTGCAAGCACTGATTAATTAAGAGGGAAATACTGTTAAAGCCATTTTACTAGCTAATTAGGGTGCATGTATGGTGATCCCATTGAATTCAGTATCAATACACAGAGACCAAGATGTTGTTTTCATGACTGTAAACTAAAACCTAGGCTCCAGAGAGAGTCAAACCAGGCTTCTGTATGAGCAGCCTGATTTTCAGAAGTCCTGGGAACTTCTCAGCTATTTAATGATTTTGCATCATGGCTCTATTGTCTTCCTTTTAGAACTATCAGACAAAATACCTCCTCTCTCTTCCACCTGTTGGCACCCCGTTTTCACAGTGTAAGAAGAGACACTTGGGCAAAATGGCAGGCTGTGAAGTTGAAACATGTCGCGGGGAATCCAGGCAGAACAGTCTTTTCAGGAATCTGTATGTACCCTGGCAGCTGTAACTTTTCACTGGGAAAATAAATCAAGAATTAAAATATTTTTTCCCAGTGTATCTCCTCTGCAAGAGAGATCAGTTGGCCTTAATTATAAACTGAATTACAGCTGCAGGCAATCTTGATATTTCTTTGGGAGCTCAGCTCATGAGACATGTGGCACCATGCTGGACTTCTTGGTCTGAAAGTTTGCGATTGTTTCGTACAGTCAATAACTTAAATGAAAAAGTATGGTCTTTGTCAGGCCATTGAATAAAAAAATTGCCACAATGCTGTTTAACTGTTTGTTTAACTGATGATCAGTTTTGGTGAGTGAAGCGAAAGGGAAGTGCTAACTTTATGCAGATGAACAAGAGGAGAAAAAAATGAAAGGGAAAGTAAGTATCAGTGAAAGATGTTTCTGGCTGCCATTCAATTCCAAATTGGGCTAATTCTACCTTCTGAAAAGAAGATAATTTCCACGTTTCTGTAATTGGGAACACATAATTGAAGTTATTTTCTCTCAGAGAGAAGAAGCTTCTACAGCATTTGCAAATGGACAAGAAAAATGACCATGTACAGTGCACTCTGAATGATGGTGCATTCATCACAGCATCATCTTCAGATGTCTTTGCAGATTTTGCATTGTGCTTTTTACCCATTCAGGTAAAAAATTATGTGTGGAAGGTTTATGTTGGTGACTGCACCTCACCAACTGCAGAGGTCCCTTTTCTGGGCAGCCATTACATCAGAGACAGCTGATTACCAGTGAGGTCTGGAGTAGAAAGCACATGCCAGAGAAGTACTGAAACAAGTATCAACTTCATGTACCAAAATAATTATGCAGTGATTCCACGCGACTGCTTCTTTTGACCTGACTTTTTAGGAACTGAACTTTAATGAGGAAGATGAGCCAGATGTTTTTTCAGCGCTTTGAGAGTGGCACAAGTGATTACCTCACTTCCTTTTGTTTGTAGCACAAAGATATTTTCTGCAATGGGGCTTAACCCTGGGAATGCTGGTATTTTCCTAGATGTTCTATTAACTAAGCATACAAGACAGTGTTTATTCATGAGTGAATTTGCATCTACATATGCAACTGAGGTTGGACTCAGGTGTTCTCCTAAAGCATGGTCTCTACTGCTGGCTTGTAGCTGACCAAAGTGCTCTTCCATTTTCATGGCTCATTTTCTCATCCCTGCTGCTGCTGTGGTTAGCCAGATAGAGCTCAGGAAATTTTGGAGGCCATGTCACAGTTCAGCACAAACTCCAGCTTTGAGCTGTGTCTACCTAAGGAAGTGTATATTTGTGTACATTGAGGCATGATGGAGAAAAGAGAATGCATGAAGGTAACTGTGGTAAATTAGACAACAAAGTGGATTTCTAGACATCCTTGATTGTCGTACAGATCAGGAAAATTAGAGGAAGTTTAATAAATAACAACAACACAACTCTGTTTTGTAAGGAAAGCCAGAGTTATATTTTTACCCTGACCTAACAAAGGAGGAGGAAGGAAACTGTTTTGCTGAAACAAGCATTTCAGATTGGACTAAGGATACACTCTTCTCTCTATGTTTGTGTGCGTGCGTGTCCCAGCAAACTCAACAGCATGTTCATATGCATGAAATGCATTTTCCTGGAGGCACATAGTCAGCATGTGCCACGCGAGGAGGAAAAAGATGTGCCGAGCTCTGCTTAAATGTTGGTCAAAAAGGCATAGCATTTTAGTCAAAATAAGTTTAAGTGTCTCATAACATTGTGGTTGGTATTCATTATTTTTGCTGACATTGGGTACTGGATAAGAAATCTGCCTGGTTTGGAAAAGTGCAATGTAGATAAAATACGAGAGCAGCCTGTTTATTGTGTGTATGAGGCAGCGTGGCCTCCAAACCCAGAAAAAGACAGAACTGAAAATCTGCAGATTTTGATCTTTCATATTAAATGCACAGCCTAAGCCCTTATTGAAGTGGGCACAAGGGGACCCCCAGTCAGGTGGTGTGGGAGCTGGCATGGAAGAGAGGGAGAGGCTTCATGCATGGCCTGCCCAGGGTGTCCTGATGAAGCCTGGCTTGTGGTGGCCTGCAGAAGTGGTGTCTTTGGGTTGGAGAGTGGCCAGTGCAGTTCTGTGGTGCTGAGTCCTGCTCCAATGGGCCGTCTGTGAGGCTGAAGGTGTGGAGCTCGCAGCCACCTGGTTTTGTACTTGCCTTAGAGCCCATGTGTGATGATGGGTAAATCACTTCACTCCATGCATCTCACTTCACTTTCCTGTGAACAGAGAGCAGCTCCTGCCTTCTGTTGTGGTCCATTTGTATCATAAGGCCTGAGGATAAAAGCAGTGTTTCAGATCTTGTGTTGACAGAGCCCAGCAGAAAGGAGCATGGTGCTTCCATGTGTTCGTGCTGCACTGGGGATTGCTAACAGGGGCAATACAGGGCTGGAGTCACCATCAGCTTCATGCCATGCTGTCCTCTCCATGTAAAGGCTAGGGAAGGAGTCTCATTTGATGGGATGGCAGTGGCCATTTCTGCATGGAAACTGAAATAGGTACAATAGATGGAATAATATTTTAAGAGGCTCGGTTGCCAGATTGATTTCTCAAGCTAATAAATCCTTGGCTGCACTTGTTGTGTTAAAATATATGTTCAGATGAGATTCATGATCAGCTCTTAGGAACAAATGAGCAAAGGAAGAAAATAGGTTGTTCCAAGATTAAATGCTTTGCATTTGGCACCTTTAATTGACTTATTAATAAACCTTTCTTTTTTTTTAGGATTATGCTATTTATTATTTCTAATGAAATCATTGTCAACTAGCCTTCTAAAAACAGCCACAAAGCACTGGCCAAGGGCGTCTGGGTGTGCTGGGTCAAGTAGCTGGCTCTGAAACTCCTAGTCATATGAGTGGCCTTATCCCCACCAAAATTATATATCCCACAGAGGTGGCATGTAAATGACTTAGAAGGCAAAGTCCTGTGCACCATACAGGCCTGTCTCTCCATATTAAAAAAAGAAAGAAAGAGGTTGTGGTAACCCAAGCACATCAGCGTGGTTGTATTTATACAGTAGAGCGTACTGAGCCGTGTGTGGACATTCAGGATTTTCAGATGTTCAGCGGCTTCTGCAGAACAACTGCTAGGTATCCAGAAATCCAGGACAAATGCACAAAATCCCTGAATATTGCTCAGAAAAAAATCCCTGAGTAGAAAAAGAAAATATCTCTGGGAAAACCTGAACATGTGGTACATCCAATCTGTATTCTCAGTCAGGAAGACAACGTACAGAAAATTGACCTCACACCGCCCTCCAGGGAAATTCATCCTTCCTGGGGCTTATTCCAGCTGCCTCTTCATCCAGGAGACCATGCCACCCATCTTCCTTGTGCCCTGGTGCTGTTCTGTTAGAGAGCGAGTGGCGGGCAGGCAGCGAGTGCAACCACTGCACCGTGTGTGCACAGCAAATCCCACACTTCAGGGAGTGCAGTCGTGCTGCCGTGCTCATGGGTGCATCACCTGTGAGACCGAGCGGGTCAACAAGCAAGGAGGGTGGTGGTGTACAGCTTAGCATGGGCCCTAGGAAAATAAATATGACAAGGTCAGGAACACGCAAGTGTTTGGTTTCTGGGAGTGGATGATTGAAGTATTATTGCTAAGCGCCGTTCTGAGACCTTCTCTACATTGATTGATGTCTCATTTGAAATCTTCTTGCCTGAAAGAAAAAAGCGTGAACACGTTTAGTTAATTCTCTTTCAGTGCTTTAAAGCTGCTGTTCTCTGTTGAACATGACTGGCTCAATAAAGATTCATCATGTCAGATGTAGTCTCCATGAGCCAGATGGAAGTGACCAGTGTATTGTTTCACCAGTGACTTTACATTTTCTTTCCATTTAAGTAGGCATGGAGCATGGAAAAAAGCTTCCTTCTAGACTAAGGCTCACCAGTTTCGTATCTAAGGCCCAATCCTTGATGAAGGCACCAATTAATCAATGAAATCACTTGGTTTACTGAACTGCTGCATTACATAAGTAAGTTAGTTCTCGCATGCAAGTCTTTCAAGAAAGCAGTGCACGCAAGGAAATCTGGTGTCAGCATTTTTAAATCCTGAAATGACCGAGTTTCTCATTATGGACACTAAACTTAGCTTCTTCTAAGAAACTTCTAGGCATGAGAGTATTTCTGTGCTTCTCAAAATATGCCTGTACTTCTGTTTTCCAGGGAGAAGACTCACTGAGACAGTCTGCAAATACTGTATGCCAGCTGTTAGCATATGGAGGCTGAGAGGCCTCAGTTTCTAAGCACATACTAAAACCTTTGTATCTCTTATACTAAAAGTCTGTAGACTAGCTCCTGCTCTCACTAATGTTAACAGCAAGATTTGTGTCAAAACAAACAAGAAGAGAACATAAGTAGCAGCTTGGGATTATCTGTCTTTGTCCATATACTCCACCACTGTAGGAATGATTGTTATAGCATCTTTTATGTTGTTTTGTTAAGTGATGGAAGCATTTGCCAAATCCAAACTGAAATGCTTCCAAAGCTTTTTTCAGCGTTGGAAAATGTTTGTATCAAGTTATCCCTGGAATAATTTTCTCCTTTATTTATTATTATGTGCTACCCAGTAGACACCTAATTATGAGGCACAGAATACTTCTCGTTCTAGGAGGATATATAGCACTTCACTGAATGGTTTTAGGAGTCCATTTTCATTACATTAAATGAGATGTTTACTTCTGTGAATCCCTTGGGTTTTAAAAAAGCACAAATAAGAATGAAGTTCAGTGCTGAACAGCCAATAGATCCTCTTACTGTGGGTGAATGCTTTTATCACAGTCTGTTTATCCTTTTTTTTTTTTTTTTTAGAGTGGGTATCCAACCTCTGGACCCGCAACAAACACTCCTGTCTTCAGGCCTGAGGACGAGCTGGAACATCTGACCAAGAAAATGCTGTATGACATGGAAAATCCTCCCTCTGATGACTACTTTGGTGAGCAGTGCTGCATCACAAGTGTCTGTAGCCCCTTTCAGCATTTACTAGGTTTGGTAATGGGGAGGCCTGGCAGCTGCACTGTTAATGTAGTGACATTCATGTTGATGGATTTGCTTCCCATGCTTGGGCTGGAAGTGTAATCATCCAGAGGAATTCCTCTGTAATTTCAGCATAAATCTCATGCTTACTTGCTGTATGTTCATAGTCTTTCTGGTTATAAGGTTGAATTTTTCAGTGTCTGGTTCATTTTTACAGCATCTGTTCCCAGCATCTAGGCTACCATGGTGAATTCAGGTGCAGTGCACTGTCTTGTCTGCCTGTCCCATCCCTTCTCATTTCAACTGCAGAAAAACTAGCAGTGTAAATGTGTTCTGCTCCCAAGGCATGGATTTTTGTTTTCTGTATGCTCGCATAGGTTACAAGGAAATCCATTTTGAGACAATCAGGTTCGTTGTACATGTGGACCCATTAGCCCAGAACTGGGTCCAACAAGTGCAGGGAAGACAAATTTGAACTGATTGGCTCATAGCTGTGTCATCTTCCTTGCCTGGAGAAAAATAAGCAGCTAATTTCCTTTTAAATGATCCAGAACAGAATTATCTTAGGCATCTGTAGGTGTAAAATATATATGGCCTCTCAACACTGCATCTTGTCTGTATGCTCAGTTTCTTATGAGCTTGGGTGATTGTGTTGTTTGGAAACTGCTGTAGTTTATAAAGTTAAAGACCAAGGTAGGCTATTAATTTTCTGGTTTGTATCTTTGTTTATTTTATCAGTTCCTAAAACCTTCATTTAGATTGCTCCAAAGGTCTATTTGTTATAGATTTTGGTTGAAGTGAAAGATTTCTGTCTTAAAGAAACTTTCATGGTTTGGCTTAATCAGAAAGCAGGTGGGGCCATGGTTTCACTAATAAACAAAGATCTTGCAGTGACAAGGATCTGAGAAGGTCAAGATGTTCTCATCAAACAAGCATTGCCCCTGTAGATGGGGTTGATATCAGTCCCCATTCAGTACCTTCTATGGTCTCCACCTCACAGCTGAAATGTCTTCTCTGTAAACATTGATAGTCATCAGAGTTGATGACTAGCACAGATCTGAGGTGCAAGCAAGAATGACTAACGGAAGAGAGGAAAACCAGGGAGCATTTTCTCTGCTTCTGCATTTAACTTTATCCCTGCCTATATCCATTTCTGTTCACTCTGATGTTTTAAAAGTGAAGCAACAACCAAACAAACATAACATGTATTTAGCCATTAGCGTGGGTGGGCAAGAGGGAGAAGCTTTTTCCCCGCTACCTTCAGGCAAATGGCTGGAGCCCTGAAGCATGAGATTTGATTACAGTAATTTTCTTAATGTAGAGCTGCGAGTGGCAGGAGCTGGTTGATTGACCAAAGCCCACCCAGTTCTCCTCACAGCCCAAGAAGGTAGGCAGGTGAACAAAGAACTTGCAGATTCACAGGCTCCAAGGTCAGAAAGGACCTTGCCATTATACTGCCTAATGCCCTACTCTCAGTTTCTCCTAGAAACATGATTGAATCATTACTTTAAAAACCTAAACATCTAATCTTATCTTAAAGACTTGCAGCAATGGTGAGTCAACCTACCCTGATAAGCTGTTCTAGTGATTAATTCTCCTCACAGCTCAGAAATTGCTTCCTGAAGTGGAGCTTTAGTTTTGTTTAGCACTAGTATTTATGAAGCTGAAATGGTTGGGATTTGCAGACTAATACTGCATCACTAAGATGGCTCTGCTCTATTTGAGAGTGTGGTACATCAAAGCTTTTTCATCCAAAAAGGGATGCATAGCACAAAGGGTGGGAACATAAAGTCTTTCAATGTTAAGTCATCAGTTTGGCTCTCAGATGGGAGGTCGGACCGATGCCATGCCAATTGCTCTTAATTCAGCAGGTGACAAGAAAATGGAAAGGAGGTTCCAGAGCATTTGGGAAATTTTGCCAGTGTTGTTTATATAAGTGATAGTGTGATCAAAGGTGGAATAATCATGTGTGATGCAAGGTGAAAGGTAAAAACCACACCACCGCTGTATTCCTGACTCGAACAGGCGATGTGTAATTACACGCTGCACATTATTGATCTTCTACCTGCACTGGGTCTATGACACTGAAAGTCCTTTCTGAAGCAGTGTCCAGCCTCAGCGCCCTTGATGTGCAGAAGAACTGTGTGTTGGGTTGAACTCCTCAGCTCTCTAAGCATGCTGTGTCCCATGCAGTCATTTGGGAGACATGGCCACAACTAATTATACACCTACCAAGAAAAACATAAAAGAAAACCAGCAGTTCTGGAGCCAAACTGATTTTTATGGTTGGATAAAATCAAAGAGATGGACTGCCCTCATCTTCCTGGGTTTCTTCCAGCTTGAGCTACTCCCAGGGGAAGATGGTCTCTAGAGTCAGAGTGGCTGAGACTTTTTGATATGGCTGTGCGGGCCGGGAGCTTTGTGCTAATTCTGTCTGTGTCAGAGCTAAATACCCATCCACTTGAGCTGTCAGCCAGTGCCTTTCAGTAACTTCATGCTCATGTGGAAAGAACAAATTAAGTGTGGGAGGGAAAAAAGAGTCTTTCAACTTTGGTTAACTGTCTCAACCAATATCGCTGCCTTTGTTCTTTATTTGTTTAGCATGGTAGCATGGATTGTACAAGATTCATATGGCACATTGATCAAATAATCAGAAAAAGGACAAATGGGCAGAGACATTGACTCTGATTTGCATTAAATATCTTCTGCCTGAGGTCTAAATGCCATGGTAATTGTAGCATGCCAGATAGCTGTCAGCTAATCACTTTTATTAGTTTGAATTTAGAAAACTGGATTTCAGCGTATTAAAAGTTGGTTAAGAGCAGATAGGTTTTGAATTGAGGAATCTAATTAACCTTGCTAGAAAGCTGCAAGGCGCTATATTAAGTCATGAAAATAATTTGTTGGAATAATTACATTTGAACTGTCAGGCTGGAGAAAGGTCATTTTACTTGGCCCGTCAGCACTCTGGGATCTTTCCTGTAACCATCTTCCTTCTGCGATTTCACTTGACATATCTCTGGTTTTTGATCAAGCCATCTTGATTCTGGAGTCAGTGTGGGCAGAGTGGAGGTTCCTACGGAGGGATGAGGAGTAGGAGCCACGAAGGTTGTCTCTTTGCCCTGGAAATGCCAGCTGCTGCATGGCAGACCATGTGAGCTGAGGTCAGGAGCAGGACAGCCAGCACTTCCATCAGCTCTGTGCTCACAACACCTCTCTGCAGCTTCCCTGGGTGGAAATTACAGAAGGTGCTTTCCTAGCTGGGGAACTGTTCTAGGCAGTGATGGCTCATGCAAGCACACAGCTGGCAGCGTGGCACGCATGGCTCACTCTGCGTTCCCGGGGAGCCCAGGCGCATAGCGAGAGCCAGAAGCAGCGTCTTGGAGACACACTTTGGAGCAGCAAGATCACAGTTTGCAGCTGTTTGTTGCCTAGACTTACCACAGCAGCGCAATCCAAGCGCTGGGAAATCCTCTAGCTGCCATTGGCAAGGCAATGCTTAAGCATGGAAACGTCATCACTAAGCATAATAATTAAAAAAAAATCACTGTGAATTTTTAGGAGTTAAACATACGTGCTGGGTATTCTGCCTGACTTAGTTTTCTTGAAAGGCCACACTACCATACTAAGTGTAAGCCTCCCCAGTCTTTGGTGTACGTCCCCTCCTACCCCTCCAGGTTATGGTTATGGAGTGACTTATGGAGTGACTTCTCCCGAGAAGTCCTTGGCAGATCAGCAAATTGAAGTCTCTTATGTCTAAGCTACTCTTTCTTTTTTACTGCTGATTCAGTTGCTGATCTGTGGTAGTTGGCTGTCTTTAATCAAATCCCTTTTTATTAGAAAGGATTCCCAAATGTGATATGTGCTGTGCAGTAGGGATGGTTTCTCTCTGTCACAGCCCTCCCCGTTGATAAATGTGCTATTGCAGATAGGCATGTCTGGTTTGTTGGGGAAGAAGAAAAAAGAATACATTGTGGAGTGGAAATTGTGTAGGTTTGGGGGAGGAGAAATGGATATTTACAGGAGATTAGGATGAAACAATCAAAATTGTTTGTTGGCCACCATGGGAAATTAAAGTCCTTGATTTTGCATTAAAATAAAACCAAAATCCATGCGTACAAAGATGACAACTGTGCTGGACCACTGTTTCAAGTCTCACAGAAAGAAATGACTTCTGGCAGCTTATCAGTCTCTATCACCATGCAGACAGTGCTGATTAAGACTGGAAAAGTGCCATCGGGGCCCCTCATCTCCTGTTGGCTTCTGGACTATGTCCCAGCTGAGTCACTCCCCACAGCAGAGGAGTTTCCCTGACTGGTGGGAAGAAAGTTTCACTGGTATTTTACCGTAAGTGCGCAGAGCTACCAGAGGAACCACCAGTTTTATGTATTTAATAACGTAGTAGTCTCCTTTTGTAGTTCCAGTGTGCTGGAGGGATGCACATGGGAAGAGAGGTACTAAGATGGGCCTGTTGGAAATGCTCAGTTTGTGCAATAAAAGGACCCTGATTTGTCTCTGAGCTTATAATTCAGGCATATTATGTAGCTTTCAGGCTTATAATTCAGCTTATAATGTAGGTTTTTTATGTGTATTTGCTGTATGCCCTGACTTTGACAGTGAGAGAGGTGGTGCAGAGTTAGGCTGAGGAGGAGCAAGTTAGCCTGAAACCAGCAAGCAGGATGCTTGACTTCCTTTCCTGCTTCTCATCCTGACCTCCAGTGAGACCTGTGGCAGATAGTTTTACCTTTCCAAACTCCTTTTTGTCTCCTTTCATCCTATTTGCATAGACCTTCAGACAGGAGCTGGTTTATAGCAGCAGTTTTGAGTGCCCCCCACAGAGAAGCCTTCATCTCCAATGCTTGTTTGAGATGCTGTGTCACAGTGAAGATTAAAGAATGATTAGTGGCCTCAGTATTGAATATGTCAAGGCTCTGTCAGCCTTTCTACTCACTGGCTTTGTGTTTCCATTAGGCTTCCATTCATAAGCTAAAAGTCTTTTGCTGGGACCAGAGACCAGGTGCCCAAACAGTGTCAAAGGTGTTCCCTAATTTTACTTCTTGAGAAGCAGGACATGGGTTAGCCGGTAGCAGTCCAAGTGAGATAGAGGCGAGGGTGTGGTAAAGTCATAGAAGCCTCAGATGAGGAAGCACACTAGGTTGTCCAGGTATGGCTTTCTGAGGTTTATGGTGTCTTTATTTCCTTTGACATGGCTCTGTGCACTGGACAGTTCCAGGGTCTCTAAACTGAATGCATTCGGCTTGGCATTTCAGTCTTCGTCAGGCATGTCTGTAGCCTCTAAGAGGCTCAAGTAGCCTCTTAGTTTCATCTGAATTACCACCAGAAAAAGAAAATGAAAGTTGTCATATCTTGCCTGTATTCCTAGGTCTCTTCTGAAAAGGTTATCATTAAAAGATGCATATTATTATTACAAGAACATAATTACATCGTAATTTTGCCATGTAATGTGATGCGTCACCATGCCCTTTGTTTAAAGGCAGGGTTTCTGGTGCAAGATAGCATATGTCCTCATCTCAACAACATCTGGGTCACAAAATAGTAGGTTAGATTTTCAGCGACTGATGAGCCGACAGTCATTTTCGGTTATGTAACCGCTCACAAAAGCAGGAGGAACAGACATATAATGGGGACCCTTTTCTCCATTGTAGTTCAAGTTATTAGTTTTTATGTTCAAACCATATCCCAGCATCCACGCGCAGCCTCAAAGGCTGGGAGCAGCCTGCTTGCAGGGAGGTCATGGTGCGGTACCATCAACATCCAGCTGCCCTCTTGTGGCCTGCCGCAAGGGGAGTCACCCTCCCTCTGCTCCCCAGGGGCTTTAATTACCCTGATAAATGGCTTTCAGAGCCTGTTTCTTCAGTCTCACTTCTGTCAGTGCTTGCCACCCCTGTCTAACTTTCTTTCAGGGAGCCCTGTGACAGCCAGCATCCTTGCACAGCAAGTGCAGGTAGATTTTGGAGAGCAAATGTATGTGGATGTTCTCAACGTTACCTTCTGGGTGAATTTTGGCTCACAGTTCCAAAGTGAGGAGAGAAAATGAGTAAGCCAGTGAGTGGTTGGAGAACAAAATATGCCATGTGCACATGCATTTGTCTCCAGCCGTGAGAAAGGTGAGAGAAAACAGGGACACAGAGGCTGTGAGCTGGTTTAAGTTGTTTTTCAGCGTGTGAAAGACTGTGTAAATGGATGCAAAAGATTGATTCTTCCTTGATGTGATACACATCCTACTCTGCAGTAGTTGTGGGGAAAATGTTTCATTAAGCTAAGCACCTAGATCTTTTTATGCCAGGGATCTTAGTCTTCTCTTAAAGAAGATCACACAGATGTAGCCATCAGGAATGAGGGAAGATGGCACTTTAAGTCCTGAGCACCTGGTACCTACATGTGCCAGAAGGTAGGAGACTCACGTTCCCTTTTTTCCTCTTCCTATCCACACAGGAGTGGATGAGACTTTGCATCATGAGTGTTTCTGAAGCAGAGTCTTGTCAGAGACCAGCACCACTTCACAGATGTGATCTAAATCTTGCATCAGAACCTAAATTACCCTTTATTGCTGTAGGTGATAAAATGCCAGCTGGAACAGGTAGCAAGCAGCATGACTTCCTTGGTGTTTTTAAGTCTCTGGTTTAGCCTGAATTGCTTTCAGTCAACCTAGACATATTTTTACTTTTAAACTGAACTGATTGGAGGCAGAAGTTATTTAATGGAGAATAAGTGCAGAATACCAAGGTAGCATTTTAGCGAAGGGATTTCCATGATCACCTGCATGCTGTGTGAGAAAGGTGGGTTTCAGTCTATGAGTGGAATTAGGTTTGTCCCAACAGTCAGTAAATGAAAGCTGACAATTTCCTGCTGTCTTCTAAGAGGAGTGAAATGTGATAATGAAATATCACGTATGTGTCTTTCTAAAGTACAGCTGTATTCTACAGGATTCTTCAGCATGTTTGAAAGTTTCTTTACTGAGAGGATGGTTGGGCACTGGAACAGGCTCCCCTGGGAAGTGGTCACAGCACCGAGCTTGACCGAGTTCAAGAAGCGTCTGGATGATACACATAGTCATGTCATCTGACCTGGCTGGCCCTGTGTGAAGACTTGATGATCCTTATGGGTCCCTTCCAACTCAGGAGATTATGATTCTATGATTTACATATCCATGAAAAAAAAGAAAAATCCATGAGGGTGGTAGATACTTCTTATGTTGTGATAGGCCCTCGTGTGCAAGGAACTGTACAAACAGGTAGCAAAGCTCAGCTTCTTTCTGAAAAGACTTTGGGCAGTGATGAGTCTGCTAGCCAAACCCATCAAAATTTATAGTTCTACATGAAAGCAAAGTAAATCTTTCCACATTTATTTGAGAGCAGTTCAAAGGGAATCCAGCTTGTTCATGATAAACTTACATGCCCAAAGTAAAGTGTCTACGGACTGAAACGGCTGAAGAATTGACAATAAGCCGTCACGTCTTCGGCTGCAGGTCATTAGGCCGTAGCTAACTCAGGTCATTAAAAAGCGAAAGTGTGACCTACCTTATGGCTGTTTCCTGCCCCACATGAAATGAGTTGGCTGGTCTCAGGGGGGTTCTGTGTGGGTACGTCATCACCTCACTAAAAACCATAAATTGTGGCACCCAGAGGACCCCTGGTTGGGAATCTCCTCGAGGAGGCTGGGAGATGAAGACAGACTGTTAGTCTAGGGACATGGAGGATGGAGAAGGCTTGTTCTCCCTCTTCTCCTGTTAGGTATGTTTTATGGAGACAAGTGAAACCAGGAGTTTCCACCCCGGATTTCCTAAGCACTAAATTCTCACGCACAGGTATTTTAAGAGGGGGTGTATGTATGTGTGTCTATGAATGAGTGAGAATGTTTCTCTGGACTGTAGTTTTATAGAAATAATTTTCGCTTCAGATAGAGCTTTGGAGTGTTTTAAGCCTCAAGACATTCTTTTTTTTGGTCATAACTTATTGCTAAGTTATGGAGAGAGATAGAAACAGCCAGTTTTGGAGCTGTAGTTAGAAACCACATTTCCAGCTGTGCAGTCCTGAACAAATCTTTGTCCCAGTAATATGAAAACAGTTTAATTTCTCTTTGTTTTGAGTTAGTTATGCACATGACCTGGCATTAAATGAACTGTTCTTTTTTTCTTTTTTTTCAAACTGAAAACAGCTCACCTATTGTTTGAAACTGGTTGCACTAAATTTGCAGTTGCTTCCCTGTTATATTATGGCTTATTTGTACTGCAGGAACATCTAAGGCCTGCTAGCAAGACTGTGGTCATGCTGCACTATGTGCAAATTAAACATGAAGTAGGAAACAGTATGCATCCCTCAGAGCTCCCAAACTGAGAATACAGCAAGGACCAGGAAATGATTATTGTCCTTAATTTACAAATGAGGAGCTGACTGGCAGAGTTTAGATGACTCACCCAGAGTCATGCAGAGAACCAGTAGCAAAGTGGGAATTGAGCCTAGAATTCCTTCAAGTCCCGTGCCTTACCCACAGCCATGGCCACACTTTTTGTGCTATGTGAAAATCAACAAAATGGACTTGTGAGCCTTGTCTGATGAGAAATCACAACCGGTCTGAAGGCTCTTCCCAGCATTTAGATCACAAGCCCTGTGTTCCTGGATTAATAACATGGCGTGAAAAGAAGAAAAGGGGAAAAAAAGCACTGCAGGATCACACTGGGTAATTTTAACTGCTGTTAGTAAAATGTACCCACTAATGCTATCACATCTCAGCATTTAGATAGTTCAAGGCTATTAGGAAAATGGATAATTCCTTGCAGTAATCTATTACTTTCCAGCCTAGCAATCACTGTTCCACAGGGGTGGGTGGGGGGCACAGTGTGGCCTTTGTTACTTCTTTTTCTGGTGGCATTTGTTTCATGCTCGTTTGGTTGGGTGGTGGTTTGGTTTTTTTTTATATGGTGGTTTGTCTCTTGCCAGTAACTTTTGGGGGTATTTTGAGTGTCATTTGAAGTTTAGTTGGAGGGAAAGGCCAGATTTTATCTGAGAGTGAAACGTAGCAAAAAAAAAAAACTCAACGATGCTGTCTCATTTGCTGAGTGTTCTCCTTCAGTCTGTTCTCTTCTGATGGAAACGCATCAAAACTGTTTGGTTTTTTCTTTTCTTCTCTTTTTTTTTTTAAGGAATCGCTTTGACTCAGATTGTGTGAGATGAATCATAACCCACTTTCTCATCTGAGATGTGCAAAAAAAAAAATTCCAGCTCTGCTGTCAATGTCAGCATAATCAATACAAAGTGTTTCTCAGTGGTGCAAAGAGGTAGGGGAGGATTAAAAGAGTGAAAGGAATCAAAAGTAGCCAAACTTTCCTGCTGCTTTTAGTGAGCTGTACTGTTTTCATGTCTGCAAATGCACCTTGCTGTTCACCATGTCATCTTGGACATGAATGCAGTTTTCATGACCCTGGCTACAACCCAAGGTCACAACTGGTGCTCAGAAGTCAGGAGTCTGTCAGCCCAAACTGGCAGGCAGATCACGAGAAGCTATCCCTGGCAGACATTTGGGGTGCTACCAGCAGCTGAGAGTAAACCCGTTTCGACTTGTGAAACCTGCTGTTAAGATGTCACCTGCCTGGACTGTGCCAGCATGGATTTTGTCAGCTGATTAGGAGAGAGTGGCAAAGCACCGTGCCTGTCCCGTGGCCCTGCCTGAGCCAGCCCCAGTGAGGGAAATGGAAAACTTCAATAGCAGTAGGATCACTGTGGGTACAAACCGGAGATGGGAGACCACATCTGATACCTCGTCACCAGCTTTCATTTATGAACTTGCTCATTTGCATGCAGGTTTTTTTCTTCTTTTTTGTTTCATGTGTGTCTGCCCAGGCATACACAGAGATGTAGAAATAGTTACTTCTGGTAGTGTGAGCTAAGAATGAGAGCTTAACCCCTGAAAACTCTGTTTGCAGCACCAGGGTCAAAAGGGGACAGCACAGGTAGGTGTATGGGTTTTAGCAGTTGACAAAATTAATCTTCCCTCTGAACACAGCGGTTCAGTAAAACACCCTGGCAATAAAGACACCTTTGTAGAGAGTTTAGTGGTGTGGGTGCAACCATTTTCCGAAGAGTAAGACACTGTCTTCAGCTAAACACAGGCATCTGGACTTGGGATATGAATGATTTTCTCTCGTAGATCCTTCCAAATTACTGTCCAAGCCACGCTGAACTATTTGTTTAAAGCTGTGAATCAGGCTGTATTCACTTAGCAGCAGTGTTCAGCTTTAATATACAATTTCCTCACCAAATTCTGTTTCCAGACAATATCCTGAAAGGTTAATAACTTACTATCTACTAAATGCATGTTCTGATTCTGTCTCTGCTGTCAGGGACAGACCAGGCAGATGATGTGCAGCATTTTACGTGAGAGCAGGTTGGCAGTAGGGGAGGTTTTTCTGGAGGTTTTAGTTTGGTTTGATTTGTTGTCATTTAAAATTACACTCGAACAAAACCCAAAACCGGCTTTTAAGATGCCACTATTTCCTCAATATCTGCTTGCCCAGATAGGCAAGTGAATTCAGCTGCTGGCTTCCAAAAAACCTGCAGAAAGCAGACTTTACTTTTGTGTTGCTGAATGGTTGGGACTTTCCACCTTGTTTTAACCTAAGGATTGTTTGTGATCACGTGAGCTAAGGGATTGTTTCTAGCTCAGCTTTCCTGGATGGAGACATTTGGAAGGGATGCTCATGTGAGTCAGTGGTGCTCTGCAGAAGACTGTCATGTGCAGTCAGCTCTTCTGGACAGGAAAGTCCTAGAAATCATCATTGCCAACATGGAGCTAATTCTGGTTATGTGTTCTCGTTGTCATCTCCACAAGCTGGGCAGCTGCCTCTCATTTCTGTCCTGTGGCTGAATTTAGTGAGAAACCTAAAATGCATATGTATGTATGTGTGTTTGTGCACATATATATATTTATATATATAGTGCAGGATGCTGCATGGACCCTGGATTCTAATCACATTGCCTTCTTTCCCATTCTCCATCTCAACATCTCTCATTAACTGATCCAGCTTTCCCAGTCTTGTGAAGTAAGTATCTCAGTGTTGGCAAATCCAGTGTGTGTGTTTAGAGAAGGAGGAAGGTTGGTGGAAGGACAGGATTGGGGAGGGCATGGATACAGTAAGAGTGGATGTTAATAAGAGTGGGACATTTTAATATATTCTGTCGTTTATCTGTGCATGTGTAAAAAATACTGGCTTCTTCTAAAGATAAAAGGGCAAAGCCCAGGCTTCAGTGTGCCATACATGTGTAATGCCATTGGGTCACTACTGGTGGCCACAACCTACTACTGTAACCTCTTATTCTATGTATACTCAATTTCCATGCAAGGTAACAAGGAGTGAAAAAGTGAGGTTGCTTATGGTCAGAACTATTACCAGTGTTTTTTTCACAGGCGTAATTCAAAAGGTGAAGGAAGTGGAGCATGTGCACTGCAGATGTGCACAGCTGGTGCATTGGCATCTCTCTGGCATCCTTCCATCAGAAGGGCAGCTGAGGAGAGCCCTGAGGGCTGTGTCAGTTATATGGCCAGCTCCTAGCAAAAGCTTGTCACTTAAACTCTTTCTGTCTCTGTGCTGAGTGAGGAATGGAAACTGCTCTGTTTGCTCACTGAGAGGAGAGACACATACTTTCAGGTCTAGAGAGCTTAGGCGTAAAACAGCACAGATAACACAAGTTTCAGGAGCCTCAGGTGGAGGGTCAGAAGCAGGAGTCCTAAAAGTGGCCACCCCTAAGCTTAGGGCGGAAGGACATTGCTGTTCTGGGGTTGCAGATCTGTGCCCTGAGCTAGCCCTGGTCATGCCATGTTCATAAGTAAAGGCCTGTTGATCTAAGCATGGCCTGGTCTTTTAAATAAAAACAATACTTCACAGAAAGCAAAATTAGTCTTGCGATCTTGGTGGCTTTTGTTATTTCTTTGCTCCAATTGTAGCAGGGTACTGGCTGAGGAGCCGTAACTAAGCTGTTTCAGGTCTGCCAGCCTTGGCTCCCTTGCGTGTTGTACAATTGCAGGGTGTTCACACACAGTCTCACTGCCTGTTGCCCTTTGCTGAACAACTTTCTTCCAGGACGGAAGAGCAGAAGGCTGACCTGTGGCCTTGAGTCTCTTGTAAATGACCAAAGTCCTGATTCTATGAATAACAGCTGTTAAGCAGCAAGTAGGAATGGTGTGCATCCAGCAAATGGCTGATGACAAGAGCTGTTCTGGCCTAGGAAAATCGCAGCTGTTCAGGAGAACAAGTAACATTTTACAGGATAATGTTTTGGAGCATGGTCTAATCATGACGCATCGTGGGTCACATCTCAGTAGGTGCGCATGGACTAGAAGATGCTCAAACTGACATCAGCTTGGCTAGAGGTCTGGTGGACTAAATATAGACTAAGCTCTCAGGAGATCAGTGTGCTGTGGCTTCAATGCTTGTGCTCTGGGGACAGGGGAGAACAAAACAATATGTGGTGGAAATAGCACTATAAAATGAGATATTCATATTGTTTCCCCTGGGAAAGTGTTTTATTAATTTTGTATCCCTCTTAGCTAGGAATATCCCATGGTGACCCTTAGTACCTCAGACAGGGCTCATCTGCAGGGAAAGAAGTTTGTAAGTCTTTAGTCTGTGGTTTCCAAAATCCTAGTCTATCTCTTTCTTGTTATGAAGAGGTTGTTTTGACTTTCTTGTGAAGCAGTAGTGGAATTCAGACTTTTTCCAGGTGTTCTAATGTTTGGACATGGATCTGAAGCTTAACTCAAATGCTTCTGGAGTCATCTGGTCTAGAACATTGTCTTGAAACTTGCCAGGAGCTACATAATGCATGTTATTTCACAGATCTTCATCTTTGCAGAGGCTCTAAAGGGAGTATGCTTAGAGCTGTGCAAAACAGTGAAAGATATTTCCAAAATGTTTGAAGTCTTAAACATAATTTGCATTGGGTCTCATGTTGCTGCAGTTCTCTGTTTTGGATGCTCACTTGTGCAAGCTGTAGCCTTTCACTGGGACGAAAATCTCCCACACGGTTTCCTATGCTGGGGTGTGAATAATAGCTTCCCCAATCTACCCTTCGCATCTGACTTTGTCAACATAACAAAGTTGCATCATTTTAGGTGCAAATGGAAACCAACTGACTTAAACCAGCATTGGCTTTCTGGGATTGATCATATAAATTCAGAAGTCCCTGAAGTTGACTAAGTTTACATCAGTTAAAATCAGGTTGGGATGAACTGAAATGAGTATCTCTACACATACCTCAGATCTAAATTTGGAGGTCTAGTGGATTTCAAATGATTCTGTTATCCACGTAAACAAGTCCATCAGTTTTCCCTACTGTCATACCAAAGTGCTTAATGAGGATTAAATATCTTCACAGTGAACTCCCATGTATGTAGGAAACCAGTAAAGAGCACCCTGAAAGTTCAGAGCGCGACGGTTTGCCAACTTTCTTCATATGGAGGTTGCCGTCATTGGTTCGGGATGTTCAGAAGGTTTTTCAACACCAAGTTTTTGGCAAACACCTACAATCCCTGCTGGTGATAGCCTTTTCTAATGCCCGCTCAAGGACATCGGACTGGCAGGACTCATCATGACCTCTGGATATCGGATCGGTCCTTTCCAATTGGTTCAGACGTGTCACGAGGAGGGAAAGCTTTTGGGGTTTCAGTTTCCATCTGCGCAAAATTCTCAGGTCAAGAATTGTGTGAATAATTCAGGAGACAGGGATTGGTGCCCTTCGTGCAGAAGCCAATTTAGAAAGAAACTTCCATCTTAGAAATGTGATGAGTAATACTTTGAGCGCGCCTTTGTAGATGCGGCTCAACATCAGAGCCCCCGCATGGAGGACTTCGGGTTAAATGTCAGGACAATCTGTATCATGATAAATATGGATCAGAACACACATTTCTCAGGTCTCCTACTGTTAGTCAACAGGCCTCAGCCTAAACCACCGCCTCAAAGCAGTCTTAGGGCCACTAAAGAGGTTAGCTTTATGGTGTAAGGGGTTTTTTTTAACTTATTATTTTTTAAGCCTTGCTAATTATGAATCAAAAGCAGTAGGATGTGTGAGAGTGACACATGCAATTGTGCAGATGGGTTTTCCACATACTTTCTTTAAATAAAATAATATTTTTTATAAATATGTATCTCATATTTTACACTAATTCACTTCTACTGAAGGGCAAGCAAGAAAACTTTAATCTCCTTTTCCATCAAGCTCTGAGAATGTGACAATCAGGTGAGAATAATGATCTATGGATACCTGATATCATGCTGCTCCATCATGGACTCCAGATACGGAGCATGTGCCACAGTGAGGTCATTTTGAAAATAGGTGAGAGTTATCAGTACTACTTTCCATCTATCTCAGCCAATAAAAGCAGGTCACATGATGCTTTAAAGGATGAACAGAATTGTAATTATTGCATCATTACCTGAGTATAATTGATATGGTGTCACCAACATCAAATGTTATTTTAAGAGGATTTTGCTCTCACTACTAATGTCACATTTTAAGGTTATGACTTCTGATTATCCTGAGTAGAAACAAATGTTGCATGTCCCCTCTAGAATGGGAGCACCTCTCCATTCCAGGTTGTGAAGATCCTGTTACTTGTCCAAGAGAGTAAACAAATATTGGACCTTGCACCTGGTTGGAAAAGCCCCAAGTTTTGGGGCAAAGAAGGAAACCTCTGTCCAGTAGGTTGTTTTAATGAGAAAAAACAGAGTTAATTGATTCCAACTGCTGAGAAATTTGGAGTGATGGAATTCAGTGCAAGGGACAGGGGATGGTCAGCATACAGGTGAGGCAGTTTCCAGCACCTGATGGAAGTGATTTATGGCAGTACTGCTGTCAACACGCAGACAGAGCGTGTTTCAAAACAGCAAAGAAACTTTGGGCTGGTGCTGGATTGTGAAAGGCAGAGTTTTCAAAAGACCTTAAATAAATGAGGTGCTGGTTGAAATTTGGTAGGACATCTTCTTCTAATGAAGTCAGGCACCTTTGAAAACCACAGGCCTCAAAGCTGTTGGGGATATGACAGCTGCCATTTCTTCAAGACTCTACTCTTTGTGGGATCCAGCCTTCCTCCACCTCTCCACCTTTTTTTTTCCCTACTTTTGGCACGGGAAAGACAGGTTCCCTCCCTGGTTTTTGTTTTTTATCAGACGTTTTTCCTCAGGCAGGCATGCAGGAAGCATGCCAGGTTAGTAGGCCAGAGCCTTTGGCACGGGAAGCATCTCTGGCTGAAAACTTCACTGCTACTCAGGTGTTTTCACCTTCTCTGCGGAACAGAACCTTTGGTAAAAATCACTTCATGCCACCACCCTCCCAGCGATGCAGCGAGGCAGAGACAAGCTGCTGAATACCAGCTGGAGCACAGCCAGCCTATGGAAGAGTGAATTGAGTCATTCATGCCCAGCAGTGGATGTGATTTTTGGCTGGGTTTGAGTCTGGTGAACATACTGATGGCGCCTGTCCTCCTGGGCTTATGAAATGGGTGTGCTGGGCTGGGGGACAGACATGTTTTGAAGTGCCTTTGCCAATATGGAAGCAGTTGGAGTTGAAAGTCTTTGGGAAAGGGCACCCTCTTTGCTCCGTGTGTTCATCACCAAACACCACACGACCTCAATCCATTGTTTAGGCTCTTGGGGCTGCTTTCATGCTGCAAACCTGGCTGTAGTCCTTTAGGAACGCAGTAAAAGGCAACTTATTTTTTGACCTTGTCAAAAAGGCTGCAGTCTGTATCAGTGTGAGTCTTAGCTGGTCCCCTCTGACTATACCCTCAGTTCAGTTCTTAAGAAAGAAAGTGCTAAGGACAATTTAATCTACATTTAAGACATTCTTGCACTGAGCAGCCCCATGAGCCTGTGGGCAGCTGGTGGCTCGTCCTCCCCACCTGGAGGAGTGGGTGGGAGAAGGTGCACAAACCGTTGCATAACGAACACCAAGCATCTCAAGAGGAGAGCAGCTCATCTTGCCTCCAGATCTGCTCTGCTTTGCAGCCACTGCTTACATACAGGGCTGGGTGCAGCAGCCCCTGAAACTACCCTCCACTGCTCTACCAGCAAGTCTAATCTCCTGAGTCAGTGGGCGAGCAGGCTGGGACAGCACGCTCAGAGAGACACCTGCGAGGGCGTCCAGACGGGCCAGGGAGAGCTGCCCCCATGTACCTGCTGGCTGAGGCTCCTGCCACAGGCCCTGACAGTAATTGCAAGGTATTAATTTGTGGCTTTCCAAAAGAGGATCCTGAAATCTGGTGCAGCATTACAGAGTAAGCCTAGCAGGCTAGGGCATCAGCCAGGACATCTCCAACCTGCCCATTGTCACTGATGAGGGTGGGAGGAGGAGTAATTTCTGCCTCCTGTCCTGCCTTCCTTTCCTTGCAGGAGATTCAGACGAATACAGTTGCTCACCTTGTGTGCTGTCATACATTTGGTACTTCCACTGTCCAGGGTTTATCATGCAGTGTGGCTTTGCAAGTGTAAGTGCAAAGGCTTAGTGGTTGTTGCTGTTGGGATCAGCAGAACTATTAAAATTGGTCTGATTCACAGCTCTGCCAGCAGCAGTTTCCCTCACTAATGTCCTTCCCAGGAAGGGCAAAACCCCACGGTATCAGCTTTGGGCTAAGTTACCCAGAGAGGTGTCCTGCCTGCCCCACGAGGACTTGACTGACGCCCCTCCCTTCACCCCATCACTGGGGTTTTAGTGAAGAGCTGCTGAGGTTGTTCCCTGGATGCCATGTAATGGGAAGGTCTCACTAAAAAATAAGATTTCAACATTAGTGATGTGTTGCAAGGAGACGAGTCGTCTTTGTTTTAAAAGCTCTCATTTTCCTATGAAAGTAAAATAAAAGAAGAGCTTTCTCATCTTTTGAAAGCGTGGGAAAGCCCCACTTTCTCACAGCCTGTTACAAATTTCACCCCATTTTTATTTTGGAAAAAAGGAGGGGTTTATGTCTCTTGCTTTTTTAACTTCCTATATGTGATTGGTCTCCCCTGAAGGAGAGGAATGATGGCACAGGAAGGTGGGGGGGAATTTTGTGAAAGTAAGATATTTTATTTTATCTTATTTTATTTTATTTCATTTCATTATTTTATTTTATTTTATTTTTTTCCAAATAAAATTACTGTATTCCTTATTTGGTTAAGCATTTGTCAGCTGGGGTTTTGCTGCAAATCAGTGCTTTGAAAGTCTTGCCCTCAAACATGAACGCTTTTTAATTAAAAAAAAAGGAAATAATACTTTTTTCCATCCAACTCCATACTCGCAACTTTAAAACTACTTTTCTTTATCATAGACATCCCCAGCATGAAGCCCAGGCTGGGAGCAGTAGCTGAGAGAAGCAGGTAGCAGGGAGTGCTCAGAAAGCAACATGGACATGGCACCCTGATTGTGGTGTTGGAGAGCCAGGGTGAGGCAGGGGCTGGAGGAGGCATTGGTGTTGCTTCCAGGGACAGCGTCCCGTGCCCCAGCTGAGCGCCTGGCAAAGCCAGACAGACAGCTTGCTCTTCTGTTTCCAGATCTGGGGCTCTTCAGTGGATATACAACTGCAGCCTCTTGTCATCTGGCAACTTTCATCAGCATTAAAGGGAACATTTATAAAGGAAACACAGTACATTTTACGCCTCTCCCTTGCATTTCCTTGATCGATCAGCAAAGGGAGGAATGTTTCCTCTCTCACACTTTTTTTTCACCCTCTTTCTTTTGTCTCCAGATGTTAGCCAGGCTCTATTTCAGCCCTTTGCACATGGTAAAACATGTGCCAAAAAGTTGACACAATGTAACAAAAAAAACCCCAACCCAATAAAAAAACCCAAAAAACCAAACCCCCAACAACAAAAAAGAAAAAAAGCTGAACTTGCTGCAAAGAAAGTATCTGGGACCTTAAATATTGTAGAGCATCACTGACCCCCACTGGGCTGGGACACTCACTGCAGATCACCCTAATTGGGGACTGGTACCTCAGTGAGTTGGGCTCACGGTCAGATCAGCATTTGCCTGCATTGCAAGGTGCCTTGCCTGAGGAGGGAAGGGGGGCAACTTTGCTTTTAGTCCCGTACTACTGGCATAGACCAAACCAAGCCTACATGCGTTCCTTATGTCTATCATGAGTACAGTAAAAAGGTGTTGGCTTAGATCACTACAAGGGACATTTTGGTTGGATGGAAAGAAAGGTAGGGTTAGGTACTCAAAATGTTTTGCCCAAGTCGTTGGTGAAATCTCCATTGCTGGAGGTTCTTAGGAACAGGTTAAACCAGTAACTGTCAAGAATGATGTAGAGAGAGTTGATCCTGCCTTCGAGGCAACAAGATGGTTTCCATGACCTCGCAAGATCCTGTTCAACTTGAATTTTTATAGCTTTGTGGGAAAATCAGGAGTGCTCCTCTCCAAACCTTTATTTTGCGGCAGTTATGTATTATGGTTGCAGTAATTTAAGAAGATATTTATACTGCTTTGGTAAGCACTCGTTATAATCTGATTTATATCAGAAATAAGCTAAATTATCTCTTGTGTCCTAGGGAGTTGAGGAGACGATGCTGTAGATGTGTAAGGGACAGGGGCCATCGCCACATGGATGTTGAAGGAAACATGGGCCCTTATTCCTTTCTATCTAGAAGACAGTAGCAGAGGCACAAAACTCTTCATGCTCAGTTGCTACGTGGCTCAGTCAGGCTGCCAGAGAGCGACAGCATGACCTGCACAGGGAGTGCCTTCCTCCTACCAGGGAGAGGATTCCAGCAGGACTGGTGGTGGGAGTTCCTCTGAAATGGGAGAGTTGTGCTGCAAGCTTGTCTCACTATCATGCCTTTTCAGAGATGGTCTTGTGGTTAAAGAGACTAGACTGGGATTGAGAAGATGTGGTTTCAGTTCCTGGCGCCATCACACACTCTGTGTGACCCTCAGCCAGTTATTTAACCTGTGTGGGTCTCAAGTTCCCACAGTTCTAGCATTCCTCTACTTTCCTGGGGTGTTGGAAGGATTCACCGTGAGGGCTAACGCTGGGCTGGGGTAGTGACTTTGTGTTGAGTCGCATGGAGAAGCGGTTGAAAAGGTACACTAAAGCGTTAGCAGAGTGAGCCTGCACAGTTGCAGTGCATTTGCTGTGTGGAGTGGAATGGGACCTCCAGGGCATACTGAGAATGTGTCAGGTTGGCAGCCAAGCAAAGTGAGAATATGAGGCTGTATTATGGTTGGAGGAAAGGGATGCAAACAAGAGAATGCAGCTACTCCTGGACAAGCACAGTACAAATGACAAGGAGGTCACTGCGGGGACCTGTACATCTGGAGTCCAAGTACAACGCAGTTAAAGCAGAATAACCAGGACACAGTAATTAAATCATGGCCTTGGATTTAATTTATGAAGTGTTACAGGCACACGTTGCGGCATGAAGCTCCGTTTACAAGTGAAAGATTGTGTTTTCTGACGTCTGCTGAAGAAGAGGGAATTAAGATTGATCTGTCTCGTGTCCAAAGGCTGTGTAAGACAACTGAGGCATACAGCCTGCTACTGTCAAATGGTGAAACTTCAAGTTTGGATCCTGGCACAATAAACCATTGCCAGGGGCTTCCCAGTCAGTGAGAAGTCTGAGTTCAAAAGCAAAAAAAGGTAAGGAGGGCAAGGATAAGATGAGAAAAATACTGTATTTTCCTACAAAACGCACAAACTACTTTTGAGTTTCTCTTTGTACTATTGTTGCAGTGCCCTAAGTGCCAAACCCTTGGAGTAATGCCGGGACTCATCTTTTCCTAACATGGTCACAGTCGGATGGACACCTACCTCCTGTGCTCCACAGAAAGGGAATAAACCCCTTCTCGTGGATCAGACATTCCTGTTTTTTTCCCTTTGGACAAAACAAGGAACCTAGGCCCTGTTGGGTGCTTATGAGTTTCAAGGATCGCTACCATTGAGACTTGGCTCAATACAGGCAGTTAAGGTCTGCTGTTACGCTGTTATCCGAGCGGATTAACTTCTGCTCCTGTATCCCTTTAAAATAGAATAATTGTGCCTGTCTGACATAGGTGCCCTGAGGAATCCCACGTGCTTGGGAAATGCTTGAAAACCCTTGGATGAAAGTCACTAGGAAAGAGGAGGGGAGAGAGGGGAAAATCTTGTTACACTGTTGACTTATGGTCAACGTTGTCCTCGAAATGCTGTTTTGTCATCAATATTTCTTCATTAGGAATAATGATTTTTCCACATTTACTGCCAGCTGATTCAAAGCCGTCCAAAAGCAGAATGTGTCATGAATCTCTAAAATGCATTCACTGGCGAACTCTAAACAGAGATGATTAGAAAAATAACACAGCGGAAATACTGGCTGTCTTGAGGCTGCCAGGGGAACTTTTAGCAAGATATTTTGTTCAATGTATTTACATATTTTTAAAATGTTCTTAGTACACTTTTGTAAAGGCGCTGTGCTGCATTTCTGTAGTTCTTTCCTGCAGAGTGTATCAGGGCTGTACTGAGAACTGGGGAATACACTTAGCTGATCAAGGGAAATTGTGTAATTGATAGGCACTGAGGATATGACCTTGTGGTATATTCCCACAGTACAGTTAGGTGGGAAACAGTTTTTCCATCATGCAGAAGTTTTTGAGATATCAGTGTTGTTTTTCCCCCCACATTTCAGCAAATGCAGAACCTTCCTACTTTGATGCTTTTATCAGAAAATTATCCCCTATCTCCTCTCTACATAGAATGCATGCTTTGAATTCATGAATTTAAACCTTTTGTTACAGAGGTTTGTACATTTTCTCTCTGCTTCCTTTACTCTCAGCATCTCTGGTTATTGCCTGAATTGTCTGTGGTAGGCACTGTACATCACATAGCAAGAGACTGTTGGTGCCCCCGACAGCTTAGTGTCTTAAGTTTTAATCTATGATGGACAAATAATGCTGTAGCCTAAAAAAAGCTAATGTAGTCCTTGGATGTATGAACAGGAGGACCTCAAGCAAGCTGGATGGAGTTACATTGCCTCTGTATTCGGCTCCAGTGTGATTGGTATCGGAATATTATGCCATAAGCATTAGTATGGCATGTACCTATTCCATCATCCATCTTCAGTGGTGGATGTTTGTCTGATTAGCTCACATTCTTAATCTGACATTTAAAAGTGACTCATGTCCCAGATAAGGTTGGACACCCTGTATCTAATTCCTCATCTCCAGATCACACCCAGACTCTGGCCAAATCTTAAGAATCTTGCTGAGTTACAGCTCAGATTATGGCCTTTCCTATTCATCTTTACAGATAAAACCTGCATCCAGGCTCCAATGACCTTGAATCTCTGCAACATCCTTTTCTAAAATGCAATATTTCGCTGTCTGCGCTCAACTAGAATGCAGCTGCAGAAATCACTCTCTAGCTTGTAACTTAGGCCAAATCATTCCCATCTCTTAATCTCTCCTCTAGTTTCATTTCTGCATCATATCAAACAGAAGCTTCTTGTCTTTACTTGGATGACTTGGAGTGACCTATTCCCACCCTTTTTTCCTCTAGTATTCTCCAGTGACATATCAACTCAACGTTCTCGTCTGCAGGTGTCTATGTTCAATCTTCAAGCACTTACATTCCCTTTTGTACTGCCTTTGTCCTTCCTTCAGAAGCATCCCATTAAACTTCCCTCAAACTCCCTCTGGATCCTCTTTCAAATTCTTCCTTAACCTTTCCTTTTGCTGGGCTGTCTGTAGACTCCTTGTCAACAGTAGAACATTTGTTGGAGTGCTGAGAGCACATTTGTCCTTGCTATTCAGTTTTGTCTGATTGCTTCTTTGTCTTTCCTATCTACACCCAGTTGCTGTTACTTGCATTAGACTGTAAGCTTCTCTAGCCATGCCCTTCTTTGAATTCTGTGTTTGTCCAATATCCAGCAGAACGGGGCTGTTCCACAGTTTGATCAGACAGGATCTGTGGTGGTATAAGCAAAAGCCTTGTAATAATAGTAATAAAATGGTGAGAAGCTAGATCATGGCATCATGAGCTCCTCTCCTCCCTCCCCCCTCTTCCTTCAGATTCTCAGTATTTCAGATTTGTGTAACACAAGGCAGCAAATGAGGGGGTTTCGGAATAAAGTACAGTAGCGGATGTTTCCTTTCAGCTGCTGAAGTGTTTCCCTGTGAGCCACTCAGTTATCATGGCAACTCCAGCAGTTTCAGCAGGGAAGCCTCTGTGGGCACCTCTGTATGTCCCCCCAAGGTAAGACCAACATGTTGCAGCCAGGCGAGGCTGAAGGAAGGTCTTGGCCAAGGTTATGAACTTCTTTCATGCAAAAATTGAAGACTTCAGCCTCCCAGGCTTGCTGCTAATGTAACACCTTCTAGTTTTGCTGAAATGGTCTTGAAAAAGCACCTAAAAAGGGCTGAAGGGGCAAAAGAGGAATGTTGAAATGACAGTTTCATCTTCATGCAGTTTAGTACTAATTTTGTCCTTTGTCTTTAAGCTGCCTTTTAAGTGCTGTTTGTCTCTGTGGGAAGCAAATGGGTCACGTTGTTCTGTGTTTCTACTGTAATACGCTGCCTGCTATTTTTCTCTTATATTATTTGTGTAATCTTTTTTGTGCAATCTGTTTGTTCATGAGTCTTGCAAGCTTTGCCTTTGCTACTTCTTTCCCAATAAGCAGTGCAACTTGTTCTGTATTCACTCATGGGTATTCTGCACACAACAGACCGGGTTATTTCAACCAGTGTGAAGATATTAAAATGGGGAACATGTGTGGGCACTTAATTGTGGTGAGTCCAACCACAAATACCTTCGCCCTTGGTAATTGGCACACAGGAAAAGCAGACCTTTGTTTTGTTTTTATCAGACATGATGATAGATACATTGTTTTTAGTGGGGTTTTTCTGGTGTTCTAAGGAAACGAGGCTTTTGCAATCGGGCGGCCTGTGTGCATGTGCCTGTCTGCTTGTCGGTTCCTCACCAACAATGCTTGGAAGCTCATAGCCATTTTCAGCTAACTCAGAGCGAGGTGAGGGATTTGGGAGAAGTGACTCCCTTTTACAGAAGTCCCTTGAGTTCCCTGGTGGCAGCAAGGCCTGCAGAAGGTGCAGCCTCTCACAGCCGCGTCGCTGCAAGCCAGATCGGTTGTGTATTTGCCCACATGCCTTTACATGGATCCAGCCACCTAACTGTAAAATCCCAAATTTGAATATTTTGGCTTTGTTGCTTTTACCCTTCGGGCGAGTGAGTCAGTGGGGGGGTGTTGCCAGGCACAGAGCTTGTGTTTTGATTCTTACTGGAGTGGCCATGTCTCATGAAAAACATGGTTTGCTCCAGGCCACGGTGCTACAATTTGCATATAAACTTATGAAAAAGGAAGCTTTCTTTAAGCCTTCCTGTGAGAGAGTTTATAGGAGCATTTCTGTCTGTGTACATAATAGCAGAAGCTGGACTTCTCATAAATGTAGACGGGCTAAGTCTGTCGCTGCCTGAATGGCAATCTTCTGTGGAAAAACCCAGAAAGAGGAAAGAAAGCCTAAGGAAATACCGACTTTGAAGGGAGATGTTGGCCAAGACTTCTGTTGTGCTGCTCTTTGGTTTGTACCTGGCCACCAGCAGTGTAACTGGGGAATGCCTTGGAGCCTTGCAGGAATGTTGCCTCAGGGTACCTTTGGGAGGCAGAGAAGATAATGACTTTATGCCCTTTGCTCAAAGAGAGGACAGAGTTACAAAAGCACCAAGCAATTTGTCAGAGATTGCTAGAGTATATATTTGAGTTAGGAAACAGACCCAGGTCTCCTGACACAAGAAGTACATCCAGAAATACGGTCTACATAGAGACAGCTTCTCCAGCAACTGGAGAGGTGCTGTGGTCAAAGAGGAAGATAAATGTTGAAGTATACTAAAGCTGGCTAAATTATGAATGTGGGAAGAGGAGGAGGGGAGGAAGAGATTCCCACATGTTCTACTCAGATGTTAACAAAGAAAGCTGAGAAGTGTTTGCATAGACACTACATTATTCCATGTCCAAATGCCTCATAAAAATAATACCGGATGATCACAGAATGGCACACCAGGGAAAATAAATTCTTCAGCGGAATATTCCCTCTGGAAAAACAGTGTGTAAAGTAATACACTAATGGCTTTCAATTTCATGTTTTATATATAGAGATATTAACTGCTCCCCAGACGTCTCTTCGTATTACAGCCCAGCTACATGAGCAGTTTGGAGAAGGCCCCGAAGCACGGTTGGTCTTGTCCATGCACAGGACCAAGCAGTGCTCTCCTGTTGTACGTGCAACTCCTGTGGTGCATACAGTAGGTTTCTTCTGCCTCCTTTGCAGAGCAGATCTGGTCCCATGTTTTTTTCCAGTGGAATTTCTTTTTTTCACTTCTTCCTAGTCCTTGTGGGTTTTTCCATTCTTCCCCCTGCCATGCTCTGTAGCCTCACCACCATGCTGAGAACCCTGCATTCCTTCTCTGCTCATAAAAAAGGAGTCCTCACAAGAAGCGTTACAGTGGAGTGATTAAAGCACAACATTGTCAATCAGAATGCTAATAACAAATGCCAAAGAAAGTTAAGTATAAAAACAACATTATTAATTCCTTTTTTGGGGGGTTTCCAGGCTTGTCTGTATTTATCTGGTGACTTTTCTCTCATTGCTCAAACTGGGAGCCATTTGAGTCAGGAACTGTCTGTCCCTTACAATGCCAACTACGGTTATGCTGTTGTAGCAAATAAGAATGATCTGGGTTCTTTTCCAAGCTTTCCTAATATATCTCAAATGTGTATATATATATCATCCTCTGCATCCTGAGGGATCCAAAAGTAGCTTACGTGTAGCCTATTGGAGTCTGGGACAGGCAGGGAAGAAGTCGCAGGCGCAGGGACATTGATGTTGCACCACACAAGGACAGCAGCCTGCTGTTGGGATGACAAGGCGTGTCCAAGTTTTGCAGGAAGTTTTGCAGCATTTGTTTGAAAAGGCCAATAAACACAGACCATGGTATGAGAACAACGTATTGTTGCTGGATTATTTAACTGTTATTAGGGACATAGCTGTGTATGCATTTATGAGTAATTCTAGTTTGAACTCAGCTTGCATTCTTGATTGTACCTCAACTCTCACTTCCCTTCCCCTCCTTCCTACCCTCAGTGACCACACCACCCAATCCATAGAGCCTTGAAGGAAAAGTGCAGGGTCCCAAGACTGGGGACACCACAGTTATTCTCAAACTAGAAATACTGCTTTGAGTGGGAGAAAGTCACAGACCATAGTTGTTCTGTTGCCTTCGGTGGGGCTGCTGTCCTGCATAGGGTGGCTGAATTTGTCCTAAATACCATCCATGACTCTGTGCATGAATTACTTTCAACACTGATTGCTGGGTAAGGACATCAGATGTGCATGGGCCATCTCCATTGAATAGAACTAAATGAATGGCAGAGGAAAATTGCAAAGGTGTGCCTTCTACCCATCCTCTCCCACCATCTCTGCACCAGTTTTCGCTAGGAAAATGTCTTGCCCATGTTCTAGCAAACCCTTTCTCTGATATCTTGTCTTCTCTTTGAATCTATCTACCACAAAACATTTCAACAACATTCTGAATGAGGCAGCAAGCCTTTTGTACATGTGCATGTGTGTGCAGATATTTTGTGTGATCTGTATTTGTATGTGGCACTAGGGACTTTTTTCAGAAACAGACACAGCTCCCGGGGTTTGTCTTTGCTTGGAGCCCTTACAAGTAGCTTCTGATACACCTTTCTTGAAGGATGGTAGGAGTAAAGTATCCACACATCAGTTTCTTGAGGAATAGTTTCTGTGCTTGAAATAGACACGGTATCTTCATAATAATCTTCAAAGAGAAAAAAAGAGGTAATTTTTCCATGTAAGAGATGCTATTGCATTCTTTGTAATCACTCAGTCTCTGGCTACTACTTCTTATGTAAAAGGACTGATCCTGCTATACCGGGGAAAGCAGAAAAAGCAAAATCCTTTTGCCAGTGTAATTGTCTCCATTGGGGGAATTGGTTTAAGCTGTACAAGCGAAATCTACTCTTCACATTGTAACAGTTGCACTGCCGTGAGGCAGCTTTACAAGGCAGCCTACCACAAAACCTACCCACGTGGAGGCAAAGCTTTAGGCACAGGTTTATCCCATCTAACTGAGGAGCTGAGGATGACTATATAGCTGGGTTAGATGGGAACTGAATGGTTTGCATCTGGGGCCTAGGCTCCTTGCAGCAGTAGTATGGGTGCAGTTTTGGGAGACAGTTTCAAGTCTCTTGACATCTTTTTCTGTGGTCCAGCATCAGAGTGCCTTCCAGTGGCACAGGGACTTTACCAGAGTGGAACAAGTTGTCTTCTGTTGACTGAGGTGCTGAGCCCCCCCTTACCCACTGTGTGGCACAGGTGTGTGGAGGGACTTTCTCAGCAGTTAAGATGTGGAGCTTGCTCTGACTTTTGTCTTTTCCTTTTGGTGGTAGGCCGCTGTGCCCGCTGTGGGGAGAATGTTGTTGGTGAAGGTACTGGCTGCACTGCCATGGACCAGGTCTTCCACGTGGAGTGCTTCACCTGCATGATGTGCAACAACAAGCTGAGGGGACAGCCTTTCTATGCAGTGGAGAAGAAAGCCTACTGTGAACCCTGCTATATTGTAAGTACCTGTGCTTGTTTGCACACAGATTTCAATGCACAGACACTGGAAACACAGTTTTCTTTCATTGCTCTATACGTGCCTACAGTTAAAATCTGATAATCCCATGGCAGTACTGTGAGCACTGTTTATTCTGTGGTCTTCAGAAGAACTTGGGTCTTTAGAGCTTCCCAGTTTAACTTAATTTCCTGGTCTAAGCTATCTCTGAAAGGAGTGGCCAAAACAGGGGAAAGAAATGCTTCTTTTGTTTATTTCAGCTTTGTAAGGAGTAAACTATGCAGAGACTTTCAAGAGGTAATGTATTCTTAAGATGCGTTCTGCATTGTGAAATCCACTGCCAGTACCTTACAGGTTGTGGTGCCCTTTATGATTAAGGAGGCAGGATGTAAGATAACACTAAAACTTCTAAAATCAAGACCTTTGCATTGCTTGATGATATTAATGGAAGTTCTTCCACTGAACTAAATGTCTTTGGATTGGATAGCTTTTGAAGTTTACCTTACCCTAAAATTTCATTTCATGCCTCCAGCAAAGCTCTTCAAGCAAACAATAAATAATTGGCCTGAGGGGCTGCATCCTTTAAGAGGCTCCTATCAGAGCTAGTTGGAACCAGTTGCAAATTAAAGAAACATCACATAATGTGCCGGAGGCCTTTACCTTGCTGTCACCTGAATGTTCATTATATAGGGATAATCCTGGTAATAAAAATAGGAAAAGTACCTGAACATTTTTCAAGTGTTGATAGCTCTTTTTCTAAATCCCCAATTCAGAGTTCTTTTTATAAACACTGGACCTGAGACCCTTCCAGAAAACAAAAAATTGATGCTTTCCTTGCTGTTTCTGGCATTCCAACAATAATTAAAGCAGTAGTATGTATTTCTGAAAATGCCACTGATATCCCATCGATTCTGCTGTTTCTGCAGAGCATTTTGCAGTGGGGTTATTTCCAAGACATGGAATATGGAAAGGGAGGATTCTGTCTTGTTTACAGTGGCAGTGATAGATGGGACTTGTTAATTGGCTTTTAAAACTAAATGATCTTTTGATGGAATATGTACCTATTAAACCCTTTCCATTTTTGTTTGCACTAAAATAATTGCACTATAAAAAAAAATTAAGGTTAATTTTGTGGCAAGTTTGAGTGTGTGCAAAACACTGCAGACTTTAGGAAGGTGCCTTCATAATATGATTGGAACAACTTTATGTAACTGGAATTAAACATTTCATTGACTTCAGTCTTCAGCTGACTTCATGGGCCTGCGGATTGCTACTTTCTTTTCCTTTTTTTTTTTTAATCAAACATGCATTCTTCACCACTCATCTGCTTTAGTTTGGGAAAACATCTGCATTAGCCACTGTAGTAATGGTTTAAGATTATTTAATCCTATTACTTATACACTTCATTAGCCTGAGTGAATTGTTGGCAAAGGTTCAGTAAACTTCCTACATTGGGAGATAAAAGGATAAAAAAGGAAAGGGAGAAGGATTCTGTTCCTCCTTTTCTTTCAAATTTATCTTCTATCTATTTAAGGGATAAAGAAATGATAATTGCCTGGTTGCATCTGTGCTTGTACATTTTGTGATACGGCTTTGCAGCTCTGAGTACAGAGGAAAGAGTAAACGTTTAATAGCTTTCTTTTATATAACCAGAAGGGGCCTTTAAATGTTTATCCATGCAGTCCACAAAAACCTGGTTATGGACTTAACCCAAAACATGTCTGAATCCATCTGCTGCCGCACATGCGGGGAAAGGATGGCAATGCTGATAGGGCTACGTACGTGTAGCTGGACAGCTGGTACTGAGAGTGGGAAATGGAAAGCATGAATCTGGTGGTCTGATCCAGCAAATTAAAAAAAACAAACCCAAAAATACCACCCAAGCACACACTAAAGCTTAAATGTGGAAGAAACAAGCGTTGGGAGTCTTTAACTCTCAGTACCCTTCAGAAAGCTGCTGTGCTGAAAGCTGGTCTACGAGGGATCTAAGCACCTGCCATGGTATTGGCTTTACACCTGAGGCATTGGTGTCACAGAGCACATGTCTCATTGTTTTTTCAATTAAATGAGGTCTTTGTTGGCTTCAGTAGGATGCTGAGTGCCTAAGTACACTGAGGGCCTGAGCTAGGTTTGCTAGTTGCTCTTGAAAATGGTTCAGGGGCCCTTAAATTCTTGAGGCACAGTCTGACTGCTTTTGCCTTCAAATGTGTGATGAGATCATACTTAAGTCAATGACAGCTAATGACGTGCCCAAAATCTAGCCTGTGCTGAAGGATTTTGCTAATTTGTGGACTTTTTTTTTAACTTCCCCAAGTCCCATCATCAGAAAACTTGGACACTTGGAGGTCTAGTTCTGTAGGAAGTCAATGGGACTGAAGATCTCAGACTTGTATTCCTGTGAACTTGAATTCCCAGGAAAGGTGGAGCCTGCGTGACTAGCCCAAGATTGCACAGCTAAACTGTGGCTGTGGCCAGCTAAGAAAACAAGATTCTCAGCTGGTATAAACCTGAGTGATTCCGTGAAGCTTATTTACTGGGCTACCTAATTCACACTGATAATTTTAGCACACATCACTGTTTCCCCAAGTCCAAAACTCTTGACCTATTATGGAAACCATTAGGCCAAGCTTCTTCGTTTGTCTAAAGAAAATGAACTACATTATTTGCCTGGCTGTGACACATAAATTCATGAATTCTTTCTTTTATTTTTGTGTGCGTGTGTGAGACTTGTGGCCATACATGCATAAAAACTATGTACAAAAATAAAAATACATGGTTTTCAACAGTTAGAATTGGCTAATCTTCACAGTTTATTATGTGACTCTTCTTAGTTGTGGCGGAGTGAGGCCATAATTAAGATTGCTGTGAAGAGCTGTATTTAATTAATAGTCAATACCAAGCTTAAATAGCCTGCAGAAGGGTTGGTTTTTTTGGGGTTCGTTTCTGATTTTATTTCAGTGACCCAATCAAGATTAAATTCCCCAAATTCTGAATTAACATGTAAGGAGATCAATCACCTGCTTAGAAAATATTTTTCCTGATGGGAATTTGAGTACCAGAGTTAATTTTTCTCACAAAAATCCCCCCACCCAAAAAACGGTCACTGTTCTTTCCTGTTACATCTTATGAATGCAGGGAGTTCTGTTGCCAATGTGTTTGCTGGTTTTGCTCTGCATCCAAGGATTCTTTCATTATTAATGTCACTTCTAAAAGAGTACCAGTCTTCTCCATTAAGGCACTATTGCTGAACTAAAAGTAACTGTAAAAAATAAAGCGTTAATAGGAGACAGATGTCTCCTAGTCATTTTGACAGTCAAGTAACATCACAATAGGGTTTCCAGTGTAACCAGCATACTGCTGTAGACGTGATGAATGCTGTGTCTGCATTATGTTATCGGTATACGTTTCCCCGCCCTTACAGGGCAAATTACTGACAAAAAACATTTGGTTTGCTTCCTCTAAGTAGTTGAAGAGATTTTTAGCACTGGGCTCAGTGCAGAGAAAAGGTTAAGAGTAGTATCAGTGGAACTGTTGTTATAAAAGATTGAAGAGCAAGATGTTAGAGCAGTGCCAGCTGTCTGCTTTCCAAATACCGTATTATCATAAGGACTGAACACAAGGTTAACCAGACACACTGGTCTGGCAGGAGCGATGCTGCTGTTTTGTGAATGGGATGTTCTTTGATGTCCTGATGACTTTCTCTGGGACGTGGAAATTTTGCGCCATTCTTTATCCTCTTTCCTGGCAGCCTGGTGGTTGGCAGTTGGAGATAAACTCTCTGAGGCTGAGCACCTGCAGTTAATGCAGAAAGCGGCAAGATCTTGCAGATGCTCCTGGCCTCTGAGTGCTTCTTCTGTTGTGTCCAAGCCAATGTGACCCACTGCTGGGCCCTGAGGGAAGGACCATGGTGTGATGAGGAAGGGAACAAGAAAGCAGAAATAACTAACCAAGCAAAGCAGAAATAGTTAGGGTCAGATGAAAGAGAATTTCAGAGAAGTGGCTGGGCTAGAAGTGATGAGTGACTGAAGGAAACGAACTTCTGATATCTGCCCATTTAGCTAGAGTGGGGGAAGGTGGTGAGTATGCTCTGCAGTGCCCTATGGAGACCCAGGGATTGAAGTTTTCCTATTTCTCCTGCAAGATATTGAGGCCACGGCCTTAAGCCCTACCCCAAAAAATCACTCAAAAGGATTTTGCAGGGTGAGGTTCATCTTTCTATAGTACTAGAGCTGTGAAAGTGATTGAAAGGGGAAGAATTGTGCATGTAATTCCTGCTCTGATCACTGCTGTTCCCCAGCTTTAAACTAAGGATTGTAATGCTCCGGGTTTGTTTTTTTTTCTTTTTTCCCAATTATTTGTTTTGTGAGGGGAAAAAAGCCCAGACCTTTAAGGTTTTTCTGCCTTACTAGCTTATAACTTTTGGACCCATCAGAGGCAGGAGAAGATGGTTTAGACCGCAAGACAAGAAATGCTGATGTTTTAGAAAATGGTAGAGCTAGAGGCACTGGTGCCACGGAGCATCCTGGGAAAGCTTAAATTTGCTAATCGTTCTGAAATGTTAGTGCTAGCTCAGTTTGTGCTCATTGAAGTCTCTGGTAAAACCACTATCGGCTTCAGTGTGACCGGTATTGTAAACCTCACCCTGCGTGTGCATGTGAATGTTGTTGTGTGCAAGCTGCACAAGAGCAGCTACCTCCAGCACATAGGGTTTAAAGTGTAAGGTTGATCCCTGCAGTAAAATTACATCTATTTTTAAAAATAATTCTGCAATTTGTAAGCAGAGATTACAGCACTAATTTAGCAACCATGTAACAATTTAAATTGGACCAGAAAAGAGAAACTATAATTTAAAGATTTTTTTTTTTATGATACAAGTTTTCTTCTTTTTAAAGGAAAAAGTCTTTTATTCTTGTTTTTGTCAAGCAATGTATTGAATTTGAGAGTAATTTATGGAAAGTGCTGCCAGCATGGTATTGCGAGTGCTCCACAATTTGAATTTAAACTGCTCAATGGGATCATTAAGACTATTATGCCTGCTTTCCAAAGAGTTTGAATTCAAAATGACAACTGGAACAAAAATATAAAATAAACTAAAGAGAAGTCACGCACTCTTTACGTGGTGGAATTTTTCTGCCCTCAAAATATTTCATTGAGATCAATGCTCCTCTTCATTCCTCTCCTAGAAAAAAAGCTGGTGTTGCTAGTTTTAGTTTGGTGCTCCTGTGTGAGTCATCAGCAGCAGGGAGCTGAACCTGTGACCTGTGGATCTGAAAGCATTAAGTCTCATCTTGCTGTAGCAGAGATGCGGCTCAGCCGCACCAGGCAGCAGCAGGCTCCTGCCCTGGATATTCCTTACCCTCAGTGAAAGGCGGTCTGTGAGCAGAGCAGACGGGAAATGGGTCCAGAGTCTTGTTTTGCTTACAGACATGATTTAGTCCTATTGATCATTAGCTTTGATAGGTCTGCTAGTCTAGGCCCTATTGGTAATTGTTTTGGGGAAAAAAAACTACCACAGTGAGGGAGAACTGTCATTCCTGGTAGGCAGATCATCATTTGTAATGAAAAAATTAATAAATCCCTTGAAGTGTAACAGCCCTTTCTATTAATACCACCCAACAACAGTTGATATAAAAAATACAGATGGAAGCTGTGGGAGGAGTGGTGGCCATAAGCTCAGTGCTACTACTCTGAGAGATAAATAGTGTTTTGCAATCGGGGCATAAAATAGAGGAGAATGGGGTGCTATTGCATAAGCTGCACCTGGAGCTTCCAGGAGTCCAAGTCTAGGAGGTACAAAGATGTGAGAGTGAGAATATATCAATGAAGCAGCTTCTGTCAAAACTGAGGCAGATGCTGAGCTTAGCTGACCTGAAGCCTGCATCTGTGTTTTCAGTGGCCTACCAGCTGTTACAGGGGTTGGATCGTGCCTCTTATTTTGCCACTAGGCAGGAGGAAAATATTCCTTTGTGAAGGGGCAGAGGTCAATAACCTCCTTTCTAAACTGGAATTATAGAGAAAGGAGAGAAAGCATACCATGAGATGATGAGGCATGCGATATAGGAACTCCTCTGTGGAGACTCAGAGGATCATATCAAAGAGGATGGGGCCAATTCATCTCACTCTCCAACAAGGACAGGACAAGAAATCTACAAACCAAGGCTGTAGAAGGAAAAATTCCTAGTGCTTTTAGACATGAGAGTGTGAGCCCTGCCAAAAAATACACTGGGCTCACCTTGCTCCAGGATTCTGAGTAAGACTGAACACTTGTCTGATGAGAGTGGGTTAAAGATGATGAAATTACTCTTTTCTCAGTGCAGCAGGATGTGCTAGGCTAACTGGCCCAACTGACTTGATAGGATTTAAGGTGTAGTTCACCATATTTTCAGCTTAAAGTTGCTGTCTCCCTTCACATTGTTGACTGCTGTAAATGCAACTGATTGACATAGAAGTACATAGGGAGGTCATGCCCAACCTTAGTTTAATTGACTTTCTAGAGAGCTGAGTGGAGTGTCGCTTTAGAAGATCAGCTACAGGTTGTAGAAGCAACTTGATAATACCAATGATACCAGTGTTATGAGGGGAATATTTTTTGAAAAGTGACTGTAGCGCTGGACAGTATATTAGAAGATACATCTGTGTTGGAAGATTGGTCATGAGGTTCTGATTAACTAGCTTAGTGATGTCTTGGTAAAGTTTTACTAGGGTTAGCTGGATCAGTTCATGTGTCTTTAAGACTGTGTCCTTATGAAAAAACTTCTCCATTCCTGGTCTTACTTGAGGCTTCTATAAAGGCTTGGCAGAATCCAGATCATTCCTCCTGCATGTGTTGGTAGCCTTAAAATTTGAATTTTCTACTTGTCTCTGCTCCATGCTTTTATAATTAGAAGCATTTTTCATATTTGATTATATGAACTGAACATTGATTTGACATGTATAATCTAGAAAAACTATGCCATGGGAACCTTTGTGGAGGGAGTTCTTAGCATAACTGAAATAAGATGATACTGTGAATTATCAGCTGCTGCTGTTCAGTGAACTTATCACAGGATAAATTTCACTGGCCAACTGTGTATTCCTGGGAAGAAAAGAGTCTGGTTCTGCAGGACCAGTGGATTTTATTCCTCCTGGCTATAGATCTGCTTATGGATCATCATACTATAGTATGAAATTGGCTTGTTTTAGTAATTAGTGTTGAGATTTCTCTTTAGAAGGTAGCTCAACTCTTGTCTGCCTTTGAAAGCTAGCAGAAACAGCTTATAAGGAAAGACCAAAGTCTTAATGCCCCAGCATCTTTGTAGTAGTGGGAAAATCTTCCTTACTTGTGGTCAAATGTGGATTGGTATTAGATGGCAAGCCACATCTAGTGTTTGTAGCATTCACCTCTGCTCTTCTTTCACTTGTACTTCACTACCTTCTCTGCAAACTACTTCCTGCTGTCATCACCCTTTGATACCTGAGTAGCATCTAGAGATGTAATTACTCTCTCTGGTGTGTCCATGTGTCCAAAGTCTCTGGCTCTAAAAACCTTCCTGATAAACAGCAGTGGGGGAAGGCAGTGGCATTGCCTCCATATTGCAGGTAGAAAAGTGACCCCAAGAGGATTAAATGCTGTTTGCTTACAGCATGGCTGGAAGCCTTCTCTGGACAGGTGAGGCAAACAGCTGTAAAAAGCAGTTAAGATCTAGTTGAGCCTTCTCTGGGCTGGGGCAGACTCGGGCGTCTTTTTCTAGCCCTGCTTCATCCCTGTCTGAGCTTGAGTGACCTGCCCAGGACCACAAATACGGCCTCAGCATGCAGCTCAGGCCTTCCGTGTCCTGATGTTCTGACCAGTTACAGCCTGCAAAGATGTTTCAGTGAAGGTGCTCTCTTTATTTTCTTCCCTCCTAAAGCCACTGCTGTTTAGGGACTGGGCATGAATACGAATAAACAGCTGAAAGCTAAGTGAGGGCTATTGGAAAGCCCAGGAGGGTGGGAGGTACCATGACAGTGTTCCCTTCCATGAAGTCTTACTGCTTGTTTGTATCCCCATGTAGTTATTTGCCAGTTCAAGGCAAGTATTTTGGAAAGGCTGTGATTTATTTGAAATAGGGCCTGTAATTTAGGTGTGTTTCCATCAGACACATGTATTATTGAGCTTCTCTGTCCTCCTTAATGCAGTGATGTCCAAGTGCTGCATAGTGTCCAGAGATAAAAAATTGGAACTCACTAAAGTAAATACAGGGTTAATATCTTTAGCAAATGCTTCTGATTATTTTGCACTGTTGATCCTATGCTAGAAGGGCTGCTGGTAACACATAGGCCTCACAGCCAGGCTGTGATAACCTGTCCGTAACAGAGCTGAATTTGTCCTGGGAAGGGTGTGTTTGGATTCAGCAGGTATGATTTCCCCTTAGCAGCCTTGCAGAGAACAGAAAGTCTCATCTCACTCGCTCTCTCAGATTCCAGGTGCCCTCTTACTTTGGTCCAGACAGTGATTTGCGAACCGGAGTGTCAGGGAGGTGAGCGGGCTTTTGCAGCATGCCATTTCAGTGTCTCCTTGGCAAAGCCACATTCCAAGGAATTTGCTCTGGCAAAAGCTCAGCCTGTGAGTCGATCCTCCCTCTAGCGTCCTGCCTCTGTTTCTTCACTCCAGGCCATGGGTTGGCCTGCGTGCAATGCAATGTTTGTTTGCAGTAGAGGAAGCTGTTGAACTCGCCATCGTGCACACACAAACCCCACTGGGCTTGGTAGATTTCTGGTTAGAAAAAACCAAAATCATGCCAATTTAAGGAAAGCACAACAGGCATGTGAATGATGACAGGAGAAAAAGTTTATTGATTCTAAGAGTATGGTGAGTTTTTGGTGCTCCCGGAGGGTCAAAGCAAATTTGCAAGCATGTTTATTTCTCAGCTGCATTGATTATAAAGCTGTGGGCCAAGTACAATATTGACAGTAGAGGTAAATCATCCACTGGGGTATTTTGGGCAGAATGAAGACCAGATTATAGCTTGACTCCAGTGCTGTAGTGTTTTTTGGGGACAAGAGATGATTATGCACTGGTAGGTTGCAGCTTTCGCAGGAGCAGAGAGCACGTTGGCTCGGGTGGCCAGCAAGACCTGCAGTCTCTGTATCTGTACCCATCCTTGTGGGGACCATCCATATGTGCATTGATGAGCATAGAGCTGGTGGGGTATCTGGATGGTGTAAAACACATGATAAATCTGCACAGTGCTACCCTGCTTTTCCCTGGCTGCTGTTTCCTGACAAACTTTTGGTAGAGAAGCACAACATGGGTTTTTCACAGTAACCTGATGCAGTAACTCTGCAAGCAAACTTACTGCCCAGCTCTCTCAGGCAGTGCAGCAAGTACAGGGAATCAGAAACTGGTGACAGTCTTTGTGCTGTGTTTCCACATTTCCAAAGGCTTTCGCCGTTGTCAGAAACGGAGCTTGAGGGGGGACAGATGGATGGATGACATGACAAACCAGGAATACTTGTAATATCATTGGTTTCAGGTATGAAGCAGGATTTGATAAGCGTCTTCAGGCGCTGTAGGAATGAGCTCCTGCAGATGCTGGGGATTGGAAGAGAACTTTGTATTGAGTTGATTTTTATTTTATTGCTGAAGTTGATCTGGTAACATGTGATAGGTTCATGCTGTGGCTCGTATGTACATCCTTGCTGTTTGACTCCTTAGCACTAAGTGGTTCTCTGTTGTTTTCAGATTCTCGTGTTACCTAATACTCTTTACTTAGCTGTTTTTTCAAACTACTCAGAAAATCTAAACATATAATGCTACTGACCAAACCTGGATTATTTTTTTTTTCCCCCTTGCTTGTGAAGGGGAAATATAGCAAGGGGGAGGGAGGGGAAGTGTTGAAATGTAAATTAATTTTCAGATGTTATCAGGTATTGAGATTTTAAGTATGAGTATTCCATTAGTTCCTGACAATGTACTTTTTTATTTAAGAACATGTTTGAACCAATACACCATCTTGGCGTTCCACCAACAGAGGTATCTGTGTAAATGCAATCTGTGTTAAAGCCAGACAACACTTTTAAAAATTTATTTAATATTTCCTACAGCAAGCCATCTGTGACTGGTCATATTTTAGGAAGCAAATGAACATCATAGCAACATTCTCCACTCTATTTGAGTAACTTTTAGACTTCTTAAACTAAATGTGCTGCCAAATATTTATGTTCTGTTGTGAAAAGAAAAATATTTGTTTGACATCCTAGTCTCCCTGGCAGTTTGCAGTCGGTTGCTCCTCTTTGGAGCTGTGCTCGTCATGGGTAGCGTAGGGTAAAAGAAGGGTATGGGCATCCCTGAAGCTGCCTTTTGGGCTTGATCTGCAGCAGTGAGTAGGGGCAACTGTAGCACGTGATATGGCTTTGCAGGGTGTGAGAGAGTCCTGTGTGGAGGATGCAATATGGGATGGGTAGGTGGAGGACTAGGCTGTATTCACTGCAGGGTTGATGGGTCAGAGGGTGGTGAAGGAGCCACTGTGACACACTGTGGGCCTCCTGCCATCGTCCAAAAGGCTCGAGGTCCTGGAAAAGCCAAACCATGTTGCACAATGTCTTCCAGTGCATCTGCCCCAGACACTGCAGCCATCACCAAGGCAACCAAGTTGCCAAAACTTAGCAGCAGCAAGGCCAAAGATAAAAATAGGGATGGCCTAAATCATGCCTGGTAAATGCTGCTGAGCCTAAACTGCCCTGATGGTGCTGAGCTCTGCTTTAAGTAATGTATATGCCCATCTTTTAGTAATAATTTTCACCAAAGTCTCGTATTTTGTCATGTTCCACAAATTTATGGCTGGCTTAATCACTGTGATATAATGAAACACATTTGCTCAAGGGCTCAGAAATTGGTGTGGTCCTCTTGTTACACAAGGGTACTAGTAGATGACTAAAATTCCTGAAACAGTTAATTTCATTTTGGAAAGGCTGAAGTGTTCTGAAGTATCCCTGGAGGCGTAGCACCAGTTTTTATTGAGCACCCAGTCAGAGTGGTCCATATAACTTGCCTGTACGTACCACCTTGGGACTACTGCAAACAACATATGTCTGGGTCAATAACCAGCATATAACCTGTCTGCATGTGTATGTCACCTACAGTATCAGTGCAATATGTGCATATTCTTATATGCTGGAAAGAGGCTCTTGCATCACAGAGAAGGAAGAGAAAACAGTCCTGACTTGCTCTATTACCTCCGACAGGTTTACTTTCACTGTGGCATGGCAGTAAGATTAAAGTTTTATAGCAATATCACCTCCATCCAGACAAAAAAAAACCCCACATAAAACCTCCCCTCTCTCCTAGTTAGATTTCAAACTCTTTTATAGAGCTTCTGCATCTGTTAATAAAATCCTTAATTCATTTTGAACATTTTATTGTCACTTTAGATAAAAGTTTAATCAGATAGAATTATTGCCCTTCTAATATTCCCTTAACCTTTGCATTTTAGACTTAGACCATATAAGTTAAATTTTAAAATCACTTTTTTTATAGACTTGAATGCCCCCATCTCTGTTTTAGCAGGTACTTTTGCACAGAAATGCCACAGTCTGTCTTGAGGTCATGTGAAAACTTAAAAGGCTCTAATGTGAGCACTGCTCACTTTCTGCTGAAGTGTCTTGCATGCCCTATTAATTACTTTAATGGTGACATGCTGGTTTAAGGGAGTTCTTTATTAATACCACTAAATCTTCTTTTATTGTTGTTTAAACACTTTTTCTTTCCTTTATGTAGATGTATTTAATCCTTTCTGTCTTTAAAATAAATGAGTGCATAACTCCACGTGAGGCATTTGACACTTCCATTTTGCATTCTCTGGAGGGGGTGGGGGAGCACTTTGCTCTCTTGCCTGTACTTGTGTTCGTAACCGTGTGTTAGATTGTTGTGGTGGAAGCAACTTTTAAAATCTGATACCTGTCTTTCCAGAGATGATATGTGGTGATCTTGTTGTTACACTTCCAGGATGTTGAGATTTTAGAGGTCAGTTTGGTTTTCGTGTTGAGAAGTGGAGTGCTCCCTGTTCATGAGAGGACCTGCTTATGCTTGAGCTCCTTTCATGCAAGAAGGACATGTCAATTTGTTCTCCTCAGTCTGAACTCTTCAAGTAATGGTATTCTAGTTGTTCATTTTCATTTTAAAGATGTATAGTGTTTGTTTGACCAGTTTATTTCTAGAGTAGCCCTTTACTGAACAAGCTAGCTGTTGAAGCATTGACATCCAGACCTGCATTGGACTTTAGTCTCTTGGATTTTTTTTTTTTTTTAAAGCTGATATCTTGTACAAAATATGGTTTGGCTTCTTTTTTAATCCATACCAGTTCCAGATTTTTGTAGTCTGGAAAGGGGAAACAAGGTATGAAAAAGAAATTATCTTCAGGACCTGGAGAAGAAGAAACATTTTCAAAAGCAGTTGTTAGCCCACTCTTGGCAGTGTGACTTAAACTCTTAATACTAAATAATCTTATTTGTTAGTCATTCTTGAAAGTGTTATGTGCAAAGTGGTGACTCTCCAGTACCTGTTGATGGTTTTGCCATTGAACTCTCCCATGTTTGAGATGTATAAATAAATTCAATGAGTCTTAAAGAAAATCAGACTGGATTATTGAAAAACTAGTTTTGAAGAGGTTTAACAAGTAGCAATTAAGCCTTTTCTTCAGGGAGGTGACCGTGTTTTTGGGCTGGGGGGTCATCTTTTCTTTTGTGTGGGCATAGGAACTCTTGTTGCACCGTGGAGTCGCTTGACCTCTCCTCTCCCAGATGGCTTCTGGTTCATAAAAGCATCTGTGCACATTTCCATGACCAATGTACAGTGGTACCTACACACAGACTTGTACAGAAGCCTAAATTCAGTCTGTAATTGGCATTTGCCAGGGAAGGTATTCCTCCCTCTCATGGACTTTCCCTCAGGTCTGTCCAAACCACCCTGCAGTTACCAGTCACACACTTTGCTGTTGAATGGGCAAAGCTTTTTGCTCACAATTGCTGTTTTAATTTTCGGAGCAGGCAGTGTACTCATGCACTTACACGGTGCTAAATGGTACCTTTTGCATTTTCAATCTTTGCTAAATGGCACCCTTTGCCTTGTAGAATAAGTAGCTAATTAAATGGCAAGGCTAAGTGCTCTTTGGCGGGCCATGGGTGAGAGCCGCTCTAGATTAGACAAGGGACCTGATCCTGTACATCCAATTAGTCTAAGGTATGGGCCTGCTCCCACTGTTCCCAGTTCGAGTGTTTTCTTAGCTATTACTGGGAGCTGAGTCAGACTTTTGGTGCCCAAGACAATGTGGTTAATGACAGTAGAAGAGGCATAGACCCCACCTCATAAAGTGACCCTCTTGATTTTGTGAGGAATCTAAACTGGCTCCATTAGCAGAGTTTTCAATTTCCAGTTTTTCATGTTGAAGATAAGTAAGGAGAATTCACGTGAATTTTAGTGGAAAATCCCTAAAATTAACTGAAACACTAAAAAGATGCTTCCCCCCTTAGCTTGTGTTTACTTCCCTCTTCCCTTGTGAATACCTTGTTTATTTTTTAAATGAATAATCACATTTTAAAGCAGTGTAAATAAATTGCAAAATGTGCTCCAATGGGGTGGATAAACATATTCCATCTGCTGGGGAGTGATTATTAAATAATTCACCAGTGGCAAACCCAGGAGTGGTTATCCGTTTTCCCCTCATTCATGGGTAATTTTTTCTACATCCCATAGGAGCTCATTATGTTTTCTTTGTACATAATGTTTAATAATTTTTAAAATCTGGCACTAACCCCTCCATCTACAGATTCTTATTTTTTTCCAAAATATTTTTGTGTGTGTGTATACATGTGTGTGTTGCCAGAACAAGGTATTTGTTTCCTTTCTTCCCTTCTGGCTTTTGTATGGAGTGAAGGTGAGCATTGATGTATCAAGTGAGGGGAGGAGTTGGGAGGCAAATTTCCTTTTGTGCAAGGGAGTTTGCTCCTGCCCGGATGGTGGATGGGTCACATTCCTGCTCTCACACTCATGGAAATCAATGTGACTTCAGGGCTGTGGCAGCAGTGAAGGTTTAGCTCATACTTCAACATTTATAAACAGGGGAATAGGAAGAATGGAGAGGGAGCAGGGCATGTGCTTGGAAAGTCCTCTCTTTTTCTCAATGTTAGGAAGAATTTGGTTATCTTCTGAGGGACCAAGAGTGAGACCCGTGAGCCTGGCTTGTGGATAAGCAGCAAGCAATTACCTGATAAAAGCTAGAGTCATATCCCATCAGCAGAAAAATTGCCACAGATAGGTGGATTTGGTGGGCTTTGAGCCCAACCTTAAGGGAAGAGCTCAGCGCCTCAAAGCTGGCAGATCCAAAGGCCTCCTGTCTGGGCTTTGAGCAGGCAGGGAAGGTGTCTGGGAGGACTGGATAGGGCTGGACCACAGTGGGAGGCTGTACAGTTGGCAGCTGGTACCTCTGGTGCGGAATCCCGTTTCAGCAAGGTTCACATTCCCATAACTGTGTCTACATCCTTGGGCCAGGAGGTGAGGGACAACCATCCCTCCCTGCAGCTTCCCAGTGCCTGTGGTCAGAGATGCGCTCTACCACAGGCTGGAGGCAGATGTTTGCAGTTAGAGGACAATCACTATCTTGGTGCTAAAATGTGTAATTAGCCACAGGAAATTCTTTCCTCAGCTGATAAAGACAGGAAGGTAAAAGTGTCTCTTAATGCTTTCACTGTTTTTCTGTGGAGTTGAGTGAATCTGCTGCCCTTGGTGGGGGATGGGGGCAGGGGAACAGCAGTCCTGTTCCCAAGCAGGTAATTCTCTGCTGTTCTTTCTCTCATGTCCAGAGGTCCATGCTGTCGGCTGGAGAGCAACAAAAGCCTCTCCCTGAGAGGCAGGGAGCTGTTCTTTTTGTCTCCTCCTCTTTCACATTCCCTGTGGTCATATGCAGACCCTGGGTTTCAGAGGCAACTGTGCACTGTACTAAGCAGCAGCAAACAGCCTTTCCCTGCAATAAAGAGCAGACTCCAAAAACTTGGTTTTGGCTTCAATTGCCAAATGATTCTTGACCTGGAAATTCCTCCTTTTATTACTCTGCTATAGTCCCTATCTCTAACTGGGGAGCAGTTGTTTGCGGAGGTTAGGGGGGATAGTCTGGATATGAAGTAGCAGAATACTGAACATTCTGCTTGTTTGTGAAGAAATGCTCCTGTCTCCTTCACAAGACCCTTCCAAAGTTTGTATTCTGTATAGCTCTCTCAGTTGAAACTGTGGTCAGAATCACATTTCCTGTGACTGTTTTCTGTGCAAAACATGAGTTTTGCTGCTCTCAGTCTAGGACTGTGGTGCTGAAGCTACTAAAGCTGGTGCTGACTTTGTGCTCCCTTCCCCACCTCATTTCCTGCTCCAAAGGATTGATAATATTCACTCCTTACAATGATGCTCCAGGATGGAGGAGCACAGGAAAGCTAATATCCGGGTGAAAGAACTGTGTCAAGTGATCAGATTGAGTATGAAGTCGTAGAGCAATTGAGCAGTACATTTAGCACTGCATGCACTACAGGCATACAAAAGAGGAGGTTACACCCTGCAGAGCAAGAGCTGAGAGGATAAGCTGAGGTGTGCTGGTCAGCACACTACCTCCAGGAAAGGTGGTACAAACTCAGGTTTGCTGGGAAGCTCTGACTTAAACCTCAAACTGGAGAGAAATAAAAAAAACCTAGACAAAACCTCACAATTGAGGACTGGAAGGGTGTTTGAAGGATATGGCTGGAGCTGGGGAGTACAAAATTACTGCCATGCTGGCTCTTCCGTGCCCAAGCCTCATCCTTGCATTAGCAGTTCTGCAGCCACACAGCGCGGGAAACAGCTGCGTTCTGCTTGCAGACCCAGACTGCTGGCACTTCCATCAGGGGTGCCATTTAATTCTGTGTTCACTGATGTCCTTGATATTAACCAGGACTGAGTGTCATCACTTGAAAGCAGCAAGCGGGGGACAGCAAGCTCAGATCTCTACAAACCAGAGCTCAGGATGCAGACAGAGATATTTACGTGATGTTCTTTTTTATTTTTACCTGCACGTGCTGCCCCCTCCACTGGACCTTACTGCCTTCAGGTCTCTGTCTCCTTTTTGTGTGAATTTTCCATCTATTACGGCAATTCAAATGCTGCTCTTGCCCTGTGTCAGGCACAATGAGTTCAGGAAGCGCTTGGGCCAAATGACAAGGTTAACTCCAAGGGCAGAGCAGGGAAGGTGGCTAGGCTTCCTCACACCATATACAACACACGCCTACTGTTACTAAAGCACCACTTTATGCTGCTTTGTCTCTCGTGGCAATGCTGGCAGCACCTCTGCCTAAAAGCACAGCGAAGGCCCTGCGCAGAAGGCCCGCTCCCAGCGCAGGCCGTACGCTCTCGATACTGACACAGAGCCTGTCGGCCGGGCTGTAACGCGATGTAGCGTGTATTGCAATGTGCCATTAGGAGAGCTGGAGTTGGCAAATGTTTCTGTTTTTACATAAAGCTATTCCACCGAGGTTGTTATCTGATTTTTCTCTGGTGCTGAGAAGAGCGGTTGAATCAGACAAGAGACCTTGTGGGTGGAATACATTATGTCCAAAAATCAATCATAAGGTAAGGTAGGAATAGAATTGAGTTTATTTACAGTCCGTTGACTTTTATAGTTAGCACCATTTATTAGAGAAGATGAAGAAGAAGAGAATTAAGCAGAGGGCAGGGAAATGTTTCTTTGTGATATTCTTGTGCCTGGCAATGAAAAGAGATGTGTGTACGAGCTGACAATTTATCTTCTGCCCTGAAGAGAAATGACTTGTTCTCAAATGGGCATGAAATGAAATAGTGCAGAACACGATAGGAACTTTTCTGAGTAAATGGGTCAATTTCCTGTCATTCTCTCAATAATTGTATGTAGAGCACACTACGCTCCAAACACTGGCAAATGTGATTTTTATTTTTTTTCCTCTCCTGTTATTTTACTCCTCTTGTAAATGGGTGGAAAACATATTCCAGTTCTGGCACTATTATAATCAGCTTTTGCCAGTGGCTAATAGCAGTCCATTTTCGGTGAATGCTTATTACCGCCAAGCAGTCCAAGACACTACATAATAACCCAGCACTGTGTAGATTGGTACCGCTAGGAACAAAATGTAGTTATAGGGGCTCTATTGCAAATGCCCCATCACAGCAGGAAAGTCACTTGTCCCTTTATCTTCTCTTTCCTAATTGCAAAATAAGCCCTGATGCTCTAGCTGGAGGAGCCTTATTTGCCTTCTGAAACTTTCTGGTATGGCTCAGGGCTCTCTGCCTCGCTGTCCCTTAGCAGGTTGATGCCTTTTCCTCTGCTTACAGCAGACCTAGCTGTTGCCGATGGGCCATAGATTCAAGTCAGGCTCACTGAGGGTGGAGTTGATAATTTTACTTTGGCTGCTGTTAATTAAAAGTAACAGAAGCACTGAGGCAGGTGCTCAGTGGGTGACGATTAGGGCTTCTGTGGCAGATGGGGTAAATCTCACTGCTACAGGTTAATGCAGTGACAGAGCTTCACAAGTGCCTTTGAACTGTGATCTGAGGAAGCCCTTAGGAAACGAGGGAGAATATTGTAGGGTTGGCTCAGAGGAGCTGGATTCTGGCCTTGGAATATCTGGTAAATACCAAACACTTGATTTCAATAACTCTTCTCCCTCTTATATCTAAGCTAAACAAGACCCAGTCTTCTCTAGTCCACCTCGTCCTGCATAGTGTTATACTGCTGCTTGGAGGTTATAGGAAGGAGAAAAACACAATCCCAGCCTGACGAGAACTGCAGATACCTGAGATGTGATGCATGCCTGATGGGGCAACACAGCCCTGTGAGAGCTAAAGCCTATCACTGCCTATCCAGTGACTTAGGGACATTACCCAGTTGCACAAGAAATGGATTTCAGCTGGAGATGGTTTGGAATTGCTGTTTTCACCCCACTTAGACCCTAAAAGGAAAAATCTTAATCACACATTTTGAAGGATGAAATCTAAAAGCTTTGAAGAAAACCCCAAGGGAGGAATTTTTTTTCTTACATTCTCCCCACTGGTGAAAAGCTGCTTCTGAGAAGTGTGTCAGGGTGAGCTTTCCCATGGAAGTTTCCATTTGGGGAGAAGGAAGTCAGGAATGAGATTTTTATTTTTTTTTACCAGCACTACTGAGAACACCCCCAGGATCAGTGTCACCTTTGTTCTGTGTATGTGGGACAGGTTTCATTCCAATAAATGTTGGTTTAGGTTACAACTTAAAAAAGGCTGTTGGAAGTTTATAAACCCCAAATTTCTTTTTTTGATTGGTGGAATTTTTAATTTTTATTTTACACTAGGCTAGGAAAATGGCAGCTTCTCGTTGATGTCTCTAAGATCAGACAGGTCTATTTGTCTTTTATGTATACTCCTGATCCAAATGAACTGGAAATAAGGATACCCACAGGACAGATCTTCAATAACCTCTGTATCTGCTGTAAGGAGAGAGGAGGAGATCATGAGGCAAATGTACTCTGTGAATCAGCAGTTAGTAAAGCATGCTTATGACTGCTCAATGGCGTTGGCTCCGCTTTGGCGTGTGCATAAGGCTCCAGACTCCATGCAAGTCAAGAGGAACTGGAAGTAAATGATCTCTGACCTCTGTCAGCAGGGAGCATGGAAAAATGTGAGCTGTTTGTTCCACCTGTCTTTGGAAATGTGCAGCCCTGAAGGACTGATTCAGAAGCCAGTTATGCTCAATATATCTGGAGTAACTCAGCTGCAGGGGATGGGATCGGCCCGCTGTGAAAGCCGCTGGGGGAATCGGGTCAGAATTCAGCTGTGCTGCTGCTTCAACCAGAGAACAAGATCTAGTGACTCTTACTTGGAGCAAAATATTAAAAGATCAAGGGCAGAATTAGTCATTTTCCCCATGTTACATAACAATATTTTAGCAAACATTCTTCTCCCTGAACGTTTAAATGCATTGCTTGAATAATCACTGAAGACAATGTGGTAATAATACGTTCCTTATGTGTTGGAGGCAAAGCATTTATTCTGGTTCTCCTTTTGCAAAATGTATTAAACAATTTAGTTTTTGTTGATGTTTACACACAGGAAACTGGGGGGTGGGGTTTACTGCTGTTTCTTTAAGAGAGCACGCTTTTTGTCTGATTTGGAAACAACTGGGTTTCTACTAAATGGTTTTGCCAGTGATGGGATTCATCCCAGATAACTTCATCCGGCTACAAGCCCCATGCTTGGTCTGGCATGCATGTCTCATGGGAGTGGTGGTGGAGACTTGCTGGTACCTCTCGGAAGAATATTTTAACCAGCCCTACCTACAACCCTCTTGCAGTGACCTCAGAGTCTGTGTCACTTCTGCTTGGTGTATTTAAGGCATGCTTAATCTGAGTACCTAGAAAGTAGGTTTTCTTCCACCTATAGCTCCCGAGTGGCCTGGTTGTTTAGTCATGCTCTAATTCACCTTTCTTCAGGACTGGCTCCACCAGAAAAGGCAGTTCTGAACATTTTCTTTGAGAGTGCCAGGAAAAGAAAGCAGGGGTACAGTATGCCCAGATGTTTTGAGATGTATGTGGTTAGGAAACAGACACTGGAGATGAGCGACCCGGACTCTGAAACCTCCTCAACAGGAGGGGAAAAAACACCCCAAAACTGCCATTTCTTTGACATGTAGGGGACACATGAGCATAGAGGGAGAGGTCTTGTTGCAGCTCCAGCTGAGGGCAGCATGTAGAAAGTACCCTGGGATGTGCAGAGCCAGGGAAGGGATGCCAGTGCTCATTGGGACTGTGCCTGTCCTCACACCATGGGCTCCAGCCTGGTCCAGCTCCCTGCTTGGAAAAGTACAGAGCTAATATTGCTGACTGCAAAAAGGGGATGGAAAAGGGTCTTGATCCATGGGAACTGTCCAGTTGGTACCACGATGGGCATGGTGATGCTGGAGGGCTGCAGCTGTATGGGCTGCAATGCTAGCTGGGGGAAAAAGTGCGTTGGGGAGGAGTGGTGTGATTTCTTTGGCTGGTTGGCCAGGAGGGGTTCTTACTGTCAGAAATGGATTTTACTAGGCTTGAAACTTGGATTTTAAAAATGTCTATATTAGCTCCAGACAGAGATGCGCCCTGGAATCTTGGAAACTGTTTCACTTCTGGCTTTGGGAGGAAGTTTTGGCTTTCTAAGTTACAACATGACTGATATGTTCTATTTGTTTTTTGAGAAACCTTTTTTTTTTGTACTCCCATGACTCAAATCCATTTGAATTTTTCCCTTTGAACCATGTGTTTGTAAGCTCTGGCTAGCTGAGTACTGCTTTTGATATTCTGGCATTGGGCAGTGGAGGATGGAGGAGTGTTTTTCCACTGCTGCCACAGAGGTCTTCAGCTCAGTGTTGCAAAGCACAACTTTTAGCATAATCCACTACACTCAGTTAGGCTCTGACACTTCCCAAGAGGAGCAGGCATTGGGATTTCGATCCACCAAGGCCAGCTTTGCTGAATAAAAGCAATACAAAGAGAGAGGCACAAGCCTTGCTACTTACTTTGACATCTTACTAGCCTGAAAAGTACTACCTCCTCCCCGTCTGAGTTTTGCTGTTCTTCTGTGCTTAAGCAAGTGACCTAATCAGGGTTTGGGGGTCTTCATCTCAGACCCTTTGTACACTTGTACTGTTCAGAGCACTGACCTGAGGTGTAGGATATTTGGAACTGATCTTGAAGTGAGAGCTGAAGGCAGCCCTTGCTGCCTTGCATTGCAGGATGCAGATGGTTGCTGTAGGCATCTCTTACATTCACCTGGGCAAGCATTTCTGTGTTGCACGGGTAAATATTTGCTGGGCCAGAGAGAAGCAGGCAGAGGAATTGATGCTATCACTGTAAGGTCAAGCTGTTTGCTGGAGAGAGGGCCCTAGCCCTTCAGTGATCAGAGAACACACTGCAGATCCAGCTCTGCAAACAAGATGTACAAGGACATGTTCCATTTGCGACCTGCCACCAGCCCCAAGTCTCCAGCCAGCATGGAATGATCAGCACATAAATGGTTGTGTGAATGCCTGGTGATGAAAAATAGAGACACCTCAGGGACTTCATTGAAAACCTGTGTATTTTCTCTTCCTGCCATCTGCACCAGCTCCCTAAGGGCTCTGAGAGCCGAGTCCACAAGCTCATTTGCTCCCTTATGTGTTGTTTAGGCAATTGGGCAGACCCAGCGAGACTTCTGGGGACATCTTCCCCATGTGAGGAACCCCCCCAACTGGGGTGCTGCCATGGAGCTGGTGCCTGGTGGAGACCATACATCTCCAAATGCCTGGCAAGGGATTGGAGTCCACCTTGCTTGCTGGGAGCTAGGTTGCCTGCAGGGCTAAAAGGGGTAAAAAATTTATTTCTGTTGCTGCTGTCAGCTGACCTGGCTCTGACGCACTCCTGTAAGCGGGCTGCATTTTCATATCCATGATGTTTGCTTTAACATATCAAACAGCTGATATTTTTGCAAGGCTTCCCTGGCTCCTCCCTCCCCTTCTCTTCTGTCTCTATAAAATAATACTGCTATAATCCAGTTTGACTCAGCAGGATCCCTTTCACGCTGGCTAATCCCCATATATAGGCATCAGTTCAGGGAGGTGCACCAGAACGCTGCAATATTTTCCCTAACATTTTGTTTAACCAGGATGACATTATTCAGACAAATTAATTCCTCCAAGATGTAAACTTGTTCTGACTGAGTGCTGCAGCAGCTTCCCTGAGAGCAACAAACCATGATCTGACATCTTAACAGCTCTCCACACGGTCAGGGGGAGTCTTACATAAAAGATCTTCAGCTGTGCATATCTGCAAGGTGCAGCTGCCCGTTTCTGTAGATAGACTTCTTTCCCAGCAGGTTTTGGTGAAAAATATCATCTTTTTTTTTTTCTTCTTTTTNATGAGTGGGTTCTAAAGCAAAAGCCATTTTGGAAAATATCCTGGCATGTGAAAACAGAGGGTAGACACTACCCTATCCTGTGAAATCCTTGCTGAAGATTTGAATAAATGGGGGTCTACTTAATGTTGCTTTTCTTCTGTTATATACTGAGCTCACCTTGTGTGTCTGAGCTGGCATGTTCCTACACTGGGTTTACAAAACTCAGATGTACGTGCAGCTGATATATAAGCTGTATGTGACAAATGGCAATGTCTGTAGGAAGGGGAGACGAAAATGTAACCAGCCATTCACAAGTCTGCTGAACAATGAAATTCCTGATGTGCTTCATGGGGAGGGTGTCCCAAGCGTGGGAGAGCAGCCCTATGGTGCTGCTTTTATCCCATATGAGGTATACATGGGGAGGTGAGGAACCTTATGCCCTTTTACGACACCGTCTATTTGGGGTGGCATGGCCATGCTGCTAGAGCTGCATTCAACCCCAAGGTTTTTTGTCCATGGTCCCTCGAGACATTTTGCTGGTGCTTGGGTTACCACTTGAACTCAGTAATGTCTGGTTCTCTGGGAGCCAGCTGGGAAATAGCTTTTTCCTCCTTTCCAGAGCATCATTATGTCCATTCAGGTGTCTACTAGTCCTTCCCCTTAGCTCCTGGATACATAATTCAGCAGATTTGTGCGCTGGCCTCAAGCATGTCAAAGCTGTTGAGAGTGCCGGAGAATAGGAGGAAGGAAATGAGAAATCTGATTAATACAGAGTAGCTGGGACTAAGCTATTCAAACTCAGTCCTGGGTTCCTATCTCCCAGCTCCTGCTCCTACTCTGAATTCTCCTGCTGCATTATGTCTATCTTTCTCTCAGTTTGAATTGTGTCCCTGTGCCTCAGTTTTACCTCCCTGCGAAATGGGTTGATGTTAATTGATTGAGACTTGCATAGGATGACTCTAGAGGACTTAGATGGCTGGATGGCCATGCTCCTGGGGTGCTGAGAGCTTCTCTTAGCTGGATTTCTCTGCTACAGCTTACCATCTCCTAGGCTAGCCTGAGCAGAGGGCATCACTAGGGGCTTCTGTTACTCCACTTCAGGTACCTTAATGTAATATCACCATTAATTCAAATAGAGTTAAGCTTATAGCAAGGAAGTATAACATACAAAAGATGCTGAATAATTAAAAGGATTTATAAACTTTCAGCTTCCAGAAATGGCGTTACAGATGCATAAAACTACTTTATACTTAGAATAGTTTCAGAGATTCCCCTTGCTCTGGTTCAGCTGTGGCAGATGCTTCCCAGTTTCTGCCATGGGGGTCTTTCTCATCTCTCTCCTGCATCTGTTTATGTAAGGTCTGGCTTTAGGAATGCACTCTTGTACTGCAGTTTTGTCTTCTGGGGAGTAGCCTGTCTCCAAGCTCTTTCTATGCTTCCAGCCCCATCTCTGCCTGGTGATCTTCAGGACTACATGCAGAAGTAGGCTTAACCAGTAGCTCTGAAAATGTCGTTCAGATGTACCAAAACGCAACTATCACCTACACAATAGTAACTGGAGTCAGCTTGTTGCTTTCCAGGGGCTTGTCAGAATGATTAGCAGTTTTCCTATTTTTTTTTTTCCCTGTAGTAAAGTAAAATACTTTTTCCTCCTGTTGAAGCAATTCTTAAATCTTTCTGCGAAACCTTTTGTACACTGAAGTTATTTCAAATAGACATGTGGAGTAAGTACCGTGCGTTATACAAACCCTGAAATGCCATTAAATCACACAGCTCATTAATGGCTTCTGCTTAAGACTCCCTGTGATGTATAAGGCCAAGTGCTGGCTAATAGAGAACCTCTTGTAGTGGTGAAAGGCAGAACAACGGTGGAAGCAGTAGCCTTAAGCTTGCAGGAGAAATGAGACAAATACTTCAGCAGTATGCCAGGTTACTGCTGGAACAAAAGACTGGTAAGCAGTAAGTTTTCATCTCTTGATGTCTTCAGAGTTGACCTGGATACTGTCATAGAACTCCTGATTTAGTCAAACCTGTAAAGCACTAAATATCTTAAGTGGAGCAGTTGTCAGTGATTATGCACTGAAACAATGCTGTGATAGCGCCAAGGACCTCACAAACTGTGGATATGGGGTAGAGAGTTGTTGTGTTTTCTTTTTGTCATGTTCCCGAAAGAAAGCAGAGAGCCCAGGCATGGTGGGAAGATGGGAAGCGTGCACATTGTATGCTGGCATGTTCCCTGGGTCCTGTACATGGCACTAGCTAACACGTTCCTCCTGTTACACCACTGCCATGGCAGGTCTGGATGTCAGTAACTCCAGCTGATGCCACTGAAGAATGATGATTTGTGGCCACTGGAGATTTGGCTGCCTTTGTTCAAGGAGCAGAAGAAAAGCACTTAGAGGTGGTCAGTCACTTAGGTCAGAAGAGGTAAAAGCTGGTGTTTTCAAAAATTGGCCTTCTTTCTATCCATCTTGTGGTTTGTCTTCTCTGTGAGAGACTGTGGGCTGCTTTGTTTTTGTTTTTCCAAGATGCTGAACATACCCCAACTCAAGCTGCAGGCATGGAGCGTCTTTTAAGAAAAGGTGGTTTGAATTAACCACCCTAAAATATAGAACACCCCATCCCTGAGGACACTTAGTAGTGTGTGACTGTGAGTGAGTGGTACTTAAAAGGAGGGTTGTACCCAAAGTGAATTAAATCACCCATCAGCTCTACACTCCAGCTATGTCCTATGAATGCCAGGCAAACAGGCAAGTTTAAAGTGAGTGGAAGCAGGAGAATTAAATTGGAAAGACAGGTCTTTGGTATCCAGGCAGTATTTTCTCACCGGCAGATCTCAAAGCACTTTCCAAAGCCTGGTAAGAACAAGGATATGTGGGGTCAGATGAACCCTGGAGTGAGTGCCTGGTTTTCAGTCACGCATTCCAGATCTCAGCTCAAATATTTTTTTGTGTTGGGTTTTCTTTCAGAAAAGTACAGAAAGACCCTGGAGCCAGAAATACTGTATAAAGCACGCAGGATAATTAGCAACCTCCTGGAAACATGTGCAACTTTAATAAAATTTAAACTCTAGTTCCTTCCCACAGGTGGAGTCCAGCAGTACTGTAGGCAATATGAACATTTTAGCTATTTATATGCCTCTTCATCTAAAAATGTGAGTGTTAAAACATATGTAGGTAAAGCAAATGGAAAGCTTCAGCTTGCCTGTGTGCCATGCTCATTTCAGCTTGCTGCATTAGCTCTGCAAAAAGCCTGGACCGCTGCTGAGCAGTGTACTCAAGCACGGATTTGCAAAGAGAAATGTCTTCACCTACAGACCTGGCTTCTTAAAAAGCCCTATGACTTTGCAGCTCCAGAAGATATTGACTTTCTCTGCCAACCACAGAGAGGAATAAATGACTCTGGGAGGGCTCAAGTAATTATACAAAGTGCCTGGATCAACTTTTCCATGGGGATCCTGTAGCTACTGGTCTGATGACTTAATAATGTGCTTCTGAAATGGCTGCTTTCCATTGCTGTTCCTCTCTGGGGCCAGATTTCCAGCAAGACTCCTTAGCTGCCCTTGCGGAACTGGCAGGAGGATGCTCGCTGGACTCGCACTGCATGTGAAGGAGCCAAGGTTAACTTTTCCATAGGAAAACTTACAGGTAGGGCATAGCTGGGCTATGCTGCCCCAGCAGCAAACCCGGAAAAAGAAGATGACTCAAAGTCCTAGATCACTTCCTTTCTCCCCACCCTTTGCTGCCACTCGCGGCCCCTCTGTCTTTCTCCCTCCTCTCTTTGGAAGCTGATGTGGCAGTGCATGTGGGGAGAGACTGCTCTACACAGTAGGATTGTGTGCTACCAGCAACAAAATGTGCTCCTTTCATTAGGAGACCACCAGCTCTTGTCCATATTGCGTGTTTTAGCTGGATCAGTCAGGTACATGAGCCACATGTTATTACCAGTCTGTCTTGTCCCTTTGCATCTGGATGTGGTCCACAGTGAGCGCCTGACAAAGAGCAGCCCTTCCTTCTGTTGTTCCTAGCAGGTCCATTAAATCAGCAGCCATGGAAAGATGTGGGACGTAGCAGTTTTGCTTTGAGCTTCTGGGTAAAAGGTGAGGGTCAGACTTCCTTGGGTGTTCGGATGTTCTCACTGGGAGAGAGTTTCTGGCCTTCAGAAAGGAATATTGGAAGCAACTTGCATTAAGATGGAGATGAGCAATTCAGCAGTTATGTTAATGAGACACGATTGGTACAGATGATCTCAGGCCTTTTAAAATACTGTGTGAAGCACCAGAGCAAGGCCTTTTCCACTGTCATGGAAAGAAAATCCCTGTAGCAGAATGGAAAAGTCACAGAACAGAATGATCCTGGAATGTTATTTTCTTTCCCCTATATGCTATAACCACAGTGATTTCAGCCCAAGAGTCCATACGCTAAGAAGACACTATCAACTGGAGAATGGGCATGTCAGGCATGTTATATAATACCTATTATACATTCAGCGTGTTTATAGAAATGAACATTTCTTATGTAACTGTGTCCCTAAGAAAACAGTGAGGTTGGACAACTCTGTTTCTCCTTCTGTTGCTGCTGTTCTTTGCTTGTTGTTTCTCAAGCGCTGTCACAAGACCAAGGAGTTTGTGTTACTGCTGTGTGCGCCCAAGTGAATCCCTTCTTTTCAAAAGCTCCATTCACATTTGAATTTTGCTGGGGTTTTTTTTTTCCTCAACTGTTGTTTCTTTTTTTAAATTGTAATAGTTGGCTGAAGGCCTTTGGTGTTGCATTTACAAACTCAGGAGTAATCTGGTTAGTGTATGTTAGGGACTAGCACGGTGTTCAGTGGCTGTGCTTTTCAACTTTAAATAACATCCAGGACAGCCTCCTCAAGTGATGTAAATGACCTGGTAAAGAAATGCCAGCTGTCAGCTTGATTTTTGGTCTGCTCTGCTCTGACATAAACCTTCCCGACAGCTCAGACCAGTGTCCTTCATATTCCAGATTAATCCAAAATTTCTTTGTGGTGGTGAAAGGGAGGAAAGAAATGGCTTAATGAAAGTTTCTTGCCCTGAACATCCTCGACTAACCCAGCTGACACCAGAGAATTATAATGTACTCAGTCATACCGATCGGCTCTTGATGGCAACTCTTGGCCCAAGGCACTTTTATTTGCACTCCAGTGGTTTTGCCATCGAAGATCTCTGTATCCAAATACCCATGTTGTCTGTGCAAAATAAGAAAACTTCTTTTTCACAAGGAGCCTTCATTTTTCTAGTTTGAGAACAAAAGAATAGTGCCAAAAAGTTAAGTCAACGGGTAGGCAATTGTGTGGCAAGAAATCTTCTGCCCAGCAGTCCCACCACAGCATCTTGAATAGAAGAATAGCCCAAAGCTGCTTGTTTCCTTTTCACTCATCATTCTGGGAAGGATCTGATCTAGAGATCTCTTGTCTGTGCCACACCTTATCTGGATTATTCTTACATAGCTGTCTCCATTTTCCCTTTCTACATCCCTTCCTTCTCTTTCCCTCTTATCTCAGAAGGTGGCTCAAACTTGTTTCTCCAGGCCAGGAACCTGAATTAAGCATCCAGGTCATCTGAATGAAAAGAATAGGGGTGTCATACATCTAAAAATAATCCTAGTACTTCTATGTGATATATTTGGCCCTAGATTTACTCAGCAGCCTGCATTTATTTCCAATTAGAGTATGACTGGAAGAATGGGTCTTGCTCCAGGTGATAACTCAGTTCAAGTCTCTTAAGAAATCCGGCCTGTTCCCTTGCTCTCCCCCACCCCACCAAAAAAAAGGGTGGTGGTCTGAGACCTGGTTGTTGGTCTCAGTATGGAGTTGAAAGAGTAGAAACATCAGTAGAAATCTTCTTGTCTTAGATTGACTCACTAAATTCTGCTTTGTTATTCTTGACAGTGGCCAGCACTGATTGCCTGTGGTCTCTGCCCAGTGTTCTTCCAAAGTCTTTAAAATATGCATTTCACTCAGGAGGGTTTCTTCTCCTTTGGAAGGACCTCAGAGCACCCACAAAGTTTTCAGTCGTTGTATTCCAAGCACAGATAAGTCTCCTGTTGCCCTGAAGGCTCCAGCATGTCCTCCTCACATCAGGGGCTTAAATGTGTTTGGCAACTCTTTAAGAAATACATCAGGGATTTGGGAGAATCATATTCTCATTGTCAGTTTAGGTAGCAGCAGCATCCGAGTGCTGTGAGAGTTTTGGGTGGGTTTTTTTCCAAGCTTTATACTGGATTATATTATCTATTGAAAGCAGCTATTTTTATGCTGAACTGTTGCCATGACTTGTATTTCACAACTTGCACGTATACACTGAAAAATTATCTTGCACTCAGAAGGTGTTTCAATGAAAGCTCCATGAAATTCTGTGCAAAATCTCATTACCACCTTGCTTGTTTTCTGGTTTGGGTCGGTTTGAGGAGTTTCTTTCTCGGTAGTTCTGGGTGCCGACTTTGGTGTTCGTAATAGAGACGTGACTTCTGTTAGAGCATCACAGGCCCACCAATAGTGTTTTAAACGCACCCCACAGATAATGTGAAGCACAGAAGTGGAAAATAATGAAGCTAAAATCTTGGAAAGAGTCACTAGTGACCCCAAGAACGGAAGCTGGACATCCTTAGATTCCAGTGCTCTACCCCTGCCACTAGAAAGCATGACTTTCTCTTAGGACTTGTATGAGAGATTCAGGAGAAGCTTTGAATTCTCCTTACCTGAGCAGCTTAGGTGGCAAAGGAGATGTGATACTTGACTGAAATATTTAACCTTTGCTTTCTATTAGGAGCAACTTAGAGATGCCCTTATCTGTGTCTTGAAATAATCGAGGGAAAAGGGTTGTGTGCCTTTCCTTGTGGCTTAGAGAGATGAGTTATTTGAGGGGGCTTATTCTTGAGGAGTAAAAGGAAAGGATTCTGCCTCCTTTTGTACAAACTTTAGAAGTACCCAGACTCTCCAGTAGTACCTCTTTTCCCATGGTTTCTCTATGAAATTTCTCTTGGAGAGCACAGGAGGTATAAAGCACCAGTTTTAAACAGGTTGTAGTTAAAAGGTTGATGGTGTTCAGTCTGTAACAGTAAAAAGCTGATCTTTGCTGGGATGCTAGGTTATTGGCAGTGTGTCAAACTAATCGGGTTTTTATCCCTGTTAGTCAACAAGATTCCATTTTATTGATGGATTTTTGTTAGATTCTTGCACTTTCCTGGTCCTTCAGGAAAAGCATGGCAAGGGAGAATTCATTTCTAATGCAAAAATACCAAGAAATAGAAGGGTGAGGGGTGCTATAAATAACTGCCAAAATGTCACAGAGTCAGTCATTTTTTCCTCTGTAAGTCAGCTTTAGCAGTTAAGGTCATGATAACATTTCCATGTCAATGGTCAGTTACATCAAAATTCTAAAACAGGAAGATTGAACGGAATTTTGGAATTTTTTTCTTGTATTCTGCCCAGATTTGACCGAGTTGAAGTCTCTTTGGTCTGCCAGCTATGAGTTTCAGTGTTATTTTGGTTAAGCTCTTTGCCAGAGTGGCAAACTTGGGTTGGAGCATCAGGTTTATTAAAGGCTATGAAACTAAATTCTCTACCAAAAGAAAAGAAAAAGCTCGCCTCTTGCCAATAGTCACTTCTTTCTATTTTCTTTGATGCGGTTCAGTTTGACTTGAATTTTAGCTCAACAATTTGCTACACGATCTTGTTTTGTTTTCACAAAGTTCTAATCAGTTTAAACTGCAAGCGGTTTGAAATGCCTCTCTTCGCAGCTTCCTCGGCGTTGCTAATTAAGCTTGAAATCTCTGTGTTGTCCACAATTGTATCTAAACAAGGAGCAGAGTGTATCTGCTCGCTGCCACATCTCCCAGCTGCAGAGATTTCTGCTGCCTGTGAAGAAAGAAATCGCAACGGGACAGATCCTTTGGTCCTTATTTAGGCAAAACTCCCAGGGTGGCATTCAAGGTCAGGCACATCGTGTGTTGAGGGAATAGATGGGTTTGATGGGGAGAACATGTGAGGCAAGTGGTACGGCATCCATAGTGCAAGGAAGGGAAGCGCTTGGGCGTTGGGGATAGCTTTTCTTTATCCCCCAGAGCACTCTCTACTGGAGAGCCCTGAGTTGTGATTACAGTTTGTAGGTGCTCTTACCTGATGTGTGGGAGTTAATAACAGCTAAAAGAGCAGTCTATCAAAACCTGTGATGTATTCTCCCTGCCCCTTAGGAGCAAAGCTAATATCATAGGTTTTTAAATTACCAAGGTTCACTCCAGTGAAAACAGAGTCCTAACAAATCCTCAAACCCATCTTTCTGCAATTGTCAGAGCTGGTGGACAGCTGATCTCTAGGTAGCAACCCCAGTGGTATGAAGTAATACTGATCTTTCAAGACATGGCTGCCATTGTGTGGCAGGGCCCAGGGATTCTGGTGGTAGCTCCGTGCCAGTTTTCTGATGCTGCAGGAGCCCTGTACAAACTGTTTACCTCTGGTATTTTGGGAGGGATTTTCAGAGATTTCCTTCAAATTAGAAATCTTTGAAAATCGGCATCTTGTGCCAGGCATTGTATTATGCAATGGTTTGGAATGAGGAACGAAGGTCTGTTTAGGAGCTCAGGATCTCCTTGGATTGAAGAAATCAGAGATGGAAACTGTCTTATCAGATCATCCCTCCCTGCCAAGGCTGGCTTATCTCCTGCACTCTGCTAGTGCTGCTGTGTGCTTCACAGATGCTCATCTCTCCGACACTCCAAAAGCCTGCCCCTGCTTAGTGCCTGGATGGTTTCTGTACTGTCCTGGTGTAGTGTGACTGACTTTAAGTGATAATGCTTGGACTCATACCTGGCTCACCCAACATGCACAAAAAGCTGTTTCCATTTTGCAGGCAATGTACAGCTTCACTTCTGGCAGTAGACAAGGTGTGAGAAGGTTGGGAAATGCAACTTCACTAGAATGAAAATTACTGAAGAAGCAGGAGCTGATGATCAAGATCTGTAACAATGTCCTTTTACATAGGCACTGCGAAGGTTGCGTTCAGTTGCTTGGCTTACTGTAGTATTGCATGCAACTATAATTATCATTTAAAAATGTCATCAGTATAGACTTTTTTATTCTCCATGGTTTTTTTAAGTCAACTGCAAGTTAGAAGCATTTCTCCGGTATTAAAATACTCTTGCAAATTGCTGTAGCCACATTGGAGTACTGAGTAACAGCTCAGATGCTGTTCCCCAGTACTGTGCCTCCCAAAATCAGACCTTGTTTACTTTTGAGGTGTGTGCAACTGCTACAGATTTAAAAAAAAAAAAAAAAAAAAGTTGTTGCTGTTAAAATACTTTGTTTCCATCAAGTAGCCATTTGGGCACACGAAGTGCTTCTCAAGTATTTATCAAACCTAAGGGCATCCAGTTTCTTGCTGGAATATTTACAGGTAAAGCGAGGTTCAGAGCATGGGAGTGCTTTGCCTCCTCCTAGTTACTTGGTTGAAAAGGCAGAAGTAAAATCCAGGCGTTTTATCTTCCAGCCCAACAGTTTAGAGAAGGAGTCCTTCATTTGTTACATTTGTAAGCACTGCTGTTTAAGTGACAAAGATCTCTGTGTTGTCAGAGCAAGGAATGTACAGAAGATGAGTAGCTGTGAGTGCCAGAAAGTAGTTAAGTAATTTCCAACATCGGGCTGCTTGTGGATTTTCAGCTGGAAGGAGTCAGTGTGATTGTGGTTGGACATTGAGCCTAATGCAGAGCAGACCGTTTAACCCTGACATTCCTTCATCGCTCTCAGCTCAGTGGTACTAAGGATGGATATGGGTCTTATCTAACCTGGCACTGAGCAACAGAGAAGTCACCCTGTCCTTCCCTGTGCTGTCCCAAACATCGATTATGTTAACTATTAAAAAAACATATACCTTCCCTCAGGTAGTATGGCCAGCTGGTGAGCCTGCTGGATCCAGCAGCCTTCTCTAGGTTTCCTCTCCAGCCTTTGGTATGCCCAGACAATGGCAGAGCCATCCCTTAGCTTCCACTTGATAAGACAGCTATTTTAAGGTGCAAATGGAGCTTCTTCCTCCTCTCACTGTAAAGCATGTTTTGACATCTGCATATCATTTGCGAAGCACTTCTCAAGCCCTGTTCCATTTTCATCATGGCCTTTTTGTTATTGCACATTTGTGGACTCAATTGCATATCGTTGTCAGCTTTGCTGCTAACACAAGCTGTAAAATATATCTAGACTTTCTCTGATAGTTGCTGGGTAAAGGAAAGGGACTCCTTCACCCTGTATACTGAGAGGGCTCTGCCAGATTCACCTCCAGCGGCTCCGAGTCCAAAAATACAAAGCTGAATTCAGTTTTCCTGACAAGAAAAGCAGATTCCAGGAGAGGGGAAGCATGCCAGCTGTGGTATTGCTACTGTGCTGGGAAAACCACTAAAAACTGAGCCGAATGGAAGAACTATTTGAAAGCCACCGAATACAGCAGCCTCCATGGCCTGTATCTACACTGTGCAGCTGGTAGCTGTATGCCCAGCTCAGACCCACAGCATGCTAGTAATGTGGCAGGGTTGCCAATGTCACTTATTCCAGTTTCTTCCCTCTCCCAGCAAAACAAACTACACCAGCTAAAGAGCACCCTCACTGCTTACCACTGTGTCTGAATCAGGGAGTTGTTACAGGATACTTTGAGCTATCAGGGGTTGCATCTCTTACTCCAACCCACTGACACAGCTATGACGGTGTGGCCTGACCGTCAGACAATCAGCCAAGATGCCTCCCAAAGGCTCCCCCTTGCTGGATGTACCCCTCTGAGAGGATCTGGGTGGGGAGTGCTGCCCACTGCTAATAATGTGCCCAGCTGGTCAAACTGAGAAAGATTAACTTGCACATGTCCACATTCTCTCCTCAAATATGGAGGAAGGAATTTCATACTGGCCATTAGTGAATTAAATCCTGTGTTTGCCAAGATTTAACCATCTGTAGAGATAGCAGTTGGGGATATCTGAGGATTTGGGTAGGGGATCAGGTCTTGGATTTTCCTTTGCTAGAAATAATGCCAAACAAAAAAAAAAGGTTTTGAAAGTGTTGAAATTACATCTTGACACTTAAGCCCTCCACCAATATCTGCTTTATATTTAATTTGTAATCCAACTATATATTTGCAGACCCAAAACCTAAATGAAACCATTTGAAATTATTTGAAGTGCGGTGTTTCAGTTGACCTTGATCTAATTTGGGGTTTATAAATTCACCAGACTTCTTGAGATTGAAGTGTTCTGTCTTCACTTAAGCATGGAAACATTTTCAAGCCTCAAAAATTATCCCACAATGGGGAAAATGTCTCCTGCTCTGCTCTCCTCACAGTCTGGGGAAATGAAAGACGGAGTCACAAGATTTAAAGCAATTCACTTACCGCACTTTACTGAGTTACAGTTCAACTACAGTAGTTGACCATGTGCCTGTTTTTAGCACAACAGTCACTTTTGATTCCCGCAGCTAATACCATCTCCTCTGCACAGTCACTCCAAAAAATGTTTCTTCTGCAGTGCTCACAGAAAGGGAATTCATGTCCCTGTGCATGAGTTGCCACTGTGATTTGTTCTAGCAACTTCCCTCCCTTCTCCCAGTAAAAGAAGCTATGCCATGCTTGTGTCCCCCTGCATGAGCTCTCCTTGGTCTGCCACTCAGATTGCAGGAGAGATTATTTGTGTTCATTAGAGCTCCGTGTGAATTGCAAATACATAAGAAGCAGCAACTAATCCCTGTGGGGCTTTTCCTCTGCTTTCATTGCTAGGTCGTTGTAGGAGGAGGGTCCTTGTGTTGCACTATATTGTGAGTTACTTGGGTCACCCAAAATTTGGTTGAGGGCTTGTAATCTACAGCATTAGGGAAGGAGGATGAGCTGCAGGTCCTGGGCTGTCGCTGTAGCTCCGTTCCCCAAAGCTGTTTGATAGTTCTTGATTTGGGATGTGAAGTTTTCAGGAGGGAATTCAAACACTTCCCACTTCCAATATTCAATGTCTTTTGTGCCCCAGAAGTCTCTTCAGCAGTTTGGACTTTGTGTCCCATGTTTAAACCCAACATCTGCAGAGTCGTTCCCTTTGGCTTTCTATAGTTTTTGAAGGGTCAAGTATCGCTATAGGGAGGCTGTCAAACAAGTGTTAGATATATGTTCCCACTTTGCTGCTGTACACATCTAAGTCTCTTAGTTTTTACTTTCAAGTTGATGCTTTATGCCTTGGTCCTTTTAGTTCTTTGCTCGTGTTTTAGTGTGTCTTTGCTTGGGGTTAATTTTCTTAGTGGCATATTAAGGTGCATTATTATCCTCAGGTGAGGTTCTTTTTCTTTGCCATGAATAAGCAGCTCTGTCCTCAAGAGATGTGGACCCAGATTCAGCCTTTAACATTGAGCCAACCTTCCATTTAGAAATGGATAGTTCCTTCCCCCTCCTTTTCAAACCCAAAAAAAAGTTGTGTACAGAGACACACGTGTCTCCAAAAAAGGAGGAGACACTCCCTGCCTCTTAGCCAAAAATACATGAAAAGGATGGTAAACTTTCCCTACAGACCATGCTACATTTGTAGTCCATGCTTTTATGACTTAAATTTTAACCCAGACCCTGAGGTCTGATGTTTCCTAGCTGGTTCTCTACACCTTGCTTTGACCTTCCGTGGAGCTCATCAAATGCACATAGCTCTGTGTTGATTGCAGAGAGGTCTGGCAATGGCAGTTTGGGAGAAAAGAAGAAAAACAGGGCTGTTGGGGCTGGGCTTTTTTTTATTCATCTTTGTCTTTCTGAAGGTCTGAAAGCTCCAGGAGGTGCTGGGAGAGTTAGCTAAACTGTGAAAGGGAGAAAAATCAAGAAGCCAAACTTCTAATCCTACAGGGATGCTATTCCCATGATGTGCAGAAATACCTTTGTGCAGGTTATTAGCTGCTGGGGCAGCACTTAGGCATGTGGGATAACCTGATTAGAGAATCAAAGAAAACCCTGTTAGCTCCACAGGCCGTATCCTGCCTTACAGCAACCTGATGTCAAATGGGTGTGAATCAAGGAAGCTTTCCCTTTGGCATCTTCTGGTAACACCTTGAAGAGAAGGGTCTGAGCCAGGGTTCTAGCAAGGAAAGAGGCTTAAGCAAATATACTCCCAGACAGGGAGTGAGCTGGAGTCTGAAACTAATGACTTTGTTTTTCCTTACTGGTACAGACTTGGAAGGATAAAAAGAATAAATTTTGCAGGTCTGATTTTCAGGTTGTAGAGAAGGTTTAATCAGGAGCTAGTTAATTTAAAATGCTTGTCTTGCTTAGCTGTGAGAATGTCAGTGTGACAGAGCTGAGATTTGGGAGAAGACGCCGTGTCTTTTCTGAAGCATGATTACCTGCTGTCCTGGTCACTGCAAGACTCCCACCAAAGTCATCGTTAACGTGAGGTGTCAGACAAGATAATTGTAACGATCCCTTGCTGTCTTAAGCTCTGCCTGTCTGAAACCAGTGAGTAGGAGTTGTATCAGATCTGTAGTGAGAGCATTTCCAGGCTACATGGTTTGGTGTTAAATCCCTTTGCAGGGCAGATTGCAGCTGCAGGTTTCTGCTCTGCTCCCACAGGCTGTGGCAGCAGACAGGGCAACTGCTTAGCACATCAGCCCCCAATGTGAAGGGAAGCTGTGAAACTCCTGGCCATCTTGTGGGTCCTCAGTGTTTATCAGAATTCAAAAAATTATCAGGAAACTTTGTAGGCAAAGCATCTGCTTGAGGTTGAGAATGGAGAGCTCGAGCTCTGTCTGTAGAAGTCCCTAAGCCAGAAATTGCTAGAGGCTGACAGCATTTCCTAAGGAATTGCTGTGTTTTGCTTGCCCTGCTCTCATACTTTGGTAACTGTTGGAAATGAAGCAAGCAGCAACGTGGGGAGGCAAATGCTCCATACATGCATGTATTCAGAAGTTGTAGCAAGTGCCTTCCGAGCAGCATAATCTTCCATCGCTGTCTGCAGGTATGCTGCGTTCCTTCCTTGGCAATACAGGAAACAGCATGGATGTGGAGTGGGATGATGTGATCTGCTTATGCAAAGCAAAATGGTAAATTTGCCAGGTTATTTCTCCAAGGAGAAAATTATTGACCTTGCTTTTTCTGGCATACCAGCTACTGTTATAATGATGATGATGGTGACAGCAACCAGACAGAAAGGCCAGCAATAATTCTTTCCTGCCCATTATTACAAGGCATAAAGCAAAATCCAGCCTGAAACCAATGCTAGTCTGGCTCTGCTCTCAACAAATGTGTGAGGCAGTCCTCACAGGGGTTGAAATTCAGGACTTCTCATATCGACCTTTCCAAAAATAATCCTTTTGATCTTCTGATATGAACTTGTACATATCTATGTTTGTATCTTACCAATGATTTCCAGCCCAGGGATAATGTCCGATAGCAAACACGTGAGCACAGTTGTAACCTCTCTGAGCTCCTGGGTGATTCATCTCCTGACAGTACATTTTGTCTGCACATGTAAGGGCTGGATCTTGCCCCTGAGAATATTGGCTCAAAGAAGCAATAACAATGTGGTCAGTCAAAGCATTACTTTCCCTGGGAATTTTGTTGCATGAAGAAGCAGAACAACTTCAGCCTGCCTGTGTTTGTCAACATGATCTGTCTTCCAGTAGCTTTTTTTTTTCTGTCCTATTTGATTCTTTTTTCCTCCATCCCCCCTTATTCCTGCCTATTTTGCTCATAATACTGTAATTGTAGACTTTCTCCTTCTTCCAAGATGCAAACATCTGTTGATAACTTTATTTGATAACCAATTGCATCAAGCGAGAGTAGTGAGTTCACTTTCCCAAAGTTCAGTGAAATGACCCAAATCACTGCCACAGATTTATTGCTTCCAGCTGTCAGTGTGGGTTGCATCCTCCATTCATGGCACATGCCTTTAAGGTGTTTGGTTTGAAAGCATAAGTAAAACTGTGTTGGGGTGAGGGAGGGTTGAAGTGAGATGAACTATTCGGTGTACCCCACTTGAAAGGTGGGGGTGTTTTGGCTCCAGCATTTCAGGAGTAAAATATGTGCAGCAAGGATCATGGCCTTAGAGCCCATTACACTGTGGGGCAGAGATAAAGGAATGATTTGAGTCATCCAGAACTCCTATCCTTGCAGCGCTTTCATTGCAAACACTGTGTTGTTCTGTCCCTGCACTTAACATTAGTCTCTGTGGTAGGAGAGGAAGACCAAGATTTTGTTAAAAGGCAGATAGATATCCTTTCTGGGAGATGTATTAACAGAGTAGTAAAGGGGTTCTCTGTGTAGGTTCAGGACTTTGAGTTTCAGCTTTGCACTGTGTGCTGTGGAGACAGTCTCTAATCAGCTCTGGTGGCAGAGGTTATTCAGACTGGGAAGTCTGGAAGCAAAAATTCAGGAGTGCAAGCTGCATAACCCCTCCTGTGCTCTTGGCTACAGAAGCTGCAGTGTTTTAGATAAACAATCAGAGGTGGCCCATCAGGTGGATCTAACAGAGTTACTGGTCTGTGTTCTCACACTATACTAAAGACTTGACCCAGGTGCTGTGCTGTTATCATAACCTTTGTTGACTGTACTTTGTTTTCCTAGCAGAAATTAAAAGAAAGTACCTAAAGCTTCAAAGTAGACCAGCAGCAGCCTTCAACCCAGCCGACCTTTGTAAATGTCCTGCTGAGATGGTGCTCATATCTGTTGTGTATGTTTGGTTTGCAGAACACCCTGGAGCAATGCAGTGTCTGTGCAAAGCCCATCATGGAAAGGATCCTCCGAGCCACCGGGAAGGCCTACCATCCCCACTGCTTCACCTGTGTGATGTGCCATCGCAGCCTGGATGGGATCCCCTTCACCGTGGATGCTGGCGGAAACATCCACTGCATCGAGGATTTCCATAAGTATGACCCAAGCTGTTCCCAGTGGCTTTGCTTACTGTCTTTCTCTTCTGTCCCTAAAATCCTCCTGTTTTAAATCTGTGTGTGCAAAGAGACCTGAACCCTTTCACTCCTTCCTGCCGCTTCCTCCCAGGGCTCTTAAAAAGTAGGCAGAGCTTTGCTCCAAGCAGGCACACCATGGCATACAAGATTAATTGGTTAGAGACTGGGGCTGCTTAATCTCAGGTTTGCTTAGATTTGAATTTATGGATAACCTTTGTGTTCCTCTGTTTTAAACGCTCTGCATTCTCCCCTGCCTTCCCCTGCACTCAGCATGTGCACATTTCTCCTTGCTGCCTGTACCTGCACTTCCATATCGGCGTCTCCCCCCTTCTTCCACTAAGCAATTAAGAGAGGACCTGTACTGTTGCACTCTGCAGGTGTTTGCTTACCAGCTAGAGGGATCTGGGTGGTCGCAGGATGCTCACAGCTCCTCTCTTTTTCTAGTTGTTAATTAGCTTTTTAGAGCTGCTAAAAATACAGCTCTGGTAATAATTTATAGTGTAACTGCTATTTAAAGTAAGTTGAAAGGTAGAGTTGCAAGTAGTTTCTGTCACTGCCATGCTACCACCCCCATCATCACAACTAATCTAGGGAAGACAGGTAGATATAATCAGAGCACAAATGTTTCCCCTGTATGGAAAAGACAGACACATTATACCCCTCAATTAAAAGAGGAAATCAATACTGACAAATGTGAGTTTACATCTCAACCATTTATCTCTTAATTTCTAAGGGGGTAGACTTAATTAGAGCTTCATGACATCAGTGTGTGGGCCTGAAAGCTCAAAGAAGCAGACTGACTTGACAGAAAGGGAAGCAGCCACGATCAACTGGGATGTTAAAATCCAACATGAGGATGTTCCCTGTAGCTCAGATAGACCTGGTTAATTGGCACGTTGTAATTGCTGTGTTGCCTTGCTTTTCTGTGCCAGTGGTTGTGTGAGGTAAGCCCAGCAGAAGGCCTACATGCCACTTGGGGTCCTGAAGGTTTTCCCTTGCACTAACTTATGATTTGGAGACTGCTTCTTTCCCAAGCCCCACAATCCAAGGGCCCATGCCTTCAGGAGAAAAGTAGGGAGCAAGCGCTGATGTCTGCTGAAGTCTTTTGGCAACAACCAAAGATCTGTACTTTAGAGCTCTGAGAGAGGGCAGTGGGAGGCTGTCAACCCAAGGAAAGGACACAGAATTGTTGAGTGAAGATTGAGGGGCAGGTGATGGGACTAGCATAAGACCTGATGTGACACTCAGAATGTCTTTAGCCAACCACATATTTAGCAGCATTCCAGCAAGCCCAGTTTTTATTCATAGAGTAGTTTGGGTTAGAAGGGACCTTCCAAGTTCATCTAGTCCAACCCCTCTGCAACTGATCAGGGATGACACATTCTCTTGATCTGGAAATCAAGTGCTCTACATCTTGCACATCCTCTTGATAACAGAACTGTACCCGATGCTCACCCTGTCACTGAGCGACCCTCTGAGCTTAGGCCTCGCAGTGCCATGTCCATATTCCCTGAAATCTACAGGATTAATCTCTAGGTCCTGGGAGTTAATATTTGGTTCATAATGAATTGCCCACAGTAGCCTGGGCAGTTTTAAGTATTTTTAAGCACTACATTTGAGCTGAATGGCACAAGGAGGCGCCTGCATGAAGCAGCATATAATTAACTGCGATTACAGCTCCGGTCATATCATGATCCATTTAAGTTACTTTTCAGAGCGCTCACTATAGCCACTGTTTAATTTATTTTTTCGTTAGATCCTAGCTACACAGACATCTTTCATCTGCTGCCAGTGAAATTAATATTTTTCTTTATTCCTAGTACAGATAGATTTATTTTTTTTTCTTTTCTAAGCTAGTTAATTCTGAGGTGGTTCATGTGACAGGCTGGGTGGCAGAGTCAATCTTTTCCAGGCATTTCAGAAGAGAAGGGCCTTTGATCTCCTCATGTTCTGATGTTTGCCATAAGCACTGCCTTCTGTCGCTCTGTGGCCCATGACCCCAGCTCTCATTACGTGGCAGCAGATTCTGTAGGTGTAAGTTTCTTTTTTTGTGAGCAGAATTTGCAGCCAGGGAATTGGTACCCATAGGTTTTGAACCAGAACAGCAAATAATGGTTCACCACAGGCTAAATGTTCTCAAGCATCCCCACCTGCCTGGGAGCAGAGAGAGCCAGACACTTCTCATGGGCAACTGGGGGATGCAAAGCCAGAGTCAATACAGAACATATGTGAATTAGCCAGAAGGGCAATATAAGGGGAAAAAGAAAGCTCTGCGTTCCTCTTGATCCCTGAGCAGGACCCCAGTTCAAGCCTGTCCCTTCACAAAGTGAGTGAATGTCACTGTACAAGTCGGACGCAGGCCAACTGTGGAAAAGAGACTGATGTGTCTGTACCCAGACCTGTTCCCTTTTCAGCCAGGGCGATCCAGTAATGGATAAGTGAGCGCTGGTTTTAGCTAGAAAACAGAGCTAGTCAGAATTGCCCAGAGTGTGCTTCTCTGTGCCTAACTGGAAAAGATGGATCAGAAGTTTAAAATGGATGGGATGAGCCTTGAAAAAATAGTGTAGTGTAAGGCATGGTTTTTTGCCATCTCTACTAAGACTTTTTACCTTTTTTTTTTTTTCAATATCCAAATTTTAATATTTTGATTTTTTTTTTTTTTACAAGAGATGCTTTTGAAGCAGATCCCAGTCATCGTTCTAACCTTAGGATTTGCACAGGCTTTCTTAGGGTTTGGCTAGGGGTTGAGCTTGTGGGTTGTGGCAGCACATAGGTGTCATGATCACGGGTCAGTCAACAGCAACGTTAGTTGTTAATTAGGGCAAGCAGAATATGCTTTGTTACCTCTCAGATATTCTTGAAGTCCGCTCCCAATAGTCTTTAACATTCTCAGCAAGCCTGAAACTGCATTGTAAGACTAAATTGCTCTTTTCTGTCTTCTTTCCAAGGAGGCAGCTGTGCAAACCTACAAACTGATGCTTGTACATATGTGTATGTGACTGTACGCATGCACATCTTTCTGGCTTGCTGGTGCAGTTAACAAAAACTTTTGCTGTGGGTTTTGAGGATGACTGGGACCCATCTCTTCTTTCTTCAGGAAATTTGCACCGAGGTGTTCGGTCTGTAAGGAGCCCATCATGCCAGCCCCAGGACAAGAGGAGACTGTACGCATTGTCGCCTTGGATCGTGACTTCCATGTCCAGTGCTACCGATGTGAGGTTAGTATTCTAATCACGTGAAGGGCAGAAAGCAAAGGTTGGCTTAATTTCATCACTGCCTCATGTTACACACACAAAAGGCATACCCTATTGTAACACTGGCTCTACAATCGAATTAGTTCAGTGGCTTCAGCATGCAAGGAATTTTTCCTCATTTATATCGGCACAAATGAGGAGAAAATCAGGTCCCCTGTTTATAACAGGTTCATTAGGAGAGCAAGAGAACGTGACTCGGGTAATTAGGGCTTAATATTTGAGAACTTCATAAATTATAGCTTGGACACGAGCATTGCTCATGTTTATGTTCTTAGGATGGAAGGTAATGCACGTTAGAATTTGAGCAAGATTGTACAGGAAACTCAACATATGGCTCTGGGTTGAAGAATTCTAATGGACACATAAACATGATCATTCGTGGTTTGTGCAGTGCCTTTTGTGCTACTTTTCTGTTCAGTTTCATTACGCACTTCATATAATTTTGATGGTAGGAATCTGAAGACAGACAGGAAAAATCACCTTAAAGCAATTAACATGTGTGAACAGCTGTGTTAGGGAACCTTCAAGAATTCTTCAATGCAAGCGTTACTTGTTGGATAATACATCAGCCAGATGGCGGGGTAAGAAAATGAGACCAAATGTATTTCTTATCGCAGTTGCAGATGTTAATAACTTTAACTGGAAAGAAGGATGGACTGAGGCTTAAAGGTCTAGGCTGAAACTTGAGGCATCTGGTTCACTTCTCAATGTGACCTTGGCTTCCAGGGTGCATATCAGCCCATTACTTAAGCCTAGGGCTTTTTTAGGATGCTGAGGCACTCCTACACTAGTTTTGTAGAGTCTAATTCATCATGCAGCATGTCCCCGTGCTGGCTGCTGAGATACCTAGGCTTTATCCATGTGACTGTCAGAAGTAGATGCAGTGGAGAACATAGACACTCACTTGGCCTTGATCTCCGTGTCCCACAGCTATCTCAAAAGGAACAGCAATGATATCCCTCTTCCCACCACGTGCTTGCCAGGTATATTTACAAATACAGATTTATGATGAAGAGGCATGACCTCTAAGCAAGCTGTAATCCCCTTTCCATGGCTCCATCAGCGGTCTTGGGCCAAGTGATTGCCTGTCTACACTGTGAGGGATAATTCTGAACTTTCCTGGCAACTATATTTAGCCATAGATACTTGGAGGCTGAGGTCTCTGGAGCAAGTTTTGGGCCTTCTAGTGGGGTTCCTGTGTGGCTCTCTCAGCAATATCCTCCTTTCAGCCTTAATCTTTTGGGCTGATTGCAATACAAACAGCGGTGACAATTCTGGTGAGGGGAGACAGACAGGGAGTTTGCCTTGCTGTCGCCACTGGAATGGATGCTGTAACTCTCTGGCATTAACTCTTCCCAAAGAGATTACCTGTAGTCAGATACTGGTACCAGACTTCCTTCTCAGTGGTGTTTCTTTTCTTTATCCTTTTTTGCATTAATAAACAAGTGCTTAAGTTTGATGTTTTCTCCAATGCTAAAGACCTTTCCTTCCTCAGGAATGTGAAGGAAATAATCTCCTTTAATTTTCAATTGGATTAAATTCTGCAGAGTGCTTGGGAACCCATCTTCTCTGCAACGTTCTCTCTTACCAAGAAATGGCTTAATCATGAAAGACTTCACATACCTCAGCTTCATGCTTTATGCTGACTCAAGCTGGATCCTGTTACAAGGTGGAGAGTGAGGAGAGAGTTTCTTTGGCCAACAGATTCTTCACTTTGTCTTGTTCTTCTTTCTTATTTACTTTGCTCTCTGTTTCCTTATTTCCTAGGACTGTGGTGGCCTCCTCTCTGAAGGGGACAATCAGGGCTGTTACCCTCTGGATGGGCACATCCTTTGCAAGACCTGCAACTCTGCTCGGATTCAGGCTCTGACTGCCAAGGCCAGCACGGATCTCTGAGTATCAACTGTGACCCTCCCCAGATGCCCATTGGGGGATATTGCACAAGCTTTGCATGATTTCTTTCCAGCCTAGGGTCTGAATCTCTGTTTAAAAAAAAAAAAGAAACAAACTGGAAGGTTTTGGAACAAGAGGGCAGTTTGAGGGGCCATGTTCAGACTGCTCCTGACAGGCATCTAATTTAGATGTGACTTTTCAGAAGGGCAGTGGGTCAGACCACCTGCTGTCTCTGCAGCTGATGGAAATAAGCGGTCACAACACCTAAGTTATCTGCCTGTAGGAGGAGATCTGAACATGGTTCTGTGTTTCTATGTTTGATTCCTGACTCTTAAGAAGCATGTGAAGGTAAAAGGTGAAAAATGGCTGAGCTAGTTCTTTCTCCTCAGTTATTTTGAGAACCTGACTAGCTCTCATGGAAGTCGTGGGGAGCTTCCCTTTGACTTCAGTAGGATCTGGATCACCAGCAAAAGTAGCTCCAGTACCCTAGAAGTCCTGTCATCACAACACTCACAATTCAACTTCAGCTGTAGTGCACCTAAGAATGTAGGTGTGCCCTTGTATCCTTGGAGTATGGATTTGTTATCTGTATCTTTTGTCCTATGCCCTTACTTGTCTCCAATCCCTTCCAGTTCCATAGGGTTTTTTCTTTTTCTTATGAAATGATATTTTGCTATTGCATAAATTTATTCAGTAGTGATGCTTCCAATTCACAATGTATGAGCAATCACAGAAAGAAGTGAGCTTGCACACACTACACACTACACTACATACACAGACACACAGTGTGCTGCTTTTGATTTACCAGAGGTGTAAGCCTATCATGTCTGAGAAGGTCTTTAAGGACATTGGGCTGGAAACACATTTTTAAAATCCCAGTGGTTAAAAAAAAAAGTTACTACATAGAACTGTGGTGTGAAGCAATGCTCAAAAAAACCTTACTCCACTTTCTCTCATGCCCTGCTCTGGTGGAAGCACTAGCAGTGTTGGTGTCTGCAAAGCCATTTAAGCAATAGAGTCTTGTTCCATCTCCTGTGATGAAGAGGGATTTTTCCTTCTGCTGTGAGGGACTGGATCAGGCCTTGGGATATACATTTCTCTGGTGTTAACACACATGCTCTGCAGCTCTTGTTAAAAAAAAAATTAAGGATCTTATTTCAACAACAGCAAAACAGATCCTCTTAAATACATGCTGCTCTTCAGTTTTTATCTTAAGAAAACAAAAGATGGTGTTAAGCCCTTCTCTATGACATTCCAAAAAGCAAGCATTTTTTTTACCTCTTTCATTTTCATCCCAGGCACTAAACTTCTGTCTGGTGAAATGTCATTGCAGAAGAGTGCTGGGCCAGCAGCAGCATTTTCATCTTCAAGTCCAGAATTAATGCATATGCCAAGGTAAACAAAAGCTGGGCACAGATAATCTTTTTTTTTCTCCCTCATGTTGGTGCGGGGTTTATTTAATTTGGTTAATTAAAAAAAAAAAAATTAAAATTAGACTCCACAGCATTCTAAGCAGCTATAATATTCTTGTTCATGAAACCCATAATAACTAAGGTGCAAATTACATAGCGAGGGAGTAATTTTCATATCACTGAATTGACATTAATATCTTATTTGCAGATGTAATCAAAGAAAATACCTTTCTTTGCACTTAACAAATTGAGAAGCAGAACTGAAATAGTTGCAGGCTGATTGACCATGAAAGTGACAAAATGGCACTTTTCAGGAGTGAGTTACAATCATCTTTTTCATGCACCCACTGAAAAACAATAAGAATGTGGTGCTTTCATCTTTATTCTCCATAACAGAAGCCTGGTATAATTATACCCACTAACGGGGAAAAGAAAAGTTAGATGAGCTAGAAAGATAGGAAACAAAGAGGAAAAATTGTGATGCTCCTGCAAGCAGTGCGTTCCCTTTCAGTTCAGCACTAACCTTTGCAGAAGAGCACTGTGAAATTTAATAGCCTTAGCTGTATACAGTAAATTCAAATACAGAAATACCAGTCTGAAACCTCTGTTCCTTACATGGTTTGTATGTTGGCAAACTCCACCACTGTCAGGGAAGTTGACCAAAATTCACAGCTCAGAATGAATCCTTCTTTGTGGAAGGGTGGCATCGTTAAGCAAAAGAAATCGTTCTCCACCATAGTGGTTGGGCTGAAGCAGTTTGCCTTTTTATACTAGATTTCTGCCCTGGCCTTCAAGAATTTTACTGCCTCAGACATAAACAGATTTTTGTGCACTGTGACTCCTGCCAGGTTCCATCTGGGCTCCTGTTCCCTGAACCGTGGCACGTAAGGTACTTTTTGAGCTCGCTTCTTCACATGCAGGCTGCACCACCACCAGTCAAAAAAACCTCACAACTATTGAGCAAGTCCAGTTTGAGCTAACCCTACAAAAACACTGGAGGTTAGAGCTGGGATTGTTTTTTATATATAAAAAGTGCCTATCACCTTATTGATAAACATTCTTTGGAACCACCCTGGCCACCACTGTATCCATGCCAAGAATTTTATGTCTCTGCAAGCCCAGGGGAGGATGCGATGCACTCGGGTGCAGAGTAAGCCATTCCATCAGGCTGCAAATGTACCTCTGATCTTCCTTACTCTTGCCGGTGTAGATCAAGTGACTGATGAGACTCTCCTGGGGTAACTGATGGAAACAAGCAATTGTGCCTTCCTGCAGAATGTGGCCCAGACTAAGGTGGACTGAAGTCCGGAGCCTTTGGGGTTTTTATGGCCCTGCTATAGGCTGGACTTGGAGCGAGTCATATGGCTTCTTGTCTTGTGCCCTCTGTTCAAGAAGGCTTCATTCCAACTTCCCAGGGATGTTAGGGGAATTAAACTAATTACAGGTTGGCCCAAACTACTGATTTTTGGAGTTCTGTCTTCTCTTTCGAGAAGAGTTTGCTGGTATGTAGGTTTGGGATTCCAGCCCATTTCAGAGCTGAGGGCCGGCCAGGAGATCTAGATCTGAATCCTCTGTGTTATTAGGGTGCTGTGGTGAGTTGGACTGGCATGAAGGGAGGTGAGAGCCAAACTTCTCAAGCATTAAATACTCCTTGGATGGAAGATGTTTGACAAAGATTGAGCAGTGTTGATATTTGAGGTACTGTGGCTAATTTTTAGACCTGATACATCTGGGCAAAGATACTATCGAGCTTTTGTTTTCGCCCCTGAAACACTAAAGCCATCTGCCTGATGGAAGGGGTGAGCTTCCAAAACACTCTTCTTTATGTTCTGTGATGTGTGTGGTTTTGGCTTCTAAAATTGCTATAAATATATACGGAAGATATTGCATAAATGTATGTACATCACAGAGGCTCTCATCTGCATGTGTATGGAAATCTCCCGTCTGATGCTTCAGGATTCAGTTAGGAAATGCTGGTGGAGTTACCTCAATTGCACTGCAATTAAGAACCACTGGGATATTGCTTCATCATAATATTTATCACATATTTATGCTATATCCTGTTTTATCTGTTCCAAAGAAGGAGTCTTTTTGCCAAAGAGACCTTGCTTTTCTTAAGGTGCGCTTCTTAGCTGTGATAAAAATTCACATCACCTGTGGCTGTATGTCCAATTCATGTCCAAACTATTCCATTCAGAAAGAATTGGAAGATCACACAGACATTTCTGTTAGTCTGCAGTTTTTCTTTGGCTTTGTTTAGCATTTGTTGGTAAGTAGGGCCTGATCCCATGATTTGTGTGGCCAGGCAGGGCCTGAGAGGGCCCAGGATCAGGCTGTAATTTAGGAAAATATTTAAGCCCACACGGTTAGTTTAAGCACAGACTTAAAGCCATTGCATGGTGTGATATAAGCCATGGGTCTACAGTCATTAATACCAAAGTGATGCCGTATCACCTAGTCATACAGATTTGATCTGGGTAGGATGTGGGCATAGTCAAACTTGTGTCAAATTAACCAGAACACGTGAAACTGCTTCTGTGTCTCCCTTATGCCAATGGCAGGAGGGCACCTGGTTGCTGATCCAAAGTAACATTTGGGCAACAGGAGGATGAGTTATTACAAGATCAGTGCTCCATGTCGGGTGGCTGTGGCACTTTCCATATGTCACAAGTAACCCTACAGCCAGATTTACTGCATCTTTGAACCGTGGCTTTAAAACTGTCTACTTAAACTTTCTCTGGAAGCTTGGGTTGTCTTGGTTACAGCCCAATCCTTCAGCATATCCCCAAGGCTAACACTAGTGTTTTGTGAATGTGATGGCTGTATTGTCACTTACTTTAATCATTGCCTGAACGTTCTTTTTAGAAGAAGAAAGCAACGCCGTTGCCTTAGCCTATCAGATAACACACTGTTCATTTTGCTTTTGTTTTTTTAATATTTTAATTCTTAGATTTTTATCATGGCTGTGAAACACTTGGGTAATGACTTAATCGTAGAGGTGTGGGAGTACTGGAGTGTTTATCATAATAGCGTTCATCCTGATGGCAGGAGCGAGACTTTCATGAGACACGGGTCTTATGCTGCCTGTCAGCAAGATATGCCTGAGAAGAATGAGGGAAAAAGTGTCTTTTAGAGACAAGGGGGTGGTTGAAGAGAATGTGCAACCAGTCATATTGAAATCTCCTTGGGTCTGTTAGAGCTGCTGCCTGGCCATGGTCAGCCAAGCCTAGCTTAGGTTTGATAAACACCATTTCCTCTCAGTTTTGAGAAGGTCTAGCAGATGAGAATGGAACCCAGGAGAAGATTCTTGAGGGAATCTTGTGTCTTTGTCCTCCTTCAGCATCAGAGATAAATGTTAGACACCTGGCACTCCAGCTGAATGTCTCAGAAGGGATTTGAATTTATGACTGTTAGCTGTTGATACCCAGTTCCTGCAGTTGGTTCACTGTGTTGATTTGCTATCTGTTCACTGAGCTGGGTTGGCTACACCTCAGAGATTTCCATATGGGAAGTCAGGACTATCGCAGAAAGGTGGTGAAGAATCTCACTGTGGTGCAATTCCCACAAGAAAACACTAGGGATGGTAATCGACTGTTTGTTGACAAAGGATAGCAGGAACTACTTAGTACTATCAAGAGGTTAGTAAAGTACAAACTAAGGGTGGTGGGAATGCTATTTCCAGTTAGAGCTGGTCACAGCTTTTACAGTAAATTATGTGATGTCACAAGGGCCTTTTTTTAAATGAGAAATTCTGGTTTTGTAATATTACCTGCAACAGGTAAAATTACAAATTTTTCCTTGCTGTTATAATTAGAATCATATTGCATTTCTATCTAAATAAATTTCAGAATTGTTAACGAATATTTTCATTTCTCAAAAAAAGTTCATCTTTCTCAGTTTTTTGTAATTCTTGGGCTGCTTCTGCTGGTAAATGAAAGTTTCTGTGACAATTCTGGAAAAAAAATTTTTAAAAATTGTATTTAAAAACAAGCACATGTTTTGTCCTAATCTTGAAAAATGGTTCAATATTGGACCTGCCAAAATAAAAAAAGCTTCGAAACTTTTCACTAGGGTTCCCCACCCCCCCTATTTTTAACTAGTTTTGCTAACTTTGAAGTCAATGTTTACTTTGTTAGAACAATCCAAATAATGTGACTCTTCTTAAAATAACATTACTTCAGTTGGTTTCATTTTTCCTATCTGAAAGCCATGGAGTATCTGGCTATGGGGGTGCCAGGGTCATCTTCTGTTGCGATTGCAATTTTCTTCTTTGGGGTGTTTTTTTTTGGGGGG
>VZTU01011102.1:337721-370910 GCA_013400835.1 Zapornia atra
TTTGACAAGATTAGATGTTGCATATTGATGAGCTAGCATTTCAAAGGTCCATGGGGCTTTGGAACGTATTAAGAATCTCTGAAGTTTAATATTCACCATGTGTTAAATATTCAGAAGGAAAAATCTGCATAAAATGGCTTTTGATAAATACATTCTAGGGGTTCGTTCTTTCTATCTTATGCAAGCGTTGTGGGGATTGTGGCTGTACCAGTTTTGTTCCAAAGTGTCTTTTCTTTTAAAGTATCAGGACCATTTTTATCCCATTTATGTGCCCAGTGCTTGTCCTGAAGGCTTTTATGATTTCTAGTGGAATTGTACAGCAGACAGGTGAATGTGACCAAGGAGAAGGTGCAGCTGAGCATCCTAACTCCTGAGTGCCTGGTTGGTTGCTCCCCCTACTCATGACAGCTATGATTAGCCCAGTGGTAAGGCCTGGCTGAGATCTTTCTGGAAAGCAGTTCCACCCTGGTTGGGATTTGAGGACAGAGAGAGCAAATGCTGGCTGCAGGAGCAAAGGGAAGTGCCATTCAGTGCATCTCAGATCTCACAGGGCAGTTTCCCTTCCTTGGATGTCCCTCTTTGGCAAGAGTCTCAGCCATAAGACAAGTGCTTTTAGGATAAATCCTCCCTTGGGGATGCCCTGTTTCCCATGGTGTTGAAAATCTGATTTGAAGCTTTAGATGAGTAGGATCTGTTACGGGCTGCAAACACACAGCTATTTTACTGTATTAACTCTCTGGCTTGTCTTTCCCTTGATGTCTCATGGTGCGTACCATGGTGTGTAGAACAGCTTCTTTGGTCCTGCTCATGCATTACCATGTCTTTGTCAAGCCAGTCCCTGTTGAATCAGCGCCTGGTACTTGTTCTCAGGATGGCTCTGGCTTGAGCCGAGGGCATCTCATGCTCCTGTGCAAAAGGTGGTGCTTTCAGGTTTTGGCTTACAAATAATGCAGCCCTTTCAGACTCACCTTTCCCATCTTACATATTCCTGACAGAAGTAGGATTTTAAATATTTCATAGCATTCTTCTTTCTTCTTCCTTTTTGCCAGATGCCTTGAAAACATTGTCAGATTACGATCTGGGTGGGGGTTTTCAGGATCAATTTCCTTTCCTTCTTGATTGCATGGTGTAGGTTTGCAGTAAGGGGATTTTTTTCCTTTTCTTTTTTTTCTTCTTTTTTTTTTTTCTTTAAGTCTTACAGAACAGATGCCTTTAGTTTATGCAGAGAAAGATTGACTATGATTAGAGCTAATCCAGGATGGCAGTATTGGACCCCCACAGTGAAAGCTAGAAAAGTGATTGCAAAAGTATTCTGTTTCTCCTTTATTAATTACACAGGAAGTTTCCACCGAAGGCTCATGTAGCACAACTGGCCTATGTAATAAGTAGCAGGGCCTGTAATTACAGTCTGCCTTCTGATACTATCTGCGCTTTGACTTTCTAGGTACCACAGTTCTATTTACATCTGTGTCTTTGTCACCTTTTAAATTTTTCATGGGTCACTAAGGGAAGAAGAACACAAGCCATGAGCCCAGAGGAGGTGCAGAGGGGCTTAATGAGGGAGTTGTCCTCCTTTTCAGGTATCTGCCTGACTCAGGACACAGAACAGAGCATGGGGAATGGGGGATTTTACCAGTTATGCAGCGGAGTGGGTTGCATGCCAAGTGGGTATCTTTCAAGATCTTGGAGTCTTTGTAGGACTGGAAATCTGAACCTTTTACAGGTCTTAACGAGTGTACTACCCTGTGAGGGGTATATTTCTTTGCTCAGAGCAAGTTCTACAGGATTTGTCCTTTGTTTTCTGTAAGATTCAGGGGTATATGGTTGCAAAGAGATCCTTCTGCACAGGACACAAGGAGGGAGATTGCTTTTGGCATTGAGATGCTGAGCTACAAATCCTGGTATCAGTGTAAAGTGAGAGTAACTTGAGTGGAAGGGGGAAGGCAGTGATTTACACCTGGTTCAGTACCAAGGGCTGCAGCGAGTGCAGCCTCAGGCAGACCAGCTCACTGGGATGTCAATCCAGAGACCTGGCAGTGGGTAAATGGGCTCCTTGTTCAAGAGTTTGGTGCTGGTCACTCTGGCAGTAATCGCTTGTCTCTGGAAATGTTCACTAAAGTTAGAGCAAAGCCAGAGAATCTTGCCCCTCAGTCTTTTCCTTCAAGGCATACTCCCAGTGCTGGGTTTGATTGAGAGGAGTGAAAGCCATTGCATAGGTACTATATGCAAAAAAAAAAATTATTAGCAATCCACTACAGGTATTTTTAATGGCCATTAAACCGTTATGCAAATTGTCCCTTTTCTTCAGCTTGCACTGTTATTTAATTATTTTTGTCTGGCTTCTGGGTTTTTTTAAAAAACCCTCAATTATTTTTTTAATTTTTTTCTAACTCTACTTCTAAGAAAGTTGGTGCTTTAAAGGAAAAAAATCCTTACTTTCAAACATGGGTTTTTCAGGCTTCAAAATTAATAATTTCTACACCTGACCCAGTTCCTGCAGCTGCCAAAAATGAAAAGAGAAAGCTATTTAAATTTCTCATAGAACCATTTATCTCTTAAAATATGCCAAGGCAATTTGAGGTGGGGGTGGAGACTCAGCTATTTATCTCAGCAGCTTGATTTTTCTCTTTATGTTTCTAACTGTCAGGGGGAAAAAAATGGTAGGAAGCTATTCTTGGGCTATTATTGATGTATTGTGTTGCCATTATGCAGGATGTCTGCTTTGCTATATACGGAAGGACATTAATAATAGCCATCTCCCCTGCCCCCACCCTCTGTTCCTCTTTGGGAAGATACGGTTTAAACTGGAGCATCTGCCGTGTTCAAATTACTGCTCCCTCCTCCCTTTCCCCCAATTCATTTCCCAAACTAGATTTGGGAACATGGCTAAGGGAATAAGGAGACAGGTTATATTTGCCATTTTTCTGCCTACTTAGGAGGTTGCTCCAGGCAAGTCATTTCCATGCCGTGTACCTGTCTACCCTCTTCCTTCCCGTGCATTGCCCCTCCTTTCATTTTAAGTTCATCAGTGCAAAATAAACCCCTTTTTCTCACAGGGGCTGGCTGGCAGAGTGGGCCCAGCAACAGACTTCTGATTTGTTATTACCCTGCATTTCATATCCAGAAACATCGGCTTCTTCATTGTTTCCCCTAACTTGGCAAATGTATTCCTGTTCCCATCCCTCTGACCCCAGGTTTAAAACACTGTTATGAAACTTTAAAAGGGGCCTGTCTGGTTGTTTAAGGACTCAGATGCCTGTTTTATTTTTGGAAGCAGAGTGGATGGCGAACAGGAACAGTTTGATGTTCAAAAAAAATCGCCTCACTTCAGCATCCCCCTGAAGTGCGGGAAGTCCTGGCTCCGCGGGTCTGTGTCAGCAGAATAGGAATAAGGAGAAAGACCTGGCCTGCCCCATTTCATCTGTGAGGGGAGCGAGGTGAAAGTCATAAACATAGCAAAAAATAAAGGGCATAATTACTCTGTTTCAGGTTTTTAATGGCTGTTCCTACATCTCATGCTAATTTTGTTCCATATAAGCTTTGCTTATTCAGCATTTCTGATAGGACCATGTGCTTTTTCATGGTGTCGTTATTTTTACTTGTCATTCGTTGTGTCATAGCCTTGCCCCAGTCCCTATATGATATGAAACCTTTTCGATTTGGGCACTGAATTAAAAAGTTAGGAACTCTGTCTGGGAAACCTTACGTAGAATTTAGGACCACAATTGGGAAACTTTCAAATTCTGATATAGGGAAGTTTTCCAAATACGAATTCTAGATGGCAGGAATGTCTTAATTTGGGAAAGTGCTTAGATTTTGAAATAGGGAAGGGAGATGGCCATTCAGTGTAGTTTCATCTTGCTTTTATTGTCTTCCTTGGTGGTGGTGGCCAAGAATTAAAATGCCACCCTCTGAAGTCTTCCCTAAACTAGAGCCAGAGCCCAGCAACTCCTCTGCAAATGTTTGCCCCAGCTCCAGCTTGCCACAGTGCTGCAGCATGAGAGAAAGGAAGGCCAGCTAATGAAGCAAGGTCTACCTTATCCTCCTCACAGTCAGAGCTGCTCCCTAGGCTCCTGTGTCCAGCCCAGGGTTTGATCCTGCCTTCCTAGTGCAAGTATTTTGCCAGAACCCAGCATTTTCTCTCCACTGTTAGCTATGGGATTGTGTGCAATGATGAGGATTTGCAGGGAGGGAGGAGAAGATCCTGTTCCAATTAGGCTGCCTTTGTGCTAACGTTTCATTCAGGGCTGTAGGAGATAAGAGCAGTTTGCACTGAAATGCGCAGCCGGAGATTGTGGTTTGCGTTTCAGCTATGTTGAGATGGTACCCATTGAAAATGAAGAACTGGAGCACTTTTACATCTGCCAGTGCTTTACTGACAGCTATGTATGGGTTGGAAACCCATTTTGGTTTGGCAAATGGACACTTTCTGCCCTGTTCCCTGAGCCTGATCTAGTTCTGTGCTTTATCTGCATAAAAAGTAGTATTTCTAATGTGCCTAATGCCTGAGCAGCTAAGCACCTAACAAGCATCTAAGCAGAACAATCGGCAGGTGAAGTGTAGGCTATTAACTGAGCTGCCTTTACAAAAAGCATATTCTGCTTTCTTCACTACGTGCCTTTTCAGAGACCTGTGGTGTTCCTTTATGGGCAGCAGAGAAATAGCCCTAGTGCTGAGCAGGGATGGGAACTATGGGAATGATGTAGAACAGAAGCAAGAGGTTAATTTTGAGCATCTGTTCTCCATTGGGCTAAGCAAAGCAATGGCTTTATCCCATCAGTGCAGCTTGTCATCTTGCTTAACACAACTCATTGTTTGGTAGGCAGCTGTTCGGTACCGGTACTTGGATATATCTCCTCAAATGTCTCTTGTCTCACCAGAACTTCAGAGTCATTCATATCTGGACATTTTATTTGCTTAACCTTGCCTCTTATAAGCTCTCCAATAGTCATTTTTTTATATCATGTTAGAAGAGAAAATTTAAAGGTGAACCAAAGGCTGAGTGTTTGGTGCTACCATAGTAAAAAGGCTGATAGGCTCTCACTTCTGGTTCCTGAAATCATGTTTTAGGAAACCTTTCCCTTCTGTGGTCAGAGAGGAAATGCAAGGTTTATTGGAAATGCAGCAAAGGGAAAGGTTTGGTGTTTTGATACTCAGTACTGCATCACTGTGACCTCCTCTGCTGTTCCTCTGCTGAGTGGGGACAGTATCGGTAGGGGTGTGGGTAAAGTTGTGCTTGGGCTTTTGCATGATCTTGCTAGACAGAATCTACCTTGGAGAGACTTCAACTTCCTTAAGGGTCCTATAATTTCCCATGCTACAGCTTGTGTTTTGGATGATCAGAGAGACTGGAGGGCAGCCTCCAGTGCCTTCCAGTTACTCAAATGAGAGACCAGGAGTACTAATTCTGCAGTTTGGTAACAGCATTTTCCAGCAGAGGTTTGTTGTGTTTCAGAGCCTAATCTCTCACACTGGCTTTACCTGTGGGCTGATATAAGGGGGGTCTGAACAACACGGGTTATTCTGGAAGGATTCCTCTTGGCTAAGTGCCCCATGGCAACCCTACTGAGGGCTTGGAGATCAGCTTAGCTCTTCCAAACTGCAAGGAAGGAGTTGCCTCTAGGAATGTATTTGACCTGTGTAGCTCCTATGCTTTGGCCTATCCTGCCAACTGTAGACCTGTCTGCTCTGCGGTTCACCCATGATGATGTTTATTGGATGTGCAGTAATTCAGTGGATGACTACACCAGGTTTGAGAGGGTATTTCAGCTTTGTGGTAGCTGTTGGTTTAGCCCTTGAGAGAGAGAAGGTTTTGTGTTGTTGTCTTTGTTGTGGTTTGGGAGGGGAGCGTGACTGACCGCACTTCTTGTCCCGTGCTAGCAGACAGAGGCTCTCAGTGGTATGGGAAGCACCTTCCTTTTAAATGTGAATCACTAGCCTAGGTATCTGGGCAAGACAGGGGCACGAGGAGGCATTCCCTACATGTGGAATGCCTTCCGCTGCACACTCCATGCCCTCAGATCCTAATGAAGTAACATTACTTGAGCTTTTAGGACTGGTCTCCTATCTGTCAGAACTTGGGGGTACCAGAGCTTTACCCCTTGCTGAGCACAAGCACTACCTGAGTCTGTGAGGGACCCGATCCTGCTGCCATTGGAGTTTTCCCAAATCCTGCAAGTTGGCTGAGTGCGCCTCCTGTGAGCTGCTGAGTAGCCTCCCTTGTCACAGAACCCATCAGGCCACTTGTCCCCTTCCTTGATTACTTCCACAGGGCTTTGAGGGCGCTCAGGAAATGCAATCAGCACCTTACAGGGTTGGTCCACGAGGTAATATATGAAGTTTTTTCTCTGGTAACTTGTGTGCATGAATCAAAAACCCATTTATTCCAGTTTGTTCTGAGGACAGATGCAGCATATACACATTTTCTATATTTATAAATATATATAGATATATATATTTTGTTCTCAGCTAGTTACCTCTTCTAAACTGCGATTTTCAGAGCAACCGGCATATATTTTTTATTCAACACGTAAAATGACTTTTTACACTAAGAGAATGAAAGCTGTTTTAAGTGTGTTTTCTGTATTTTTATTATGCGTTATCCAATTATATTGAGATGTATTTTCCTCTTTGCTCTGCTCTTTCAGTTGTTATCCCTTTTATCAGTTATGCTTTTCTAATGTTTTGTAAGGGAAAATAAATATGCAAAATCGCCAGATGCCTTTTTTCTTTGCAGAAGAAGTATCACAAATGCTTTTTTATTACATTTTACCAATCCAATAAACTCTTTATAAATTTCATTTTTGTTTGCTAGCGTGTGAAATTATTTTTTCAAGTCGAATGGTATTTACTTTCTCCCAACCTCCACCTGCAATTATGCTTTATATCCTCCATCTCTCTCTTTTGGGTGCAAAATTTCCACTATGTGACTCTTCAATTTAATTCAAGAGCCTCTTTCACCATTGGGTGAAGCAAGGATGCTAGAAACATGTCACAAGAGGCTACACCCTGCTTGTACTGGCCGTCTCGTGATGAGTTTTGCACTGTTCCTAAAAACGTGCATCTTTGCAGTAGAGAGCTCTCCTTTCCTAAACACCAGTCTGCAGAGGTGGGTGATATGAGGAGGTTGCCCTTAAGTGTTCTCAAATCTGAGTTGTGATCAGGTGATGGTAGAGCCAAGCGCCTTTCTTTGCAGGTGAATGGAGGGGCATTATCGTAACTGTTATGGAGAGTAGAAAGAAGTGTGGTTTGCAAAGCCCCACTCTTCTAGGAAGCTGGTTCTAGGCTGTCATTGTGGTAAATAATCTGGATTGTTCTCTGCTCAGTCCAGTCTGCTTCAAAATACTCCAAGCATTACATAGCCTGACCTCTCCAGAGAACCTGTCACAGCACCACTCACTCACCGAATGCTTTCTCTGACCAAAATGCTTCAAGTGATACAGAATCCAGTGTTTCCTGGTAAGTTTTTCCAATGCCTGGTTCTTACCTGCTAAATATTTGCTCCCTGCTTGCAGCCTCTGTTTTTCTACCTTCCCCGTCCTTGGACCTTTTTATAAAAGCCTTTTGCTCTCAGAATCACTGCACAGACTGTCTTCAAGGGGGATTCATCTCCATGGACTTCAGCAGCCTGCAAGACAGCTTTGTTGTCCAAGGTAGCCCTCTGTAGTCAGAGGAGAAGGTCTGTCATCTTTCCTTTAGGTGAGTGTCTTAGACACATTTGTTTTGTGTCTAAGGGTTAAGTGAGATGAATACCGTCCTCCATTCATGTCAGTTGTAGAATGGTCTCAAGGCACACAACACAGCTAAACCCATTCCTTGTCTGTCACTCCCAGCAAGATTTTATCCTAGTGTCTCCATCTGCAGATGGAGATCCCACAACACCCCTTATCAGTCCAGTCCACAGTGGTGTTGTCTTCACCCTCGGACAGTCTTTCATACTGTCCAGGATAAATATTCTTGGCTGCAAATTACATACGCTTCCTTTCCCACCTCCAGTGAACATGAAGGACTACTTTAGTAGATTATGTATTGTCAGGGGATGCTTTGTTAACTATGGAAGGAGGTGCAGGCAGCAGCTTTGCTCCCAGCTCCTCCTCCCCTTGCCCAGGGGACTTTAGGAAGGGACCCTCAGGAAAGGACAAACTCTGCAGCTTGTTCCTACAGGACACGGGAGTCTTGGCGGTAGAGGGAGTGTGGTGGTGCAGGCTTTCAAGTCCATTCAAACTGCTGTATAGTTTTCCAAACTAGATGTTATTACTTCCTTTATAGCACAAGGTGGTTTTTTCCAAAACTTGTTACAATGGAAAAGTTCCAGGGATCTGTTGTCCACACGCAAATCAAAATGCATTAGCAGGCCAGGGGCCAGAGGCGAGGGCCAAGGGTGGGGGAGCTATTAATTCGATCGTTTGGCGCTGCTCTCCTTGCAGTCAAAGGCAACTTTGAGAATCCTTTGAAGACAAGGAAATACTTGGGAGTGAAGCGTGTCTGAAGCACAGGTGCCCAGCCAGCCGTGCGGGGGCTAGGGTAGGACGGAAGCAGTGATGTCTATTTGGCAGCCCCACAGGCTGGTGATGTTCCTTGTCGAATGAAGCTGCAGGCGTACAGCTGCCTTGTCCTGATGTGATGGCTGTCTCCAACTGGGGCTACTGTAACTGTAACCATGGGGCTTTAAACAGAGGTGGGTTGGGTATGCTTATCTTGAAGTTATCTAAGCTAGCTTGCTGTATGGCTTCCTCTGTGTCACAGGTAGAATTTTATTACTGAGCAAGGATGGCTTTTGATTTCTAGGAAATTTTGAGAAGATTTCAGGGGTTACTGTAAGCTTCTTTCTTCAGGGGGTTTCAAAGCTGGGAAGAGACTTGGAAAGCTGGGGAACCTGTCCATAGTTGATGGTCTTAGTAGGCAGTATTGGTGTTCTGGGCAAGGTTCATCTCTTCCATCTCTGATAGTCTGGGAGAAAAGAGTCCAATGCAAGCAAGCAGCAGGGCTCCCACTGTGATAGAGGGACACCTCCAAAGGACCATTCCTCTAGTGTCTTAGATAGATACCTTCTTCACGGCAGGGTGAACTGTTTTCTGGAGATGCCTCTCCATTAACTGTCAAGGGGCTCGGAAAGACCAGCACAGACCTGACCTCTTGCTTTCAGACAACTGAAATTGGAGAAGATAGACAGTGAGGGGTGTCTTTCACTGCTGTGTTCCCCACAAAATGGCAAGTGGCTGTGTAACACGGCATCAGCTCCCAAACAAGTAGAGAAAGGGGGAAAGAGGAGTTTGGATGGGGCTGACGGGAGAATTACTGCTGCTGTCAGCATCACCTGTCACAACCTGCCAGACAAGACAAAGCACCACTCCTCCAGTGACACAGAGGAGCTTCCTTCCCCAAGGAGCTTTTGGGAGGAAGGCTGGGAGCTCTCTGCCTCTGATCTGCTGGCCCAGACCCAGGCACTCCTAGTAAACAGCAAGTCAAAGCGGGGAAAGCCTACACCTCTTTGACTGCTGAGAGTTTTTGGGGGATGATTGGTACTGAACCCACTTAAAATACACAAGGTCAGTCCTGGAGCGGAGCAGAGATGTAGCAAGCACTTTCAAAGTCCTAACTGCCCCTCCAGCACGGTGTCACCAGGAGATGCACATGACACTGTTTTCCACAAGGTAAGGAAAAATGAAAAAGCCCGAATCCTTGCAGAGCAGAATGGGTTGCTTTTTTATCTTGCAATATTGTTGATGTTGGACTGAATCTGCTGTCTTAAAGTATAAATATAAAGACGCTGCTAAATCATCACTATTTCAGCAACTAATTAAGGGGTAATGCTCATGGTACAGCAGTATATGAGGCAATAAACGGCTTTGGCGGCTGATTAAACGCTGGCACCGAGGCATTTAAATACAGCAAAAGCCAATTACCGTGCGCATATTCTGACACCATGGACATTACGCCTGTTATATGACAGAACAAGGAAAGGCAATAAACCATGCTATAGAGATGTACCGTACTCTAGCTTTGCCAAAGCCTGCACCCTTCTCTCTTCACTGGCTCTGAGATGGGGGCTCCATCTCCACAGGGAAGGGTCAAAGCAAAGTCACTGAGTAAAAAATTCTTTGTAATTTATGGGACTCATTTGAGAGCTGGAAATGGAGCTGAATGTTGCAGATCCTCCCTGTACTAGGCACATTTGACCATTTGTAGAAAATAATATTTCCACGCTCAGGTAACAGGTGCATTTAAAGCATCACCTTAGTATACTTTGTGGCACTGATGGAAGAGGTTACACATAGCCTTTTTTTTCCTTCAGCTATTGCACTGCAGAAAGCATAATCAGTTGCAAAACGCCACATGCCATTCTTCAGCTAATTGATTTAAAAGCCAGAGTCTGATTTTCACAGGCTCTCAGCTCTTGCACCATCTATTTGACTTAACCAGCTCAGCACCTCTTCAAATTAAGCCCTCGCTCTCTTTAACCAGCAGTGAATTCTTCCTTTTGAAGGAGTTTCCTAGAGAAATTCTCTCTTAGAAAATCCTTGGCACGAAACCTTAGCCAGCCTTGGCATGCAAACCTGCCTCACGCTGGCATTAACAAGCCTCTTATTTAAATGTTGATGAGCTCTTTGCTGCCAGTTAGCAATGGGAAATGCAGTCTGTGTGTTAAACCAGAGCTGGGAATGACTTCCAAATACCAAAATGTTTGTTAAACTCACGGCCCACCTCTTCCCTCCTTCGGGGTGGGAAGCTTCCCAGCAAATTGGCCCCATTTTGAACAGAAACTGCCAGGCAGGATCACACCAAGGATCCCTCTCGTCCTGTGGCCCATTTAGGACTGATGCCAGATGCACAGCTTCCCAGGACACCCCGCCATACTGCTGCTGTGGCTGTCTGCCCCAGGGAGCCTTTCCCCCACCCCTGTTAATTAGAGATGGTCTCACGCTTTGGAGGCAGGTTCCCCCCTCCCCGCCGTGGTATGTGCTTGGGCTTACTTGTCAGCTTTTAACCTCTACAGTTACAGGGCGTTTGGTGGCTGTTACCTGTACTGAGACCTGATGAATTGCACCCCCAAAACCTTTCTGGAGTCACTTGGTTCTTCTTGTTTTATAGAAATGCATTGAACAAGCTGATCGCGATGACACACGTGCTGATATACTTCAGCTAGACAGGGTGCCCTGAAATTCAGCCTGAGGCGTGGGAGCATCTTCTATTTGCCTGCCATCCCATGGAGCCCAAATACTTTGTTGCGTCTAAACCAGGAATATTTCAGGAATGGTGGAGGCTCTTCGGTCCTTCTGGGACTCTTCCCCTCTGAAGGGAGTCTGAGGTGAGTCAAAGGATGAGATTCAAATACTAAATGCCAGGCAAGGGAGTCTCCCTGTATCCTCATGTTACCTTTGCTGCCTCCTGAAATCAACACGTTCCCCAGCCAAGGAACATGTAAATTCTTTCGGCTATCACTCACTTTTGGATGAATCCCAACTGCGCATATATACACTAGTCTGTTTCCTCTGTCATTGAATGAACCAGAAAGGCTTTGTCTGCTATAGATGGGAGCTTTCAATCCTATTTATGATACATTATATCAGTCTGAAATAGCATCTGCGAGGTCCTTAAACTGAACCACCATCAGATTTACAGCCACCGCAGAGGAGTTAGCAGGCTGGCTCCAAGAGAGCTATGAGCAGTAACCATATTCTCATGAAATATTTGCTTTCTCTGCAAAGATGACCTGAGGAAGAATTTGTTGTTCATTTGAAGATCTCTGTTTGTACATTTATTCAGTGAACATCTTTGCTGACAGCCACTGTAAAGAGGTAAGCTTCAGAGCTGAGAGCCAAAGACATGCTTCTTGTCATTGCAGAGCTGGTGACAGCTGCTCAGGGAGTTTCCATGGTATGTCCACACGTCTGCAAGGTAAAACATGGGGGGACCTGAATCGCTCAGCATCGTGGGCTGAGCAAGGCAGATCAACTCAGCACAATCTTCAATTCAAACCTCTGCCCGGAAGATGACCGGCACCTGGACTGCAACTCAACAGACAGAACAGCAATGCAGTGTCATGTTCTCATATTTTAATATTTGCTGCCTTGAAGAGCACTCGAAACACTCTGACAGGGCTGAAACAGCAGGGCCGAAATAGGATGCACTGAAAATCTCCCCTGGGAGCCTATTCTTGGATCTCTTCAAGTCTCTCAGTAACCTGTGCTCTATTGCAGGCCAAGATCAGAGGAGTGATCCCACCTACCATCCTCACTGGAAAGAGCTGGGGAAATGGCTGTTTGTGCTCACTTGTCCTGGGAAAGTGCAGGAAGCCAGGTGAGATCAGGGAGGTTTTCCTTGATGCTGTGCAGACATGGCCAGTGACAGCCTGTGCCTCAGACACTCCCAGTCAAAGCAGGCAGGACACACCAAGAGCAGGCAGCGCTACAAACTCAAGCTGCCAAGAGCCCTGTTTATGTGAAATGGTTGGCTTTCATCTAAAATAATAATAATAATCATCATTTAAAAAAAATCTGACCTGCTGGAAATATGATCCCTCAAGAGTCAGAAACCACAAGGCCATTCAAAAAGGTCCATAATTCATATGTATATACTTATAGCTCTTGATTTTTAAGCCAAAATCATGGTGTTTGGAGGCCCAACTCAAGACTTATAAATTCCTAGAGGCTGACAGTACCAAGTGGGGAAAGGACAAAATTAGCACATGGGAAGAGAGAGAGTTGCCAAAGGTATGACAGCAGGTCAGTGGGAGAGCCAGGCCTCCTGCCTCCTCACCCCATGTACTAGCCACACTGCCTGGCCCCCTTCCCCAAAGGAAATTGAGAGTCCTTAAAACAATCCTGGCTATTTTAGTCTTGTGTTTCCAACTTCCTTTTGATACTCTTATTTTCAGCAACGCACAGATTTTGCAGCATCCTGCTGCTCCCCATAGGATATTATTCCATCTCTGGGGCTCGTGGCCATGGTACTGTGTGCTGATGACAGCTGTGGGAGTTTGCAAGTAGCTTAACATTTGCATGCCATGAATATGCAGCTTTGAGCATGGCCCAGTTCTCCATGCAGCCAGGCTGTGCATGCTTGCCAGGGACAGCAGCATCCTGCATGTGTCTAGATCCCTGGAGAAACCTGCTCCTCGTGCCTTGGGTGACATTTTTGTGTACGCTTGGCTGTTTATAGTCACAAACACCAGGATAACCAGCTTTCTGTTCAGCACCCTGGGAAAAGCTTGCTTTTAATCACAGCAAGAATCAGGGTCTTCCTGGCTGCATGGCAATCATCCCTACCTGAGCTGTTTCCAGGATCCGATTTCTGCCCGTGAGCAGGGCACAGAAACCCCTCAGCACACGACACAGCGCTGGCCAAGGGCAGAGCCTGCCAGCAGCTCCTCTCCCTGTCACACTGACTTCTAATTTCTGTTTACACCAGTGCAATGTCAAACATCACAGCAGCAGCAGCGCTGGCGGAAGGTGAGTCTGTTACAACGGAGGTGTCGCTTCCTCTGCTGAGGCCTCTCTAATAACGCCAAGATGCTTTTCTTACTAATTAATTACAGGGCTTTGGCTGACTCTCTTTAATAATTCCCATCTTCCTGCTGCTGCTCTGCAATCAGCACTACTTGCAGTGCTGTTCAGAGCAACGCTGATGCCATCGGAGCAGACGGATGAGCGATATGGGGTGGGGGGGGATGGGGTTTTTTTTAAGCCAGTCGTACTGTGAGCTGCTTGACTTTCTGCTCCCTGATGCTGTTGTTTCCTGGAGAAGAGGATGAAGATACAGATACAGTAGGCAGATAGCTCTGGCAGGCCTTTAGCCCTGTCCAGGATTGCTGTCTCAAGGGAAATGCTTATGTGGAGTGTAAATAGTTCTCACCTTCTCATTAAAAAGCCCTAAAGTCCGCAGGGCCCAGCTCACTTGTGCATACAGTTGACTTGGTGGTTTGGAAAAACAATTGAAACTGCAGCCTGGGAACTTTGCTCCTGGAATATCAAGACTGGCCCTAGATGGAAGAGTCTGGTCAGAGCTGGTGCTCCAGCCCACCTGTTACTTATGTTCTGATAGCCCACAGTCATAGTCCGTGGCCTCCTGTGCACGTACAAATCAAAGACTTGAACCAAATACTTGTAGACTCCATAGACAAAGACGACTGCACAACTTGACGAGGCTTGGCCAGACTGCATTACGCTGTGTGGAGGGGCGATCACCATCTGTGAAGCCACATTAACTGTTGTTGCTACTTACTGCCTGCTTCATTAATCGACTCTTCATACTGCAGCAGGAACCAGCTGCTCCAGTCTTGCCCAGTGCCTCACTGCAATGGCGGTGACAACTCCTTGCCTCAAAAAAAAACCTGACAAGCAGAGTAGAAAATGGAAGGCAGGAAGAGAAGGCAGCTGGGAGGGCAGTGTGTCAGCACAAGGGCAGCAGCCTCAGGAAACCAGCTCCTGAACGGCTGTAGGTTGCTGTAAAGTGAGATGTCAGGAAGAATTCGAAGGCAGCCGCTGGTGCTCAGTAAGGTCCATGCCAGGAATAAGCACGGAGGAATATTCCAGTGTTTTTCTGAGATAATGGGGTGGAATAGGTATATTAAAAAGAAATTTAGTTGGGTTTTTTTTCCATAAAGGTGTGTTGTTTTTTTTTTCTTTTCAGTCCTTCTATATGTCTGTATAGGTACTCCCACTTCACGTCACGTGGCATGAGTACAACAGAGAAGATGAGATGAAGGTTTCTGAGCTCTATAATTAACAACTGGTCCCCTGAGCAGCAGTGATTGAGCCTGCTTTCCTACAGATCTGTGCTGTATGTGGATTCTTTGCTAAGAAGGAGCAAATTCACTCTCCGGTCCTTTGCTTACAGATGGCCTTACCCTGAGGTATTTATCTCTGACAAAAATGCATTGGAACCTAGTATCCTTAAGACCTCTCCACCCCCTTCCTTCCCCTCCCATTTGCAGGAGTGAAATTGGTGAAGGAGTCCCGAAGTTATCAGAGGGTGGGACAGGTGGATGGTAGGGAAAAGCTGGCAAACAGATGAAAGCAGACAATGCCATTACATGGAACAGGTTGCCCAGGGAGGGGGTTGAGTCACCATTCCTGGATGTGTTTAAAAAAAGGGTAGATGAGGTACTTAGGATATAGTTTAGCATAGGACAGGGATGGTTGGACTTGATGATCTTAAAGGTTTTTTCCAACCTTGTGATTCTGTGGTTACACAGAGTATGAAACCTCTTGGGGGTCTTAGGTCTGAAATAAGATAAATTAAGGTTAGAGACCCATTTTCCACGATTCCTTCCCAGGGCACCTGTAACACTAAATAAACAACATGCTAGTCTCCAGCTCGCTAACTCACCAGCTGATCCTGCTGTGCTTGGTACAGCTCTTCCAAAGACATTTCTTCAGCCAAACATCCAAAGAGTTACCCCATCACTACAGCCTCTATCCCAGGAGCATCTAGAACTAATCAGAAGTTCAAAGGCAAAGTGCTGTGACCTCCCTCTCTGTGTAATTGAAAAATATTAGCAGTGCCTTTGTACTCGCTTGAAGCTTTTGTGCTGAATTTGCATCTAATAAGAAGGGGCCTTTTAAGGAGCAAATAAATAAATAAATGGAGGAAACCTTCTCTTTGAGCTAATTTTAGGCACATCCATGCTGACAGCTGCTCTTCCCTGATATATCTCAGCCACATCCTGGAGGGGCCAGGGGGACTAAGCTCCGTTCATGCTGCTGCAGCTGAGAAAAGGCCAGTGTTTCTTTTATTGTTAAAGGACTGATGGTAGCTGGCTTTTCAGAGTGTCCCTTTGTCCTGGTTTCCATTATAATACAGGTGGGAACAGGGGCAGGGTGTCATGGCACTTGCATGGGTGTCGAAGCTGTACATGAGCCAGTGAGGTGTTGCAATTGCAAGGGTGTCAGGCTGAGGTTTGCCCTCGGTGGCCTCTTCCCATGTTGCTCAAGCTGTGGAAGGCATCCCAGGACACGGAGATGTGAGCCCTGGAGATCTCCCAAACATCCAGAAAACAAGTCTGGCACATGGGGTCACCTTGGGGGAGAGAGGCCCTGATAAACTGCAGATGTGGAGGAGGCAGCTCTGGGAAGGGAATGGGGCAGGGCTCACTCACATGAGCCTCGTGTTCAGTTGTCAGTGACTTGACAGATCTGGCCCAGCTCTGGTGAGGTGCACATCTGTAGGAAAGGCTTCTTCCTTCTCTAGATGTGAAGTAAGCCAAGAACTGCTCCTTGCATTGCTTTAGTCCCTGGGCTAACCCTTTCTTATCTCCTCACTTGATCTCACAAGGCACCTTATAGATGCACAAAACTGCGATGAATGTGGTAGGAAAAGTCCCAGTCTGCTGGGACTCTGCTTGGAGAGTGAGAGGCAACATGGCATACATACTGCTCTTTGATCTTCACCTGTAGCCTTTTTTTTTTCCCTTCCCTGCTCAAATTAGAAACTCAGGACTTGTCTAGCATGGATGATTGTTTCATTTCCTCGTTGAAAAGGTGATTACCCCTTTAGTTCTCATAATTACCTAATCAGGAAAAATCAAATCAATCAATGGTAATTTCAAACCTAATAAATATTCTCTGGTATTCTATACATTTATGTATATCTCAAAACTCATCCTAATTTAAAGGAAAATACGGTTTTGCAAGTCAGACCAACTTGTTCCCCATCAGGTTCAGCAGTGTGCCACACACAGCCTGCGAGTACATGGAAAGGGGACAGCGTGTGACCAAGGAGAGCTGAACAAACACCTCTGGAAACCGGGGTGGGAAGAAGCTAGTGACTAACAAGAGGTCACCCCATCCATACTGTGCCACAGGACAGGACCGGACCAGCTGAACCCAAGCAAATCCAGGCAGATGTTTGCCTCTGTCCTGTTCTTGAAAGCGTTTGAGGATACAGACTCCATGGTATCACTCCCTAGGTGATCTTTTTCAGTGCTTGCCTGTGCTTATGAGTTGAGAGATTTAGAGGCAGCGTCAAAGCTAAGCCTACTCTGTTCCCCACTCTGGGTTGGTAAACTGGACTCAGCCTGGGTTAGTGCTTCCTCTGGCAGGTGAATCTGGGGGTCATGTTTGTCCTGTGAGAAATGGAGCTTGGGCTGGCGGTAGTTGTTTCACAAAAACTGCCTGATGGCTTCTGTGAGCTGGTAAATTCAGGACCCAGCTGATAACAGGAGTGAAGCCTTTGCTAGTCTCCTAAAACCTAACATCTCAGCTGGTGGCTGAGCTTCACCGCTCAGGACAAGTCCTGTGGGGGGACTGGCTGGTGCTTGCCTGGCTTGGCCTGCTCCATAAATAAGGCTGAAGCGTTCTTCTGTCTTCATACATTTTGGCCTTGGTGTTTGTTCACTGCCACAGTTTCTATTCCAGCACAGATCTGTGGGGACAGGGAAGGGTGGAAAAAAGCAGCAGTCACCTATCTGCTATTATTTACCCCGATAAGTGCTCAAATGCTGCTTCTGGCATTGGTAATAACAACAATGCTTGATTGTCCCAGCTTAAGTCTTCTCAGCATCGTACCAGATGCTGAGATGATGCCTCTGGCAGTGTTTTCCCCACTTGCACACCATCACCATCTGTGCTGTCCCCGCTGACTGAAGGTTGTTCCATTGCTCTGCTGGGTGGGCAGCAAAATGGCTGGTGCTGTGGGCCAGGACTCTGATTTCACGCTGGGTTCATGCAGCACCTAGCACAGTGTGCTGTGACATGGGTTCAGCTCCAGCATGGGGCATCTCCTGTGGAAGGGCAGGGGCCAAAGAGGATAAAGCTGGCTTTGCTGGAAAACTTGAGACTCCACATATGCTTCCACGCAGCTCGGGTTGCGAGGGTACTCCTGGGGAGGAGTGTCTCCTTCCTTCCTGCAACCTGTGCCCTCCTCCCAGCTGTCCTACATCAAAGGACTGTGTCTGGACCTTCTCATCCTTTGGAGGAGGCTGACATGTGGCTTGCAAATTGGGAGGGTTGCATGTTTGTGGTTAGCCTAGGCTTATGTTTTAGAGGATGTTTTGGCCCCTGATGACTCTCTCTGTGGGGCTACCCATGAGGACAGATGCTTAGCAGTGAAGTGATGCAGTGCCAGATTTTTAGATGCCAGCATTTACCATGGGTTTTGAGGAAGTTCCTCTCCACAGAAACACAAGAGTTTGTTGTTTGTGGTGGGTTTTTTTTTCCCAGGACTCTCCTGAGCAACTCCTGGTACAGGTAAACCCAGCTTGTCTCTTTCTTGGGCTGCAAGTGGGGAAAAAAATCTCCTAAAGCCATGTCTGGCAAGTGCAGTGAGCAATCGTGGCCTCCCAGCACCTAGCCCCTGTGTGGCAGATGGAGCTGAGCAAGAGATAGTTTTGTGCTGTTTCTTGTCTTTCAAGGAACTAATTTCTGAAGAGAAGGGAGGACTCTGCTCCGGGGAGATAAGCAGTCCCAGTGAGACAGACCTCTCACGTTTTTCTTTTCCCAGTTCACTAGAGCATCCCAAGGGATGATGCAAAGGGAGCTGTGGAGACTGTGGGAGCTCTGAGGTGAGAGCCCTGAGGTGCTGCCAGGGATCCTGGCTCCCACACAGCCACCCTTGAACAGGGGAGCAAACCCTCTGCCTGGAGCGCACCCCGGCTGCACAGCAATGCCAGGGACTAACCCCTTCTCTGAGCCCTAAGCACAGACCCTGCCAGATCACTCCTGCTGTGCCATGGAGAGAGAGCAGGGCTTGGAGCAGTGCAGGAGAGGAGATGCTCCTGATGCTGGTGCCCCGCAAACAGCAGGCTGTGTCCTGGAGAGGCCAGGCTGGAGTGGGATTGGCAACCCCAGAGTAGGCAGGTATGGAAGGAATGGGAGCTGGTTCTCAACCCTGCCAGAAGGGGAGGGTCTCTGGTTCAAGGAACCACCTAGAAAACAATGTGGGTTTTATCAGAAATGAGGCCCAGGATGCTGGGGAGAGTAGGTCTGCAAGGGCCGAGGGGGTGTCAGTGCATATAATGGATCTCTGTAGAGCTGCAGGCAAAGACTCTAGCAGGGCTCAGGAGAGAACAGCAGGCTGTTTGCTGGGCAAAGGCTCGCGGGGATGTGTGGAGTGTATGAACACGTTGGCCTCTAGCAATGGTGGGCACCTGCTGCTAACAGGTTTGATACAGCTGCTCTGTGAGCTGCATGTTCAGCCCCTGCCAACAGAGCCTTCCCCAAGGTCTGAATTTCCTCCCTTTGCCATCCAAGTGACTGGATATGAAGCAGCCAAGCCTGCCAAGCGCAGTGTATCTAAGCAGCATCTTTTGCCCTGAGTGCAAATAGAGAAATAAAAGGGGATGCAGGATCTTCTTCCTCTTCTCTCACTTCACTCCCAAGTGTCCTGGACAAGCCCCTGTTCCTCTTGGGATATTGGACTCTCATTCAGGAAAACAGCCCTAGATCCCTAGCAGCATTTGTCCTGGGCACAAGGGCATCAGAAGCTTGACTGTCAGCAGAGCCGGGAAGCACAGGCCTGCGCTGTCCCTAGGGGGGAATTATTTGCTGATTGCATCTGTTTCCCAGAAGCATCACTCCAATTTATCCTGGGATTCACGTTTTTATCCAGCAAATAAGCACCTTGGGAGCTTCATTTCCATCCCAGATGTTAAATTTAGAAGCGGTGCTTCCCCTTCTCCCACCCTCTCCCTGCCCCTTCCCAGTGGCTCCTGCATCTCCCCTCCAGCCCCCACCCTCACCTCCAGCTCTCCCTCTTTGTCGCATTACATAGTAATCTGAGATGCATTGGCTGAGCTCCAGGGAACAGAATGTACTTGGCAGGGAGACGGGTCTTGATGTCTGCAAAATGTCGGGAAATGCAGCCAAGAGCTGCTAACTGGGTCATTAACCTCTAGAAGAAGAGCAAGTTGTGGAGCTGTGCTCTGTCTCCCTTCATCTCGCCAATAAAAACGTCCCAGCAATGAGCAAGGGAAGAAGAGGTTTACAGCTTTAAGTCCTAAGCAGTCAATGCAACCACCCCTCCCCGACCCCCCTTCTCCTTACCCTCTCCCCCAGCGCAGTATTAAAGCTTATAAGTGGCCTTTTAAAAACCCAGCGATCCCTGAGGAGCTGTCCCTCGGTGCTTGTAAAGAGGCTACTGGAGCAAACCAGTCACTTCCAGCAGTGTGCTGCTCCTGCTGTTTGTGGTTAGAGGGGCTCGAAGGAAGGGACTTTCTGCTGGGTTGCAGCCCCCCGCAACCCTTGCACAATTTGGAACTGGGTGCTGCTGTCACCCCGTGCACCTACATACCCCCTTTCGCATCCCCAGTTGTGTCTGATGTGTCTGGCCACCTCATCTCCATGAGTTGCTCTCCTGTATAGAGGTGCTGTGGCCAGGCAGAGCTGGCTGGTTCCCGTCCCCAGGAAGATGTGCAAAGGTGTGAAACAGCAGCCAATGGGACCCGGGCTCAAATGAGGCAGCCCATGTCACATGGTGCAACTTGGAATAAAGCAAACCTGTTTGCCAGTGGTAGCAAGGGCTCTGCAGCCTGGGAGGTTCTTGCCCAAAAACTGGGGGTCCTAGCTAGAGGCAGCCAAGGGATAGGGGGAGGGTAGTGCATCTCCAAAAGTTCCTGTCTCCCACAACCTTTGGTGGCTGAGGATATCATGAAATGGAGGTTAGTGGGGTGGATGGAGAGGGGAAGGAAGGTGTCTCATTGCCTGACTCCTGCCTCAGAGGTGCGTTGTTTCTGTCTCTTCCCTGAGCAGTTCCGTCCTTGGGTGCTGTTTGGCTGGGCTGTCAGAGAACCCCCCTGCTTGTTTGCCTGGTGCCGTTATGCCGGGACTCCCCCAGTTTTTCCACCCAAACACATACTTCCTTTGCTCTTAATCCATGCCCCATTTAAAAACAAGCCGTAGTGCCTCTGGGATGGGGATAAACAGGGAAAGCACTGCCTTCAGGTGCTGGGTCTCTCCAGGTGATCCAGGCTGGCCAAGGTGGAAGTGCAGCAGACCAGGTGCATGCTGGCTCCTGCAGCAGGCCGGGCCAAAGGAGAGGACCCAGCCTGGCGTTCGGGACACTCGATGCAATTCCCTTCTCTGACACTGCCAGTCCATGTGTCGCCGAGTCCCGGTGGCGATGCGCCGGGAAGGGGAGCCTGGAGAAAGCCCTCAAGTGACGCCGGCGGGATGTCAGGCTCCGGCAGCCCTTCTGTGGTTGACGGCAGCAGCATCCTGCGCCCACCTGCCCCGCAGAAACCACAGCCCTGCCCAGCGTCCTTCGGGGCCGTCTCAGTGCAGGTCCGGCAGCTCCGCCGCCTGCACCCCTGCCCGGCCCCGGCGCGCACCCCACCTCTGCAGGGCGCCTCCCGCTGCGATGCTCGCACCGCCGGGCGCAGTCCCGGCCCGGGGTAGGCGCCCCTTCCCCATCCCCGCCGGCCCGCGGCAATCCTTCTCCCCGAGTGCCCTCTGCTGACGAGCCAGGGCTGGCGCAGGCCGGGGGGGGATTGGGCGGGAGGCGGAGGGGAGAGGTCCCGGACCCGGCTGCCCGCCGACCCGAGCGTTGCCGGCGGGCAGAGCAGCCGGCGAATGGCTGCGGCCCCCGACCTGCAAGGGAGCGCCGGGGCTCGGGCCGTCAGCGCGCAGGAAAGCTCCTGGGGAGTAGGCTGGAGACGGGCGTGAGGCGGGGGCGTTTTGCAGGGTCGCAGCTCTCCGGGGGACACGGTGGTGGGTCGCTGAGGAACCCCACCTTTAGGACATCTTCTGTACGTGGTTCGGTTTGGTTTGCTTTGACATAGAGGTTCTCATACAGTCAGGGAGCATCCATTCTTCCTTAGCGAGTGGGCAGATTAACACCTTCTCCCTTTTCCAACAAAGATAACTTTGTCACCTGCCAAAAAATTTTTACATTAACACAGCCTCTCCCTAGTTCCCCTAGCCCCTCAAGGTCAAAGGTGGTGGCCTCAAGGCCACGGTATAAATGAAACCATGTTTGCCCCCTCCTCTTTCCCACCCCACACTGTAACTGCCAAAGGGGTTTGAACTACCCCAGTTCCTCCTGACTTCCCAAAACACTTCCTCAGATTTACTGGGTGCCTTGAAGTCTGCAGGGTGACTGCCAAAAATCAAGAAGCCTCTGGTAGCTTCTGTGTTGCTTGTGCTCACTCTGGGATGTCCAGCAGTTCTGCTGGGATCTGCTGTAGGAACACGGGCCATGCAAAGCCATCTGCTTCTAAGGTACAGTGATGTCAGGTCTTACTGTGCAAGCCTTTTTAGAAGAAATATTATCTCTAGGAGAGGAGTTGAGTGAAGGCCCCTTTGAAATCACTGACCCAGATGAAGCAGCAGCCAGTGAGATCCAAGCCCCCATGCCTATGGCAGCAGCCACAGCGACACTGTCCTCCTTTCAGCAGCATCTCACTGGAAGGAAATGAAAGCATCGGAAAAGGAAACGGGGCTGAAAAGGCTTAGATCCCCAGCGAGCAGGCCTTTGTTTTCCCATTGTGCTAGCCCAGCTGAGCTGTGTTGGAGCAGAGCCCTCCTGCAGCTGGGCCCAAAAGCAGCAGCCAAAGAGAAACCCCGGCAACCGTCTGTGGCAATAGGAAGAGGGATGTGCAGAGGCTGAACTGCTCATCCATGCTGGGGAGGAGAGGTGAAGGCTGGTGGCACCTACAGCCCACCTCTGCAGCCCCAACAGGGCAGGGCAGCTGCCCACCCTGGGGCAGTGGGAGTGTCATGCATGCTCTGAGCAGAAATCTCACAGAAGGACTTTGCTGGGATAGGTGAGAGGGAGCCGAGGTCTTGGAGAGCAGAACAATGGCTTTCAGTTGGCCCTGGACCACAGCAGCACTGGCCAAAGATCCTAAGAGGGCCAAGGCTATGAACCAGGCCACAGCAGAGCTGCCTGCCATGACCAACCACTCCATCACTGGCCAGCCCAGAAACACCATAGGTTGCGCTTGTGCTTCTTGGCATGCGGTGAGAGCCTATTTCTAGACATCCCAAGGGGTCCTGGGACCAAATGTGGCTTGAAAGATGCTGCAGCATGTTGGTGATGCATGTGCTGAGATCCACACGCAGAGCTGGTGGTAAATCTGACAAGATCTCTGCAAAATGCTTTCTCTAACAGGATGCACAAAACAACTGGGCATGAGCAAGTATCCTGGAGAGCACAGCCATGGTAGTGACCTCGTCTGACTTGGTGTCAGCACTGGGAAAGCACTGCCTGCTCTTTCAGTTAGCAAAGGGTTAAACTCAGCTCTGTGCCCCCTCATTGTCCTGCTCATGGAATGGTCTGTGAAACAGCCATAGTCCCACCTCCATCACAAGCTGAAGGGCTGTGCATGCTTTCCAGCCTCCACTGCTGCTCACTGGAGAGAACAGTGTAAATGCTCCTTGAAGGGAGGTCATTGGTCAGTGGATGAGAAATCAGTGATGAGTCTCCAGGAACTGGGCAAGAGAGCAAGGCCCTTGAACACCTAGATTTGAAGACATGGTCGTTTCTCTCCCTCTGTGCCACTGATAAACATGTAGCAAGCAATACTTTGGAGGTGGCAAGGATTCCTTATGGCTTTTCATGCCTTCCTTGGGCAGAAGAGGTCTGCAGGAACAGCTAGGCAGTTCTGCTTGAGCTGAAGGTGGTGGTATCCTCAGCAGTCATCAGACCTTCTTCAAGTGTCCAAGCTGCCCTCAGCCCAGCTAGCAAACCAGAGGTGGCAGAAACATTTCCTCTCACTCGGGTGAAGCTGGAGACTGATGCCTTGGGGACCTTGCCTTGCGACAACCCCGTCCAGCCTTTCTTGGCCTATTTCTGAGGAACATGACATGATTTAAATAAAGCAGCTAGAGACACAGATTTCGCAATGACTTTGTACCCAGACTGAGGGTTTGTCTCCCCTGAATTCCTGTGTTAGGGAGGCTGAGATGGAAGGACTCTGCCCACTAACCCTGATACTTAACACTACCAGAGCTCCTAGTGACTTTAAGAGCAAAACACTGTTACTGGTGTCATTGCACTGTCATGCAAATGTCTGGCTGAGTAAGGGTCCCTGGGGTTTCTGCGTAAGTTTTTCAGTCTGATAATGTTTACTGGCTTTTTTAAGCTCTTCTTCTTCTTGGAGTTGTGCTATTGCATGAATGTTTTTATTTATTTCTGGAGAAAGGGCTTTTAGGCTGCATAATTACTGAAGAAAAATTCTTGATCCTTAAAGGCTCCCCAAAGTAAATAAATTAAAAGAACCAGCACTTGAAATTTTCCCTTTAAGCTAATGATAGAAGAGACTGATGACTTGGGGTCTCTGAACTCCTGGAGTCCAAAAAAAACCAACATCGCTTCTACTTCCTGAAATTACTTTTTCTTAAAGGACCTTCCTATGTTTTCTCCAGCTGATTAGGGATCTACAATGTTTTATTCATGCCCAACCTGGGATTATCAGCAGTGTTTTACATTTCAAACCAACCACTGCCAAGACTTCCCCAGCTTGAGGAAGCTGCATTTCCTCAGTGCAGCTTGAGGCTATAACTAGAGAAGGTGTCACAGCTATTAATGTTTGTTACCCTTATTCGCTAACCTCTGGGATGAACTGTTAATGCTCATCGCTGGTTCCTGGCTCGTTTTCCTTTTTTTATTTTGTGCTCCCCAAACACTATGGCAAATGATCATCTCTGTATGAGTCAGTCCTGAGCCAGTTGTAGCAGTGAAGTGTCAGATTTTCTCCAAAGAAGGAGCTGTGCTTCGGCACCGAGTATGCATGGATATCGAGACAGCAATATTTGGGTACCCATGGCTAGCCAGGATGTTGAGCAGGTGTCTCTGCTTGCCCTTGGAGCTTCATAGTGACCATTTCCACTTCCAAAACGTTTGCTCCTGTGAGTGAAAGATGCCCCTGTTGCTGTTCATCCTGTGGGGACTAAAACACATGAGGATTGCTGATCGCTAAAGGGAGGGAGCAGCCCACTGCACTTGTAAATCAAGGGAGGCCTAACTGCTAGGTCTAACTGAAGACAAAGTGGTGGCAGCAGCCGGTAACCCAGCCAGCTGAAGGGAACACATGGAGAAACCCTGTGTCTCTGGCTGCACGGTTACTGCACAGCAAAGAGGGTCATATATTAAAATTGTGAGACTGTTTAAGCACTCTGTAATTAACTGCTGTCTATTTAACCAGACAGCTAAAGCAAGTTAATTCAGTGTCAGTTAGGAGACTTATTAAGTGTCAGTATTTTTTTAACAATTTACTGGTCCGTCATTAACTACCCCTAGATTATCTTGTCAAATTGATAATTAAATGCCTCAAAAATTCATTACAGACTCAATATATTAATAGGAATATAATTAAGTAATGTTTGCTTATGTGATCTACAGTTTATTACCTGCATGCTGATTTATCTCCAAGGCATTTACTAAACCTTAGCTGTAGACTACTCAGAATCAATACAGGCCCAGGAGTCAATAAACGTCGTATTAGATCCAAATGAGCTATTTAATTGGGAGAACGCATTGAAGCTGTCTTCTGGATCTCCAGTGAGTTTGATGAGGGGAGCGTGACCTTACAAACATCGACTGGAGAACTTGCAGTTGCAGTTTTACATCTGGGTCAGATCTCCGCACACCCCACCCCACCCCTAGCACAGGTTTTTGGTCTAATTTTGTTGACTGTTTGGTTTGGGTTCTGTAGTCTGTTAGAAACTGCCTAAATTGGTCTTACTGTGCTAGTCAGTTGGTGCAGTGATGAATCAGAGGCTCTATTTTGTATAAGAAAACCAGAGTTAACTCCTCTTGTCCTGTGCAAGGAAGATAACCTAATGATTTCCTTTCCTCTGTAACCCTTGGGTTTGCGTGTCATGTGGATTTTGAAGAGAACTTTCAAGTTGCTTCATTAACTAGTTTGAATAATAGGAGACTTTAAATTTTTTAATTATGAGGGGAAAATAAATGCTTCTTCTGCTCTGAATAACTGTAAAGATGGAACAAAACAGCATCTGAGATTTGCTGTACTGCTGAAATTCTGTGCACAGCTGTGTTTAAAGACATCAGCTTGCTATTAAGGTACGTTATCACTGGTTACCATCTGTTAGGATTAACCAGCCTGCAGATAGGCTATTGATCAAGATAAATCTGTGGAGAGGCAATGAACCCCCCTTCCCTTCCTCTGCAGCTGTGTGTGTCAAGTGAGGTTGTGGTGTTGGTGACTTGATGTGAGGAGGTGGGCTGAGTATGTCTGGACCCTGGGATGGGCTGTGGCTATAGGTGTAATAGCATGTGTAGGTACATCCAGCTGCAGAGGCTGTGTTCTTGCTGGGTTTCTAGGCTGTGTAGCTTTTATGGTGAGGGACTCATTAAGATGGATTTGAGTTTGTGTGCGTACATGTATATGACATGCATGGTTCAAAAATAAATAATAGGCTGGCTGAATTTTTCCAAATCACAGCGTCATAAACCCCATGAAGTAGCTGGTTACATTTAAAATAAATTTTAAAAGGTTAAAGTTAAAATAATATAATTGTAGCAGTACTCTCAGGGACTTGAACTTCCCTCTGCTCTTCAGTGATGTTATGAAATGACTGTATTGTCATGAAAAAGATATTTCAGTATTCCTTGGCCCAGATTAGGTTAATTTTTTTTCATTATTATTTGTGTGTGTGTGTGTGTGTAATATCAACTTTTATCAACATTTTTGTTGCACTGTTTTCATGTGGCATTATCACAAGCTTGGGGGGTGACACTCTTATTGTTTTGCTATCCTATTTTGAGCTATGCTACTTGGCAGGGGGCGGGGAGAAAAGGGGGGTATAGAGGGAAGAAGCTGATGATGTATCTGATGGTTCCCTTTTCCTGGTGTCAGACTGGTGTTGATCACAAACAGCCTACGAAGGAGTGTGAGATCCAAGTACACATCCAAGATAGGCTTTGGCATGGAAGTATTTTGTGAGCATGTCTGGGGTTTAGCTTTTTTCCTCAAACTTCAGGCAAATTAACTTTGTTTTTCACACTTTAATATATTTGGACTGTTTTGTTTTCAAAACTGGTATTCTACTGTTTGAATTATATGAAAAGCTGGCCCAATCCAAGCTGAGCATTCCTGGGGGAGAGTTCCCAGCAAGCATGCTTGTGTGTGTGCAGCCTTTGGTGTCTGCCAGGCTCTTCCATAAAGCGATTATAGTGCTTCAAAAACAACAGCAGCAAAAAAGAGGCTGAATTCTCCTCTGAAACACTTATGCAATTCCAGGGAAGTCTCTTGGCCGTGGGAGTAGAGCTGAGGGCAAAACTTGGGCTGGTATCTGCAGGGCGTTTTTCCATGTGTTCTGTATGTGCATTGTCCCTCCCATCATCTGGATGTGGAACCTCACAGGTCCTGACCAGGAATGTGAAACTGTTGTAAAATTTACACATGCTTGTCCACTAAGCGCCTTTGCATGGGGAATTTGGTCAGGAAATATTTTTCTGCTTCGTTCTTCTCTGAGCTTTACTGCAATTAAAGCTGAACCAAACTTTTCTGAAAACTCTGAAATGCTTCAGTAACTTCTGTTTGTTTTCCTCATGCTTCTCTACTTGGCTTCTGGCAAGGACTAAAAGCAGCACTGAGTCACTCAGTAAAGAAGTCTATTTTGACAGCATCTCCTTGGCCTAAGCAGTACGTTCTCAAAAGTCTGAAGACATTGAGGGTTCTGGATCCCACATGGTTAAAGCCCAGATGTGCAAACCCTAAGAGCTTCGGGGAGGTGTTTAAGCTTCTGGAGCTGCTTAGACTGTGCAAAGCTGGCGGCATGGAGAACCTCAACTATCACCAGAGTTAGCCGAAAATGTGGCCACAGCAGAAATCCTTAATCGTACAGTAATTTTGAGAGAGTCAAATTCTTTGAAGTTTTTCTATTCTCTAAAGTGACTGTGAAAAAAGAGGGAAAAAAAAAAAAGAAAAGAAAAAGGGGGTGTGGGGGAAGCTACATCTTACTCACCGGATCTGCAGCTTCTGTATGTTCTGAGTCATAGCTACTGGCTGCACTGACAATGGCAAGGGGTTTTAATAAGCTTTCTGTCCTCATTTGTACAGTCAGAGGGGGTGCAGCGAAGACAGGGACAGAGATGGGATTGTGCAACAAGACATTAAATTGGCCCGTTGGTTTTCCTTGCTGGGGATAATAGTATGGAGGAGCCCAACTTTATAGTCTCAGGCCCCAGCAAGAGTTCTGGGAGGTAGAAATTTGGAATGAGAAATAAAAGGAGGTTGGGGGAAGAGGAGGCCAGTTAGCTCTTTAGTGGAAGAAATCCCCATTTATGACCATTTGATGTGCAGACTGCAGGACAGCTGTGTTCCTCTGTACAACTTCGTGTTAGCATTGCTTTACATGAAAGAGGCACAGAAGCAGATTTCTCCTCAAGCTTTGGATTTGGCAAATGAGTGTTTCCCAGTGGTGCCGGTGCCTGTCACCTTGCAAGGGGAGGTCACAGAGAAGGTCACCCTGTGTGAATTCAGCTCCCTCCTTTCATCTTTTTAGATGAAGGAGTAAAAAAATAAGCGAAAGATGTGAGAGGGGAAGAGTTAGGTATCTTTTGATATTTGCTAGCTATGTGCCTGCCATGAAAAAGTCAGTGCTTGTTAACAGTTCCTACATGGTGGGATGTGGCACACCACACTCCTCACCCCGCACACAGAAGAGGAAATTGCTGATAACTGTGATAGTTTGCTGTTGGGGCTACCTCCCTCCAGTTATCTAAACTGTTATAAAATATATCAAGGTGAAGAAAGGCCCCCTTTCATTTCAGTTGCATGCTAAATACCGCTCTGCTTCCTGTGCTCCAACATTATCTGTTGCTGCTCTGCACTAGTAAGTTGCCTCCAAGTTCTCACCCTGAAGTAGTTGTATTTCAGCACTGAGTACAGCACTTCGTAACATGTGAAGGGCCACATGCCCTACACTCCCACAGCCAGAAATCTCCAATGGAGTTTATTTTAAAGCAGTTCCTATCTGTATGTTTGTAGATGGCTTTGGGTACCATCTGGGAAAAATTGTTCTTTGTTAAATTCCCCTTTATTCCCCTTGGGATATGTATTTAAGGCCGGCGATGCTGAAGGATGTACTGAGGGCTGTAAAAGCAGCTTGAAGTGAAGATGTAGGAGGAAAAGTACTCAAGCTGTTTTTCTGCTTTTGCAATTGAAAGGAAACTCATGATATAGCAAATTTTAAATGGCACAAGAAATTCTGCTGTCTACTTCAACATGGCACTATTAGGCCAGCAACAGGGGGAGCAGCTGCTCAGGCATTGTATAATTGACATCACTGGTAACGACCTTGGATTCATAATTAGGGTTCATGAGGATCGGGGAGGGAAAGAAAAAAAAAAGAAGAAAAAGAAAACCCACCCTTAAGAAAGGTCACAAACAACCGTATGAGTGAGCACATCGGAACGCAATGAAGGCTGACAAACCCTGCCCGTCCCGGAGCCCCACAGGGGGTGAGATGTGGGCGCTTGCGCTGGGAGAGGTTCCAGCTCTCTCTTGTTGATACTGAGCAGTTGACCAGAAATGCTGACATTTTAGGAGGAGGCCAGGGAAGTTTAGGTTCGAACACACTGCTGCAAAATAATGTGGTTTTATCCTGGGAACGAATGAGCGGGTTCATGCCAGTCACACTGAGGCACAGACGGCCCGCTGCCTCCAGATATAATCAGTGCTTAAAAACACCCATGCAAGCATGCACTGCAAATGGATACCTCCTTTATCATATGTGTTTGAGAGATCAGAGTTTGATTGCCACCCGAAACTGGGCGCCGCAGCTTTCTTTCCCCACTCAGCAGCTCGTTTGGTTATGACCCTGTGTCCTTCCATGACTCCCGTATAAGCTCTATCCATTTCTCTTTCTAGCAAAAATACATTTCAGGAAGTTCCATAATTGCACGTGTCTATATGGTGAGGCTTGGCATGCAAAACCTGATGTGAGGTCAGCTGCTTTTTCTTCCCTTTAACTTACCATGTTTAAATTGGGTTCCCCCAGAGATTCAAAAAACACATCCAGCTGGGTCACGCTGTAGCTTCGAATCACAACTTTTGTCACACAGGGAAGTAAAATACATTGAGCTTTCTGCTGCAAGTGGCCTTGACCAAAACTCCACGGTATTCCTGTGCGTAGAGAAGTGGCCATTCAATTTACATTGAATTTGCCCAGAGCTGCCAGTAGCCACAAGCCTGTGATGGATGTGGCCATGCTCGGCATGTACAGTACTAGAATGCTCTGGACTTTGCTCTGTTTAGACTGAGGACCCAGTGGCCACTCATGGAAGGGACTTTGATTTCCTTTAACAAATAATGTTTGAGTGTGTTTGAGAAACACCAGTCATGCTTTGGCAGCTACTGAAACCTGATGCATAAGAAAGGTAAAGCTGGATGAGCACAGCTTTCTTCCAATTTGTGTTGTGTTCCCAGAGGGGGCTGTGTACCTTTTTTGCTATGGGGTCAGAGGTCTGAACCTTTCCCTTTCAGAGCTGAAATCCCATTAAATGGCTGCTTTCATGAGGCCAGGTCATCAGAAGGCCTCTGATACCTTGTGAAAGATGGATCCTGTCAAGCTAAACTTGGGATTATTTGTGATGAAATTAAAAATAAGGTCAATAAAGATACTTGTGGTTTGAGACTCATGAAAAATATTTGTCTTGGTACTCATAACACTTAAACTAGAATGATTCAAAATCAATGTGGCAGAGTGAAAGGATTAAACATTGGCTTGGAAGCACATCTCAAAACGTCATTGTAAACAGGAAATCAGGACTGAGTGGGAGTATTTCTCGTGGGGTCTCTGAGATTGCTTTGTGGCCCCAAATAAGCATCTGCTTTAAAAGCAGCCAAGCAGAAAACGAGTCAGTGGTCGGCATGGCACACGGCACAAAGCTCAGTCAGGGACGGACAGCAACCTGGGACCCGCTCCGTGAGCTGGGAGGCTGAAACGCTGCTCTTCCCGGAGCCCAGATAGGAAAGGTCTGGCTGCAGCCAGCTCCCTTCTGCTGCAGCCATTTGCACATCGCTGCCGGTGCGGTCCAAGAGCACATGCTCCTCCAGGGGAAGGAGGAGAAACAGTGATAAAATATTTGAACTGCAGCTGTCCCTTATGAGAAGTGTATTAATTAAATAGAAAACTGTCAGGGTGCCAGGGTTCCTGTCTGGAAAGCCAGTCTGTATTAGAAGAAGAGTCACTGGTATGAGGATGGGCCTTACCAGTTTTGGGTGAGATTGCACTAGGGAAGAAGTTGAAATTAAGAAGAGAAGTTGCTCATGGCATGTGAAGAATGAGGCTGCTGTGGGCAGGATGCCTTGAGGTCCCTGACCTCCTAGTCAGGAGAAAGGTCCCTTTTTTGACTCTGGCACATGCCTGGATTCAGAAAAAAAAGGGGTTCGCTCCAACCAAACTTCCAGTTATTTTCCCTGCAGCCTTTTCCCTGTGCCTATTGAAATGGGAGAGAAGACTGCTGCTCCTAGAGCGCTGCCTTCCCCTGCTGCTGAGTTTTCCTGTTTACTCTCGGCACAGAGTGGACTGGTGGAGCTGAGGCTGGGACTTGGACAGAGGAGCAGCAGCTAAATGTGGCGTCTGAAAGAATAAACAATCAGGACTAAATACTGAGCAAGCTGTGGGGCTGAATTAATGCCATTCTTTGCAAGAAAGAAATGATCGTGGTATTCGCTTCCAGACCTGGATTTAAGTGTAGCTGGAAGGAAAGAGTTACAGGGCAGTGGGACCTCCTGCTCTAGATAAAACATAACAGTGCATCCAGAGCTCCCCAAAACACTCTTCCTTCAAAATTCATAGGTGAAACCAGCCATCCTCCTTGCTCTCTGCCAATGCAGGGGACTGGTTTAGCACTGGCATAGGTAACACTACTGTTTAAAGCCTGTTACAACTCCGTCACAGGGATGTCACAGTAGAGGGACAGCTCGGATTTGCTCATTTGAGAGCTGGGGCAACACTGAATGGGGTTATTTTGCGGGGACATAAGAGGCAACATGGCCATACATTGTTTGTGGAATTGTTGATTGGGTGGTCTTGACTGCGACAGTGATGTCCTGTGCACATCCTCTGCCCACTGATGGGGCCTTCTCCTGCCTCCGGGTGCTGGGTGGCTGCAGAGGAGCTGATGGAGGTGGTACAGGTGGCATCACCCCTTGCCTGTAGATGGTGGGGATCTCTCAGGTGTCGGCTGTGTTTCTGGGCCCTGTGAAGCTTGTCTTTTCTGGCTTTTCTTTTTTTTTCTTTCTTTTCTTTCTTTTCTTTTTTTCTTTCTTTTTTTTTTCTTTTTAAGGGCTTAGTTTTTAGTTTTGCTTTTAAAGGGTGAAGAAGGGAAAAAAACCAGCTTCAAGAAAAAAAAACAACCCAAAACCCAGCAGTTTGAGCTCCAGGAGCCAGATCTTAGCATGAGAACCCGACCCAGCATGGGGGAGGGCTGTGTCAGATCACTGTGCGCCCAAGGAACAAGAATTCGCTGCCTGCTGAAAAGCCACAGAGCTCAGACCCTTTTTGAAAGAGTAACATCTTTGATATAAAAAAAAAAAAACCCAACCAACCAACAACCCCAAACCACCCAGCCAATAAAAAGCCTCAGACATACAGGATCCCATTCATGGTGGGAGGGATTTAGTGGAAGTATTTTCCTTCTTTAAGGTTTGGCACAGCCTTAAAGGAGTCTCTTTAAAAGCTTCCAGAGCCGATTATATTTTGGATTGTGTTTCAAATCGCCCTTCCCCCACCATGTTTGGTGGGTCCTCAAACAAGTTCCCAGAATAAATTAGACATAACGGTAGCTGGATATTATTTTTTTATTTTCTTTTCTTGAGGAGGAGGAAGGAATAAATGACACTAAATTCTGTAATGGAAAGAAAAAAGAGAAAAAATAAAAAGTGTGTATCGGAAACTGCTGCTGAGTGACTCATGCTGCCGGACAAACGGAACCTCACTCATCACTCCATCTTCATCCTCCTCCTCCTCCTCTGGTGAGAGAAAAAGTCTTGGAAAAATATCAGCTTCTCTTCCCCCCCACCTCTCTCCACCCCCCCCACCCCGCTTCTTCTCTCGTGGCATCCGTACACAGGGAAACAGTCCAAGCCACAGCAATGGCTTCATGTGCTTCTTGGGGCAGGCATATTTTTTTTTGTTGTTTTAATAGCCAAGTAGGAAAAGCCTCCGAGGTGACCTTGGAAAAATGTATGCACCAAAGGAAAAAAGTTGTGGAAGGGGAGTGGGGGCAGTGTTGGAGTCCTTGTGTGCTTTATGTTCAGAGGCTTTTTTTTTTTTT
>VZTU01011102.1:370915-431753 GCA_013400835.1 Zapornia atra
TGTTTGCTTTAGGTTCAGAGGCTTTTTTTTTTTTTTTGTTCCTCATAATGTTTTTCCAAATTTCCACTGAAATAAATTTGCAAGTTATTATATTATTTCTTTTTATGAGTGGGAAGAGAGGGGAGGATGCTCTGTGCGAAAGGCAGGACGCGTTGGGCACAATTCCGACTTAAATAAATGCTGCGTCATAAAAGTATCAAGGGTAGTGCAGGGGGAAGGGTGGGATGCAGAGAACTGCTCCGTCTCTCCTCTGTTTGGGAGAGTAATTAGCATTTTTATGAAGCAGATAAACTGTATACAAATCAAATATGGTTTTATTATCATAAAAATGGGGGGGGGGAATCTGTCTTCTTTTTTTTTTTTCCTTCTCTTCTCAAAACATCTTCTGCAAACACTTGGCACTGCCTGCCAGAACGCCACTTAAAATGCAGCTTTTTAGACTGCCAGCTCCAGCCAGCCCTGCTGCGGGCATGAGGGCTATTAGCCAGCAGCAGCCCCTTCCCAGCAAATGCCTTTGCTGCTGTAGGGACGTGGGCTTGAGTGGGTAGGCACTATGGCTGTCCTCCGCCTCAGAAAAGGTCTTGTCTAAGGAGATGGCATATTTTTCCAGGTTGCTAGCTCGTGTTTTTCATCAACAGGTTACTTCTCCCTCCACCCTGGCTTTTGAAATGAGTTGGATTTTGCATGGTATGAAAATGGACGGGGTGTAATATTCTGCTCTTGCATGTTTCTTGTGATTGTGGTCAGTCTCAAGCAGCCTCTTTGAGGGCTCCCCCTTTTCCTCCAAGTCTTCCCACCATGCCTCTTCCCTTCTTCCAGCATCATTTGGTGTCTCCAGCCCAGGTTGCCCATCACATGGTCTATGGAGCTGGAGGAGCTACCAGGATGTGGGATAGGAGCAGTGCCAAGAGCAGAGGGTAGCCTGTGACAGCAATTTGGGGTGGCCAGAAGTTATCTAAGGATCTTGGACAACAGCACTGGCCCACTTTGCCCAAGTAACATCTCATGGGGACACACAGAGGCAATGAGAGATGTCACTGGTGGCAGCAGCAGCAAGTCCCCAACCTGAATGGACCCTGTGGAGCTGATCCCTTGTGCTTCTTCCCTCATGCCCAGCTCCTCCCTGGGCTATCATAGTCCATGGCAGGATGCTTCAGAGCCGGCTGCTCACCTCATCCTTGTGCAACTCTGCACACATATGGGACACCAGCCAACCCCACTTCTACACCCAAATGCCTACAGGCAGACCAGAGAGAAGCACCCAGCTGCATTCCCCAGCTGAGGCCTGTGAGCAATTGCTGGACAATAAAGGGCTTCCAGCTGGACTGCATTAGCCATGGGTGGTGCTGCCGGGGAGAGGGCTGCAGGCAGCAGCAGCTCTACTTAAGGCAGTCTTTGCCAGCTGCCTCTGGGCTATCAGCCCTGGGAGTAGTTGTGCCAAGCTGGGACCCTGGGTGCCTGCCCGTGGGCTGAGGTTCCCTGGGAGAGCTGGACATGCATTGGAAAGGCCTTCCTGACTGTAAGTGCAAGGGTTCACCCTCCTTCCCTCCCCCACCTCTTCCTTTTCTTTCATTCCACAGGAAAGCAATCATAGTATCAAGTGTTTCCTAATAACTTTTTAGGCTGATGACTAATTTTTCAGCCATGCTGAATGAGGGCTAATAGTCAGATATTAAGCCCTGCTGTAAGATAGGTGTCCAAGTGAGAAAAGCATTAAGGAAGCTCTGTAGAAGAGGGAGGTGTTTGAAATATCCCAGTTCCAGGCAAGTCTCTGTTCAGAGCTTCTGCACCTGGGAGGCTGAAACCAAACTGTTGCCAGGTAGAAACCCATCAGAAAATGAGCTTTGGTGGAGTTGATATTTGTGGCCTTGCCTTGCTGGCAATGGGAGGGAGACTGAAGCAGTTTTCTCTTAAAACCCTCATCCTACCCTAGGGAATGATATTAGATTTCAGTCTAGGCTTTGCAGATGTGCCCCAAAAGAACTGGAGGGCTTGTGAAAAATGTGAGGAAGTTAGATGTGGGTTTGGATCCCAAAATTCCTGTTCCTAATGAGGAGCTATCTGAGTGCTGCTTCAGAGGCTTTCAGCCCTGAATTGCTAGATGGTTGCTGTGGTGTCCCTGTTTGTGGGGTGTACCATGGGCTCCCAGGCACTTTGGGCACAAACTTGCCTCTTTGGGGGAACATAAGCTCCAGGCAGACCTGTGTTGTACCTTCCCTGCTCTCCATCTCAGCCTTCTATGAAGATTTAGGATGTGGGGTGGGGAATGAGCAAGAACAGGATGAAATCAGCTCTCTGTGGAAAATCAGCTGACGTGCTCTATAAAATGCAGGTCTAGGTTTTGAACCTAGAATTTTCTTTAATAACAAACCAGGGTCAATGAATGTAAAGCCACATGCCGAGCCTTTTACTGTGTTAGTCATAGCTTGAATCCTTTATGTTCCCTCTTCTAATGGGAAGTGTTATCCAGCATGCCTTGCTCCAGTGTGGTCTTTGGAGGGTGTGGCGGTTAGTAATGATGGTGCCTGAATGCTGTTCCAGAGATCGCTGCTACAATTCACAGCAGATAATGGGAGCCACAGCCAGACAGATAATAGAACTGACTGAGATCCATTTATTGCTAAGAGACTGTCTGAATATTTGTACATAGCCCGAGCCACTCCACCCTCCTTCATCACATTTCCCAGGAAGGGGGGGAGGAACAAAACAAAACACAAGCCTAGGGCAGAATGGGAAGGAAGGGAGAGATTTGCAGGCTCTGATGCATTCATAGCTCTTGTTTTTTATGGCCCTTTTCATAACTGAGCCAGAGCAGTGTAGATTGCTAACGCATTTGCTGCCCTCCCATATGAGTGGAGGTATCAGACAACCATGGGGAACAAGTGGTGGTCTGGGATGGGAGCTGACCCCCAGCTAACATCTGATCACAAAGCCGTCTTCCCTTGCAGGACAGCCTGATGGAAGCCAAAGTTGGGGATAATGGAAGTAGCCAGGCTAAGAAAGCTTGACCTAATTTGGAGCAGCCCAGTCTATTGCCAATTGAAGTTTTCTTGGTTTTCACATGCTTGTTAAGCTGCTTAGGCCTTGCAGATTCTGACTGGAGGGGCAATTTGTGTGCCAAAATGTATATCTGTCATTCAAGTTACTTGGGTTTTTGGTGTTTGATTGACCTTCCAATCACCTTTCCCAGTCTGGGAAATGTTGGCAGCTTTTAGAAGCAGAAAAAAATGGTTGGGGGTTTTTTCTTGCTTTCCAGAGTATTTTGTGTGTGTGTGTAAAGTAAAATACCTGTGGCTTCTATTCCTGATGGTTGTCTTTCAAGATGGCCTATAGCTGTGATAGCCCCTCTCTGATGCCTTGTGCTGGCTCTGTCCGTTCAGTATTGGCTGTTTCTGGTGAGGAGCAAAGAACAAGCAATGGCAAAGTCCAACCCAGCAACAAAGCAACCTTGATGATGCTGCCTCTCCCTACTTCTTTTCAAGGTGGTGGACGGTAGAGGAGTTACCCTGTGGTGGCTCTAGCTCTGGGGAGGGACATGGTTTATGAGGTGGAGGAGAGCAGCTTTGCTGTAGTGAACTGATGGTCACTACCAGCTCCTCACAGCAAGCCTGGCCATGCTCATGGAGGAACTGAGACCCAGATGGAAGTGGACAATGTGCTGTAAGATAGTTCCCTACCTGCCTGCTGAACGATAACTGGCTGTCCTCTGCCTGGCTTGGTTTCCTGGCCCCCTCTGTCAGCACATGTTTGGATTCTGCCAGTAAGTAAATCCAGCCTTGCCCCCACCTTACCCTTTGCTTTGAAATGTTTTGTTTGTGGTGTTGAGCGCATGTCTGGAAGCCTGTGATCTGAGGCACTCATGGCTCCCAGATGTTAGAGCTGCTCAGCTGGTGTGGAGTCCTTGCCAAGCCAGTCTTCTGTGACCATTTATTTTTATGCTCCACTTTTTTTTTTTGCCTTCATCACTTAGATGCTAAGGCCTTTCCTTTACTGAACAGACAGTTCATTAGCAGGGCTTCTTTTTTCTGTGGCTCTTGGAGGTGACTGAAGTTGCTCTGTTCAGTAGTGATCTAGGTTAGACTTGTGCTGAGGAGGAAAGTTAATGCTGTTTTGATGTGCAAATGTGTTCAGGTGCAAGTCCTTTTTCATCCGCAGATCTGCATCATGTGCTGTCAGCTGGGGATAGCAAGCATGCAGGTGAAGGGCATGAAGTCTCTGATTACAAGCCAGGGCTCCTGGTCTCTGCTCTTGCCTTTGAACTGGTGCTTGACACTGGAAAACTAGAGTTGGCTTTCTCTGTCATTGGGAATGTGAGTTGCTTTGGGCAGGGCCTACCTCTGTGTGCTTGAGTGACTAGTTATGGCTGACAGAAATTGCTGTGATGGACAGTGAGCTTTTACACATCCCCCATTCAGAGGTGCAGCTATGGAAAGTTGCAAACCAGGCATTGGTGTGCTCACTCATCCCTGGATACAGCAGATATACAGTGCTAGGGATCCTGATCTCCCCTGTGGTACTCTATACGAGGGTGTGAGATGCAAGACCAGAAGTTCAAGCTTCCATTGTAGGCCTCTCCCCCCATCCCTTCTTTCACATTATCTTTAGAGGTCTAATACAAGGTATTCCACAAATCTGTAACATAGCTCTGCAAAATTCCCAGTACCTTGAGGAGATTAATGAAGGCATGTTGTTTTCCAGCTGGTTGGAAGATATTATCTTGGAGAGCCTTTCCTCTTGTGAGACTTCCTCTGGGAGGTTATGTAGAGTAAGTCTTCTGCTAGCAGCAAATACTGGCCTTGAAGCATTTCCCGAAGCTGTTGTGGAAGGAGGAGGGATGGGATTTCTCCTCCTTATGGAGATTAAATGCTGCTCAGATGGCCCTTGCAGCTGGAAGATCCCACCAAAGATCTGGGAAGACAGTGGGTTTTATTTGGTCAGGTTTAACAGGGTAGACATTAAGAAAACTGGAATCATAAGAAACATTTGTTCATTACAAAACAAGACACAGGTAAGTTCCAGGTTGGATTTGAGTCTTCTAAAATGTTCTGTTCCTGTAATGGAAATCTGTAGTTTAGGTAGTGGGAACTCCCTGACTTCCAAGATTGATTTTATTGCATTCCTTAATGTACAGTTTGACTTATCAAAAGTCCTTTGGATTTCTCACAACTCTTAGTTTTAGGTTGAACAGGCATACGTGTTAAGAGAGAAGGAATGTCTTGAACTGTGCTCAAAAACAATGACTATATAGTTCAAGTATTGCTTTAGGGAAAGGAATTTATGTCCCAGAGGAATGAGTTCTAGCAACTCCAGCGTTGACTCTGTGCATGACAAAGTATTACTAAGATGTTTTTCAAAGGCTGTGCTGAGGCTCTCTGGAGACTGGCCCTTTCCTTACCATCTTGCAGAATGATGGTGGCCAAAATTTTTCCATACTAGGAGCTGGTCAGTGGTCAGTCTTTACCACAGCATCTGCATGAAATTATTGTGACTTGTGCTCCCAAATCACTGAGGCATTTTGGAGAGTTTCCTGTTAGGCACTTAAATCTAGGCTCAGGAGGAGCTTTAAGGGAAGAAAAAAGAACAACCCTATTTGCTTTAAAGTTTAGGACCTGGTGGAGATTGAGGCTGCCAAACCCTCAAGCTGATGGCTGGAGCTCAGACTCTGCTTTCTTGAGTGATCAGGAAGACCAGAGCTCTAACTGCAGTTGTGGATACAAATAAGTTGTGGACCACAGGCAAATTCTTGTGCCTTGCTTTTGTCCCTTGAAGAATGGGTGAACTGGTTCTTAAGAGATGCAGCTGGCCCATCCTGCATGTGAAAGACTGTCAGGATTTCTGTCCCCTACCTGCTCCTGTGGCAATCCTTTTATTGTCAGATTCTGAGTTCCTCAAACAAGTGAGAGGAAAGGTGCCGGGGTAAGTGGAGGGCATCTTCCCATGAGGTCTGTAGTTCAACCCTAAAGTAACATGAAACAAACACAAGATTAGATTTTTCTGTCAAATGTGTGATTTATTTTAACACTGGTAGATGTGCTGAAATCCTTCTTTGTGCAAGAGTTCCGTTCTTGGACTATATGTTGCCTTGACTCACCCTGTATAGTCAATATATGCTGTTACAAGAGCAAAGTGAGTGTTGGCATCACCATCACAAATACAGAACCTGGACGGGATCCTAGTCTAGGATCAAAGCCTGTCTGAGTGGTCCCATCATGGAACCCTCCTGTATACCAGTATTCTGAGGTCATGAAATTTGTCTGTGGTTCTTGTCCAGATTTGGCCCCCAGCTGAAAAACTACAGTGAGGGTCTCTTATTACAAGCTTGGTTGACCAGCTACTAACTCTAAAGAAAGCCTAGGACAAGGAAAATCCTGCTAGCTAGGAAATATCCCGGGGTGGGAAAGGAACTTTTCAGAGCGGAATTTCAGATCCTTAGGTTGTGTTAATGGACCTAGTTCCATGTTTTGGGGAACTGCATGCTTGAAAACAAACTCTAGTTTAAAGAGAAAGAATTTAGTCATGGTAGCTTAAATTCTCCTTTTTTTTTGAACCATGTGAAATGTCAGGAGAACAGGAAGCTCTCCCGGGGGTAATCCCATCTGAGACTCTAGCTGCCTCTGAATTAACAAAGTCCCCAAGTAGTCTGATACCACAGGATGCAGATGTTTTAGTTCTGGCAAGTAACATGAAACTGCAGGCCAAGATTATGCAAAAACTTTCTTTTTTTTTTTGTTCATACACGTTGCTCTTTAAAGAAAAAAATAAATGCTTACCCAGACTATCAGCCCTGTTTAGAAATGTGAATGGGTGTATGTTCTCCTGCTGGCTGGGTAATTTGGTAGATGTTAGCACAATGTAAATACAGTACAAATAGAGTTTGGCATGGTGTTTATAAGGACATATGGGAACTATCATTTTTATGCAACCTAGTACTGGCTTTAGTGCTTCTGAAGGGCTTCTGCTTTGATTGTGTGTGAGCTCAACTATAATGGGAATTAATTATGAAGAGGAGCAAAATGTGTATGTCTTGTAAACATGGCAACACTGGAAGACAAATAGATGGGTAAATGCTGTTCAAAGCCAACACCAAAAAAACCACGTCTAAGGTCAGATGGTAAAATCTTTGAAATGAAGGACTGAGTACTGCTCCTCCTGATCACAGGAAGATTGGCGTGTATTGGCTTGTCATGCCATAGGGAGAACAATCACTGAGACCTCTTCTGGCCGTGAAGAGAGGAGGTTTGCCAGCTACAGATCCTACAGTGAGCCTGCATGTTAACTGCTTGTGATTTGCTTGTGTGGCAGAAATGTTGGACATCTGTTGCCAGCCAGAAAAAAAGCAATCTAGGAATGTGAGTATGAAATGCACTGCCTGAATCAATGAAAGTTGCCATGATCTTAATTTATTGCATATGGGATGTTTAGGCCAGCAGGATCTTCCTGCCCTTTGCTGATATAACATGTTGCAGAGCATCTCTCTCTATGCCACAACAAATAGATGAGTGTATGTATGCAAGGCAAAATGCCAGCAAAGGCTTCCTGGTGCTGCCTGGAGCGTGTTTGCCAGGACACAATGGCTAGGTGACACTGGGGATGTACCAGACCCCAAAATAGGGATGGATGAGAAGAGAAACAAAAGTTATTTACATAATGGATGCTGCAATCTGACTTGGAGGAGATTCCTTCCTGTCACTAAATCTGACAATTGGCCTAACATTGCATGGGTGAGGGAAACCAAACCGACTAGCAAATAGGAGGTTTCTTAGTGCTGGGAGGAATTTGAGCACCTCCACCTTCCTCTGCTGTTTCTGTCCAAGGTGAAGTGCTTTTGGTGAGCCAGAGGGAGGAACAAACCCTTTTCTCATCGCCCCTACTGCAACTGGAGCAAGTTAGAAAAGTCCATCATTCTGTCTTTTCCTGCAAGGGACAAGAGAGCATCATTAGGAAGGGTGACAACACAGGGTTTTCATTAGGCAAAAGGAAGGCTTTGTGCAAAGCCAAGTTACTTTCATTGCTATGGAGGCTTCATGGCACTCTACTTCTCGGGTGTGGGCTCAGTCTCCCCATTGAAACTTGTTTATTCCAGAGCTCAGTAGGTTTCTGGGAAGTGCTGTAATAGCTGGAAGGAGGTCCCATGGAGAGGGTGGATTCTCTTGGACACATGCTGTTTAACAATGCCACTGTCTGCAGAGGAACAGAAAACACACAATGCAAAATCCCTGCTGTAAACCATGCAGTGTGCACAAACACCACAATATGAATAGCCACTCAGAGGGCGGCTAGTGCCAAGCAGCTTTGCTGCTATTGTTTATTGCGGCAAAGGAACTAGAACCAGCTCTTCAAAACAGGCCAATGTTGCCCATTTGTGATGGGTTAATGGCTTCTGCAACTGAAACTGAGCTATAATGGTTCCTGGTGAAATGGGGGAAACATCTGTAGAAAGCAAGTTTGGAAGCAACGAGACTGGCAATGACTTAATTTCATTTTATTCTGACATCTCGGGCAGGGAGAGCGAAGGGCCCTGTTTGGATGGCCATTGTGATTGCATGCAATAGAAGCTGAGGGGTTGTCTCATCTGAGGACTGCTTGTCTGAGCACTGGGCAAAAGTGGCAGGTGAAAGCTGTTGGACTGGTGGGAGCCAATTGCAGCTGGAGTGGCTCTGCAGAGTAAACCTGATGGGAGGTGGGAATATAACATCAGTGCTACCTGCAGTTACAGGGATATTTTACTTTGGATTAGCCCTCCTTTGGAGGACCAGTCCTTAGGATTGGATGGTGGTGGTTGAAGTGTGTTTGGTGTGCTCTGGCATGTATCTCCTAGCTTAGCTTCAGTTTAAAGGAGTCCAGATTGTATCCTCCAAGATCATTCTGTGATGTGAACCAAAGTGCAGCAAGTGGGGACAAGTGGGAGATCTGCTTCTAAAGTACCCTGTTTATCCGAATTGTGATGCATGTTAATGTATGTCTGAAGAGGTGTGTAGTTCCAGAAGCATGCTGGCTGCATATCTGTAAGGCCCAAGAACATGTGTTTGGGCTTGAGAGAGTGTAGGGTGCCTTGATCCTGCCAGTTGTCTCTTTGTGTGTGTTTATGCTTTACATGTAGGTCACTTGAGAGAAGATTGTTTTACTCTTCTGTCCACAAGTTCTGGGGAATCTGTGGTATTTGGAAAGCAGCTCCTTGAGCCTTTGAGGTGGTCACTAATGCTTATATGCAGATTCTACAGGAGGATTCCAGCTCTTAAGTGGTGAGCCTGTGCATACTCAGTGCCTAGGTGGTGGTGGCGGCTCGCACTTACCCCGTACTCATCCATCCCCATCATTTGCAAGGTCACTTCATGCCTAGGGGAGAAGCAGCAACTGCTGCTGTGTCTGAGTGTATTGAAGACAAGGGCTTTCCCCAGAGGAGCCTGGTCACTCTAAAATAAGATAAACACCACCTATGCTAATTGCAGTGGAAAACTGAGAGCAGCTTGTACCAGGCTGATGTGTGCAGTCCCTGAGTAGGGATTCAGCAGAGCAGCTGGGGTCCAGGAGGGCTCTGGAAAAAAAGAAATGCTTGGGAGTGAACAGCATATTCTGCACTTGGGAGGTAGCTTCCAGGTGTGAGGGTTTTTTGAGATGTACTTTAGGAGTTGCTGGGGCATCTGTGAGACTGTAAGCTATCTTGTATTCACAAATGCATCCAGTGGTGAAGATCTGGTCTGTTGGCCCTCACTCTCTTTCATGAGTTCTTATTTGTTTTCCCCTAACCTGCTGAACAGGGCATGTGATGTGTCTGGGACACAGAGCTGGATGGGGCCTTGGTGTTGGCCTGTATGTAGGTGAAGAGTGACAGGTTGGACTTTCAGAACCTCCTGCTCCAGCTAGTGACATCTTCAGCAAAGAACAGCCACTAAAGGGACAGGTGAATGAATCACAGTGCTTTTCCCTGAACAGCAGTGATGTAGCCCAGCCCTTCTGCATCAGTGAGTAGTAAATAGTGTGGTGACTTCCAGCAGAGACAGGTCCTAAACTTGGCTGTAAGAACCTCTCAAGTCATATAACTTGAAGCTCTTCTCCCTAGCAGCAGGCATTGTAATGATTAAAGCTCTGAGAGTAAAGAGAAAAGCCTGCTGCTGCAGCAAGTGATTGGAGCTATTCCTTAGGTCAGACATTTACAACCTGGTGCAGGATTTCACTTTTGCCAGAGTCCCATTGAGTGTTATCCCAAGGCACACAAATACCATCCAGTTACTGCCAGAGTTCGTGCCATTCTTGCCAAACCATGTCTGTATTGGCTTTGTTGCAAACCAAGTCCTGAAATGAAAAAAAAAAAACATTAGGACCCTTTTGGGTCTGATTTACAAGCATAGGAATCCATTCTGTTTGTCCTGCAAGCTCTCCAGCAATGAAGAAAGCAAACACCAGCCTGGAAATAGCTTGTCTTGATTCTTCTGTCTTTCTAGAGTGCAGACAAATATCTCTTGCCTTGCTGCAGTTGTGCTCAGAGCTTGCTATAAAGGACAACCATCAATATATTTCAAGAAAGCCATGGTAAGACAATGTACCTTTTGAAATCGTGCTAGACAAGCTTTTGAAAGCTCAAGAACTAAAGGGGTCTGGCAGAATGAAAGAAAAAAAAATCCGTGAAGGGTTACCAAGTTCTAGTTATTTTAGGAGAGAGATTTCCAAGTCATCCTTTTAGGTCCCCCTTCACTGAGTTATTAAGCATGCCTGACAGCCTGCTGTACAGAATACCTTGCAGAATTAGGGAAATTTTATCTCTTCTCAAACACCAGGGAGGTGAGACATATGGAGACTAAAATCCACATCCTCAAAGGGATGTAGATTTGTAATTTACACTGGAAGCTGGTGGAGATAGCAGGATTTCCCTAGGGTTAGGGTTAAGCTGATTGGCTTTTCTGGTATATAGGCATGTAATTGATTATCTTGGAAGCTCTGGGTCTAAGCACTTTCCTTAGATCATGGCTGTAGGGGAGGATGAAAATGAGCTGGTGTCTCCTGAGCCACGCCTGAGTCAGTGCTGCTGCCCATGATGGTGTTTCATACCCTTGCCTTGGAAATGGCTGATCTAAGCTCTGTGGTAGCCAGGTGGGAAAAGGCTCTGATTTTGGTGAAGTTATTACCAGCCTATCCTTTCAGACTCAAAACACAAGACCCTTCTCTCTTTCATTTTTTTTCCCTGTTATTGCCTCTTTTTCAGCTGTGCAGTTTGGAGAGCCTGGGCCAGCCTTGCCTCTCCTTGCCTAACCTCTCACAAACAGCCACGAATTTTTGAAAAGAGCCCTGGCTTGCCCTGCCAGCACTCCTTAATTTTTTGCCTTTCCTCCCTGCAAGCAGCACTGAAGCAATGCTTTGCTATTCTCCAGGAGGAGGGGAAAGAAAAAAAAAAGAAAATAATAAGGAAAAAACTTTAAAAAATAAAAAAGTAGGTCATGGTGTCATGCAAGGCAGCTGAGCCAGGCGAACGGAGCAAAGAACTGTCGGATGGGAGAAGATGAATGACCAGCTGTGCGGGATAAACAGGGATGCAGGAGCTGATGGGGGGAGCGCGGCGGCGGCAGGTGGAGGCGCCCGGCGCTGCCCGGGGCGGGCGGGGAGCGGAGCCGCGGGCTCCCGCTGCGGCTGGTCCATGCGCCCTCTCCCGGCACAGGTGAGTCTTACTCCTCCCCCCCGCTCCCCCTCTGGAAAAGCTCTCCTTGCTCTTGCGAGCACTGGTGGTGTGCCGTCTCTGTGACTTCTTTTCCTCCGTGGTTTTCTTCCCCTCCCTCCCCTACAGTTCAGCCCAAATGCTCAACGCAGAAAGCATGAGACACGCATGGAAAATTACTCTCAGCAGTCCAAAAAATCCTTGGTTGCAAAGAGCTTTATTTTTTTTTACCCCTTGGACTTTACAGATTTATGAGTCCCCTGTTCTATTTCACTTGTGTTTTTTGGTTGGTTTTTTTTTTTAGAATTAACATACGAAAAAGGAGGAGGTTTTATGCCCTCCAGCTCTCTTGACTCTCAACCAGCATTACTCACTGGGCTTGGAATAGATCTGTTTGAAAGATGGTCTCAAGCCTGGCCTTATCTTTGAGGCAGGATTTCAAGCCACAGTAGTGTTTAAAGATAGAGATTCAGGTCTGGAGATGTGGCTTACCCCTGTAAGCACCCCTTAACTTAGGGTGCTGTGTATGCTGTGGTATGGATGGTGATCTCTGCTTGTCTAATTTAAGATTTTAATCTTTAAAAAAAAAAGAGGGGCTGGGAAACCTCAAAAGACAAAAGTGTTTTGAAGCAATGCCTACTGAGAGAGTTGGGGGTGCTAATTTTCTTGCTGTATTCCTGTAGGCACAGTGATTGGTTTTGGTTTTCACCAGTTCATGGTACTGCTGTTGTCAGTTAAGACAAATTCACTTTGGATTTGTCCTGGGCCAACACAGGCTGTGGGGCTCCCAGAGTCCATCAATGCACATGCAGCAAGGCTGGTCACCAGGTCAAAACTGCCAGCCTCCCAAGAGGGATGTTAGCACTCTTGGAGGAAGTAACCCTGGATTAAGGAAGACTCAAACTGTTGAAGCCTAGAAATGAAGGTCCTCTTTAAATTTGGAAAGCTTGATTCTCCAGTCCTGTTCATAGGAAATCAAAGCTTTTACTGGAGGGCCAATGCTTAAATCCTGACCTTAACTTCTGTCCTCTGACTGCAAAAGCCTCTTTGACAGCTTGGAGCAAACCTTCCCTTGTGCTCAGGGTGGAGGAATCTAGCTGTCAAATTTTGAGAGCTGGGATCCTCTTGTTTTTTTCCCTCTTTCCAGGTTGCAAAGCTGGGCAGCCTTCTGACCCTGTCAAAATCTGCTGCCTGAGATGCACTGAAAGTAGTATTAAAATCCTGTGTCCAAAGGATTCTCAGAACCTCCATGTTTTCCTGCTCTTCAGCCAGTTTACTTCTCTATATGCTTGGAAATGCTGGCCAGTGTTGGAAGCTGCATTCTCCAGTCTAACCAGAGTTGTTTTCTGCTGGCTTTATGGAAGAGACTTTAAGGTTAGTTTTTAAATATTTCTGCCTGGAAAGAAGGGTTCAGGAGGATGGCATTAGTTAATATGCACAGGTCAGATCTGCAGGTAGCCTGTATCTGCTGGTTGAGCTGAACCGTGGCATGCAGAAAGCTCTCCTGTCCAGGGTGAGAGCCTCAGTAGTGCCAAGGGCCAATTACCTCTTCTCTGTTAAAAATAAGTGTCCTGGTTACTGTTTGAACTGGCTGGCTTAAAATTACAGCTTTAGCCTGTGCTTTTCAAAGACCTTAGTTCCAAGGATCTCTGAATACTGTGCGGGCATTAACAAGTGTTGATGCCCCTAGAAGGCTGCTTGGTGAGTAGGAAGGGGGGCAAAAGAGGTGAGGGGATGTGGCTGCCCATCTCTGTCCCTGTGCCGGAGCTCATGGCTTCTGCTGCCACGCTTTGTGCATGCAACAACTCTGTGCCTTCCCTCACAATGGTGCTGTTTGTTACCAGCCTGATTTATTAGAGGAAACTGAATCAGCACATGGTGCTCACCTATGTAGGCTACTGTTGGCTCTCCTACCCACTAGGTGTGAGCTCAGAAAATAGTTTGAAACAGGAGCATAAAATTGACTTTGAAATGCATTAGCTCAGCTGGAGTTTCCAGAATCTGTGTATTTTGCAAGCAGAATATCCCAACTTTCAACTTGCAGTATTTAGAAGCACAATATGGTTATGTGGCTGTTCCAGCCCTAGTGAGACTAGGAGATGGGAATGGGAGCCTCTTGGAAGCAGCAGTAGATTAAATTCTATCAAACCACAGGTAGTGTTTATATTGCTTCGCTGAAGTTCTGTAGGTCTTGTATTGAGCTGTCCCAAATTATTTCTAAGGTCATAAATCCAATCAGAATACTGAAAGGGTATTACTCAGAGCCAAGAGTTGTTTTAATGCTTGCTTAAGTACCTCCAATTATTAATCAAATATGTTTACAAGGCTGACCAATGCCACTTTTTGTTTCTAATCTGTTCCTGGGGATCAGGAGTTATCCTGATATTCAGGGTTTGAGTGTTTTGTAGGGTTCTTCTGCCAATTCAGGTCTCTACTCATTTCTTTCTTCCCTTTCTCCTTCAATATTAGGAGTTGCAACAAAGCCTGCTGTCAATTGTTGGATTGGATTCTAAATACCAACCAGCATCCAAATTTTGCAATTGGTTGCATTTATTACAATGGGTGGAACTAATTTTCTGGATCCAAGTACAATTAGATGAATCGAGATTATAACTGGGTGTTGCACACACAAATTAAGTTTATTTCCCTTTATCTTCTAGCTCTGTTGAATAGCAATAGTCCAGTACTAGGATTTCCTGTTCAAAAATCTATCACAAGCCACCTCAAAAGGTCAGTGAAGCCTCTAAAGAAGGGATATGACAGCCTGTGAGGGAACAGCATGCCTTCTCAGGCTTTCAGAACTGAAGTGGTGGAATAAAATGGGAATACATGCTTTGGGGAACTTGCAAGCAAGCCTATTTCTTAAAATTTTTTTTTACCTAATACACTAGCTCTTGTATTTCAACCCACACTGGTTTGCTTTGACTGTTTCATCTCTGCCTGTTGTGAAGCACACAGCCATGATTTTGTGCATTTATTTCTCTAGACAGCAGCTTACCCATTGCTTTGTCCTGTGGGTCCTGTGTAGAACCTTGTCAGTGTTGGGATGACTGAGGCAGCTACTTCCAGGCTGATGTATTAAAAACAAAAGGCTGCCTAATATCTGCAGTGAGTCTGGGTTTGGTGCTTTCCCTCCTGAGAGATGGCTCCTTTGTTTTCTGGTTTGCGCTGGGGTTGTTGACAATGCTGCTGTCTCTGTAGCATGAAGAAGAGCTTAACTCTGTTCCAATAGCATCACTGTTTCAGTGTGAAGCTGAAATTGAGTTCCCTGGACCTTTTAGCTTAGTTTCTGCCCTGCTAAAATAAAACCCCAAGCTCACGAGTGACCCTATGGTGAGACCGAATGACTTGTTTGCTTTTTGGGGCTGATTCATAAAACAGACCCATAGGGTAACAGCCAGAAGTACATGCTATTCATAATAATGCCTCCAGAGAATACTCATTATTTTCTCTTTTCCAATGGTATTATGAGCCTTCAGTGTACTTAGGTGAAGAAAAAGACCTAGCACAGGTAAGTCAGAGTGCAGGTAAGTCAATGAAAGGTTGAAGTGAGTTTTTCCTCTTAAACAAATGACTTCTAATGAAACTCCCTTTAAATTAGAATTCTCTTTAACATCCCTCACTGTAGTTTTGAAGAGTTTTGCCTGCTTGCTCTGAATTTTGAAGTACAGGAGATAGTAACTGGAGTTGCTACATAGGTGCAGAAGAATGAACAATTCGTAGACTTGTGAGGAACTATAAGTACTCCTGTAACATCAGGAGTGTCAGCTGTATTTTTTTCACTCTACACAGTCCTGGGGAAACAGCTGGAGCATTGTCTACAATTTGCTGGGCACATTTCAGGGAGGATGTAGACAATAGGGAGATGTCAAAGGAGAACAAGGAGAATAATTGTAGATCTTGAAATCATAACCTCAAAACAAGGGCTGGGAGGAAGTTGACTGAAGCAGAATTAAAATAAGTTGGCTTGCTTTTTTTTTTTGTTTAGAGGTGGTGAGCAATTGTATTTATGCATCAGAATTTTAAAAATATATAAAGACCCATGCAGTGGGGTGGAGAAGGGAGAAGATGGTGTTCTCCATAGCAATGGGGATAGGACGGGGAATAATGCACTTAAATTGTAACAAGGAAGAGTCAGGTTGGACACTCTAGTGGTAAAGGTATTCCAAGCAGCAGTTTGGAGTATCTGGGAATGTGATGGTGTTCCTGGTCACTAGAGGTTTTGAAGACTCTTAGCCAAACATGTTAAAAATAATGTACCTCATACTCAGCTACCATAAGTGCAGTGTTTGCTTAAGATGCTTTCTAATAACTGTCTAATGCATCCTTCAAACTTTTTCAGTTGTGGGAAACTTGTCCACAGTATCTTTGTAACCCTTAAGCCTTAGAACACAAAAACCACTTTGTTTTAAGCTAAACTGCATCCTCTATTTACTTCAGTAAATTTTGGATTGTGCTTGCTGGTATCCCAGAGGCAGTAAACCAGGCAAAGATGCCTGAGGAGTTGATGCTGAAGACCTGAGCTGAGAAACATGATTCCAAAGCATGTGAGGGGGAGCTTAGTCAAAATGGTGCTTAGCCCACAGTGACCCCAGTGGGAAATGTTAGCTGGTTTTCCCAACACTGGTGCTTATTAGACCATGAAATATTTTTCTCTGGGAGATACTCAGAAGTCAATTGGACAAAGTGCTGGAAAATGCAGGGTCCTGTACGCTTTGGAGACAAGAAGTTCCACAAAGCCAGGGCATCTGCTCTGGGTTTGGTTTCCTATTTTGTCACTGATTTATTGTATACCTGAGTGGGTTTTTTGAGAGCTACTCTTGGGAAGAGCAAGTAATACTGAAATACTCTGACTAGAAGGTCTGGAGTGGCGAAGACCTAGTTCTACTCTCGCTTTCTAGTTTCAAGCCAGTGTTTTGGATATACTGTATGTGTGCACTTCAGCAACAGTAGTGCTAAAGCACTAGACTTAAGCACATAAATATCTGTATTTGGAAATTGGTGGTTAAAGTCTATAACAAAACTGTGGGTCATCAATTAGTCTCAGGTTTTCAGTAACCTGCTTATGTCTGTTGACTCCTTGCTGTCTTGCTTTTAGAAGGTAGTGTGACATTTGTAGCAGCTGTATGTGGAGTTATCTCCTTCCCACTGCCATAGAAAAGGCAGCAGTGTAATGAGAACGGTGTCTCTTCTTGCATAGTGGCATAATGTAGGTCTCATTCTTAGTTACTCTGAAGTTAGTAATTCCTGGTCTCTTGCATTACATGTAGAAGTATCTCTTCAGGAACTTACCCAGAGCCCTGCTCCAAGAGCATTTTTCCAAGTGGCACAGTAGGCATGCAGTCTGGTATCATCTGGCTCCATGTTTTATGTTTTTCAGGTAGCAGGTTAAAGTTGGTTGGGTTTTTTATTACTCTCATGTAGAATACTGTGCTCTGAAGTGCACTGTATTGATTATTGTCATGGCTAGCTAAGCAGCACCAGTTACTTTGTTGTTGATATATTCTTTCCAGGGCTGCAGGCTTGCCTCCTCTCTTCTGACTGTGTGCACCAAAGAGTATTTGAACTCTGAAGATGTCTAAGCAGGAGTCTAGATACTTGTATCAAGAAGGATTGCTCTAACACTCTAAGTACTCCTAAAATAGTTGCTAAGATTTGGAGGTCAGAATTTGAGCTGACGGTAGGACTACTTTTGCATATGGCTGGGGATAAAATGTGAACAGATCTGAAGGGACTTCAAAAAAAGCAGAAAAATTACATAACCTGGTTTATTCTGGTGTTCCCATTTGGGAAAGGCAAAGCCATGGGACCCACCAGAGAACCCTTTTCTGTTTGCTAGGTTTGCAAATCCAGTACTTCTGGGTATTTAATCTCTTTGCTTGGTTTTGGCTGTCTTGAAAGCATAATCTCAAAATAAGGAGGGGTAAAGGATTGATCCTATCCTAGCTTCTTACAGCTTCATTAGATTCTGGTTTGGGTCTAATTAGTCCTTATAGTCCTTCAACTTTTGGCTGTCTTTCTTACAAACCTGTAATGCAGGGATATAAAAAGCTCCAGGAGGTTTTCTAGCTCAGTGTGACACCATAACAATATTAACAGCTGAATATGTGACCTTGTTAGCTCAGTATACACAGGGTAGATATTTTTCTTTTAATTGTCCAATGCATTACTTATTATTAATGAGATGTGCTGTATAAAACAGTACCATTAAGTTTCTCCCAGCTGGAAACCTTGCTGTGATGTTAACTAATGTGCCAGGAGGATTTGAGGAGAGCTTCAGCCAGGGCTTAGAGTAAAATTCTGGAAGCTATTGATCCTGTAGCTTGGTGTTAATGTTGTATGATACCCCATTGTATCTGTAGCTCATGAGCAAAATTCTGTACTTGTGTAGCAACTACAAGCATCCTTCTTAGTGTCATGATGTTTCTTGTGGGACTTTCTGGAAGCCAAAGTAAGCCTGCTATTTCAAAAACATCAGGCAGAAATTAATGAATCAACATAATAAATAACCTGGTGCTTATTTCCTGAAACAAAGAGCACCTGTAATGTAGAAGGGGCAGCTGGCTGGCAGGAGGGTGGTGGTGCTTTTAGATATATAGGAATGTTGGGACTGAGAAGGGAGCTAGGGACAAGTGTATACACAGAGCCCAGTGCAAGTGTGGTTTGGGCTATGAGGAATTTTTTTCATGTGTTGGTGCCTCTTTAATGCCTCTTTCAGTTCCTTGATAATAAGCCCATGTTCGTGTGGGTTCTGACCTCAGGGGGAGGTTAATGTTTCTCCTACTGAAGAAGCCAAGTCATGCTCTTTTCAGTCTTGGATGTTTGCTGTTGCTTGCAAAGCTGTTTCTATTTGTGTTGTCCTTTGGGTGTGATGCCTGCAAGGTGGGAATTACCTTCAATTTGGTTTGTTTGGTAAGAGAAGGGAGGCCTGTTTGTCAGGTGTGTTCTCTTCTGAACTTCTTCAGCTCTTGCCAACTTGGTCCTACCCCTCAGGCTGAAGAGGTAGGTGTGAAGTGAGGTGAGATGTATATATTAAAAACCCCAAACAAAATCAAAATACATGGAGTAGGCTTGTGAATGGGGAGGAGAAGGTTTGTTGCCATGTCTGGGTGGTGTAAAGGCTTCAAAGGTCTGGACCTGCATTTCTGCTGAAGACCTGCTTGTTCCTCTTGACAATGCTGCAGCAGGTAGCTGGAGGGCAGGATCTCTTCTATAGGAGCCCACTGGCTATGCCTGAGCTGGAAGAGGCTGTTCTACTTTTCCTTAGGGGTTTAATCTACCTAGAACAGAACAGATAATGTGGGAGCTGCAAAACCAGCTGCCATGCACAAGCCCTTCCTCTCTGAGCAGACTACCAGACTGAAGCTTTCTTGTTAAATAGACATTAATGCCATGCTTGAAATCAATCTCGTGCTTGAACTTCAGCCCTTTCATTTGCAACGTATTGCTTCCTTGAAGTATGACAATGAGTACCCACAGACACAACTTGCTTTAATATTGATGTTGCACAGCATTGGCATAACTGAGATGCTTTCCCTTCTTGAAGCCCTTTGTCTAGCAATACCAGACCTGAGTCTGTGCTTTGTATGCTTGAGTGGCCTTGAGGGAAGGGTCCTCTAAGTTCAAGTTCCTCCTTTGGGGAAGTGAAATTTTCTTAAACTGATGACTTGGTTTCTCCAGCTGTAAGATGAGCATGAACACTTTTGGCTTTCTAGATAAAGACTTTTCAGTTTTCCCAAACTGAAGGTCAATGAGCAAACTCATTCAGTCTTTGATCCATTCTAGGATGGTTTAGCCATGCAGCCATCGTTAGTCTGATGGTACAGAAGACAGCAATGACCTTTCTGCTCACTTCTTGTTGAGCAAGATGGATAAGGACCAAATTGCTTCTTCAACAGAAGTTCTTCACACACAAAACCACAAGGACAAACGCTGGAAGATAAGGAAATACAGATAGGGTGCTCACAACTTCTAGTAGTACCTTGGAAGTCACTGTAGCATGAGAGCCTTAGAAATGTTTAGGTAGTGGGATTTGACTTAGTGGGAAGTAGCTTTTAGTTTCTAGTGGGATATGGATTGTTTGTAGTGAGGTCTTGTCTTGTGTAATGCTGAATCTTGCCCTTCTAAGGCTTTGAATTTGATGGTGATAGTCAAGAAAACTAACCTGGATAGAAATTTTGGGTAAGATTGAGTGGAAATGGTTCCAATGGGTACCTTCCCAACACTGTGGGATGTAGTTGGGATCAGTGGTGAATTCACAACAAATAAATACTTTGCAAGATGCCATACAGAGCTGTTCCCCAAGTGACCTTGCTTTGCTAGGTCATGGCTACCCACTGATGCCAAACCATGAGAGGGGTTTAGCGGATGGGAGGGGGAAGTGATGTGGAAGAGGGATGTTTGCCCATTGGACCGCTGTTGGCCATGGAATGCTGCGGACAGGCAACTGCCAAGATTACATGGGAAAGTATTTTATTTATCACTTATGCAGATAAATTATTGCTGTGTCTTCCCAAAATGGTGTTTCATTTTTGCACTTTTTAAAATAAAGCTGTCCTTGTTTCCTACCAGGCTCTGCATTGGCAAGTGGAGGAACAGTGCCTGACTAATGATGCTGGAGAGTAAGGAAATGCAGCTATCCTGGAGGAACAGGCAGGTGAGTGGGGTGGTGTTCATGGTATTCTGTACTTGTAAGAGGGAAATTGGTGAATCCATACATTAAGTATGCTGGTATATCCTTGCAAAGGGCTTCTTGCACACCCTAGTAGCCATCTTGATGGCAAGGATTCATTCTGGTTGGTCTGCTGGCAGCACTGGCTGCCACCAAAATTATGTGTGTTTTCCCTTGTAAATATTTTCAGTGGGCTGTTTTCCCAGGATCACTTCACCTACTGTCACCTTCCATCCTTCCCCATCTGCATAGTCCTTTTTTTAGACCAAGAGAGGGGAGAGGATGTTGTTTGTAGCAATGTTATAAACATGCCCTGCATGCTTATTTTGGAACAGCTCTTGCCATCATTCTGTATAGGAGACTGAGGCACTACTTCCCTATATGTTCTCCTGATTCATCCCCAGGAATAGGACAATCTTTCACCCAGCTACTCCTCACAGCTGAAGAGAGAGGAAACAGAAGTTGGAGAAAAGATTCATTACGAATCATGGCTCCTTGCTTCCCTGTCCTAGCTCATCCTAGAACGGCTCAGAGGCTGCTCCATCTTAACACTGCTGGCAAAACTACACTCCTGCCACTTTTCCCTTGCCCTGGCTTGCCCTCTCTATTAAGGAAGCTGCCAGGAATCCCCTGCTACGTATGCAACTGCGGGGGTGATACAAGCACAGCTTTGTGTTCAACATGGCATTTAGAAGCTGTTTCCCCATGGCTGATGATCAGAGCAACATCTGTCTCCTTGTTTACAAGGATGCAATTGTAAGGTTTTTCAGAAAAGCTGGATTTCTGTGGCTGCCACATATTGTAACTACTGAAATGCATTCCTGCACCAGCAGGAAGACTCTTCTAATATATAGATAGACCTTCTACTCTGTTCTGTATTAGCAAATGATGGAGACAGTCCAAGAAGCCATAATGAAAGCTAGCCTAATAGAATGCTGTCAAGATCCCTTTAGCTACAGCTTGGTGATCTAAGTTAGGCTGAATATTGTCCTGTTTAGCTGTTATGCACTGATTCTTTTTGAACCATTACTAGCCCTGCCTGGGCCAGTTGACAGGTATGTTTCACAGGTCTTCCTCCAGTGTGATGCTGGCCATAAAAGGTGTTATCTTCGGAACTAGTCTGAAATGTTGTCCCTGGTACTGGTCTAAGAGCCACTAGCTTTGAACTTGAGCACTGTTCAGGAATCTGCCTAAGCATGTGCCTGCAGTTGAGTCATGCAGGAGTCAGTTATGATTGTCTGGAGACACCCCAGGTTTGGTACACCTGAGGCCACTTTCATGTCTTCTTACATGCCTGTGCCTGGACACTATCTGTGACTTCTGTAGGTCTTTCTCTGTGGCACCTGCTGTTTCCTGATGGCTGTTCCCCATGGGGATCCTTGTCCTGCTCATGACTACCTGGTTTCTTTGCTGTTCTTTTCAGCTCCTTAGCTCTGTGGTCTGACCCTTGCACAAAGAGATACGGGTTATGCCAGTGGGCTTCCTTGAGAAGCACAGGCTGGAAAAAGGGAAAATATTTTGCAGGTTTCTTTTCCTTTAATGTGGTTAGACAGAGTTCAGTTGCACAGCATCTGTGGGATGTCTATGCCTCCTTTGCATGGCTGTTTCTGTGGGCTTAGAGCTCTTTATATGGCTTCCCCCTCTTTTTCAGCACTATGATCTGCACCCTTGCTACAGTTTCTATGTTGATCTGCTGGTCTCTAGTGGGTGAGAACAGTTTCCAGTCCTTCAATAGCTTTACCCAACGGCAGGTAAAAAGGAAGCATCTGGAGCTGATGATGGCCCCAAGACTAGAGCAGTCAACCCAGGACTGGCCAGTTTTCACGTGAGGAAACTGGGAGGCATGTCTGGGTAATCCTATTGTAACTACAGAACCAATGATCTCTAAACCAGAAAAGAAATAGATCCTTTTCCTGCAGAAAGACAACCTGCTACTATAATAATGGGTGCAGCAAGCAGAGATGGACTGTTCAGATGTTTTACTGGCTTTCAAGGTAAATGTGTTTATGCTTACAGTTTTGATTGCAGAAATGTCTGTTTTCTTGTCAGTGGAGTAACTTAGATGTTTGTGTCAGCTCTTCAGGAAGTGTCGTGTCGTTGGGAATGTAGACTCTCCTGCTCTCTTAACTCTTTGACCTTACTTAAATTATTTGAGTTCTCAGCAAACTAAGATTAATTGAATGAATTTAGATGTTCAATGGGAACTCATGCTGCAGTGACCTTACTGATTGCCACTGACAAGAGTGGGAAGAATAGTAATTTTGATTTTCTACAGTACTGGCTTTTCATTGCCATGTTGGAGGCAGATCTTGTTCCATGGGTAAGGAAGATGTTGGTGTGTGGAAGGAGGTGCTGTTATTTTCAGCACTTATGGAGGCTTGACTTGCAAATAGAGATATTTGGGAAAAACTAGAAAATTAGTCAGCTAACAGTAGGTACAGAAACATAGTTGTTGGCCCTTTTAAAGGTGTTCATTTTCAGTGCAAAGGTGGTATCACAGTTCAAAGTGTCCTCTCTGTGGCCTGCTTGAAGAAAAGTATTGGCTAAAGAGAGAGTTGGGTGTTTGGACAGGATGCTAGACTGGTCCTCAGGAGATATTAGTTGGATTTTTGAGAGGGCTACAAATGACGTATATGACCACAAGTAATCCATTAAACATGTCTATGACCTTGCCTTCATCTTTACTTCAGTTCCAAGCTCATTAGAGCAGAGTCTGCCCTTGATGAATGTTTGCAGAATGTAGCACAGTGAATTTGCTTTCTGGACCAAACCTTTGGATGCTGATGTTATACAAGCATAGATCATGCTCACCTGTTTCAACTGTGTCATTAGTCTGCAGAAATCCATAGCCTCTGCTGAAGCTTCATTTGCAGTGGCTTTACCAGCTGCATGTTTGGAAGGACTGCATGCCTAGACATTGGCAGGGGAGTTGACAGGCTGCATCCCATTCTTAAGTATTTGCTCATCTTTTAATGTGCGTGACCAGTGCTGGCTGCCTCTACCCCTGTCATAAGCAAAGCAGTTGTTGCTCATCTAGGTAATGTGTTGTGTCCTTACAAAGTTAATGGCATAAATTTTCCTGGCACTGGGTTTTAACTCAGTGCCAGATCTTCTCTGTCACGTCAATGGGTTGCAATGACACTCAGCAGTAATGGTCTCTGTGATGCTGATTCCTCTTGGGTATGTCCTTCTAGGTCTTTACTGTTTGTCCCCAGCAGCTTGCACTCACCATCACTCACACTTTCTTTAAAACTCTTCCTCTAGCCTACCTTGCTCTGCCAATTTGTCTTTTTCTCTCTTGTCAATCTAGACCACAAACCCTTGGAGAAAGAGGTTCTGTTACTTGTGCTATACTCAGTCATTGCTTGTCACTTGATGGGGAATATCCCCTAGAATTTCACTCAGAACAGGTTTGATTATATTAGGCAGGTCTAATTATAGGGCAGCTAAGATCTCAGGTGCAGCCTCTAAGCACAGTAGTAATATACATAATGATTTGCGTAGCTGCATATGTTCTGAGACTTGGTAATAACCAGAGGTGGAACAGGTCATATTTTGGCTGTCCCAGAGAGTACATTTTGATAGATGCATTGGGGATGTCAACAGTGTGTTTGCCCTATTAAAATTGCTTCAGAGATTTCATCCATTTGGAGAAATTATTACAGCTGCAGTCCCATACACCAGTTTACATTCTCCTGATCCTACCCTGTTATAGGCCCAAGAGTGCTAGAACTTGTTTCCACAGACTTTTGCTTTCTAAGTTCCTCTGTAAAAGAGCAACATAAACATGTGATACTCTGATGTTTTACTCTGTGCAGTACAAACCAAGCAGTAGCCCACTACTGTATTTACCAGCACTGAATCTGGAGGGACGTACTGTCTGGCAAAATCCAAACTCACAGAAGCCCAGCACTAAGTACAGGACTACTGCTGGGTCCCTTGAGTGGCCTAGGACAGATGATATCACTGGGGGGAAAATACCCCCCAGGGCAGAGAATGAGAGCTGGTGTTAGAGAAATCACTTGTACATTGGTCTGTGGGTGTCTATAAAGGATCAAGAAATTATGCTGAGAAAGCAAATAATCTTGTGTGTGCAAAGGAAGCTGGTGCCTCAGACTAGGACATCAAAGCTCACTTTTGTCATTTTAGGTGAACCAAAGAGGAGATTAACCCTCTTTCTCTGTTCCTTGGCAATGACCATGATAACTGTGTTGTGCTTATATCTACCAGAGGAGTATTAAAACTGCTGCTTCTTGACCTGATCTGTATTTCTTTTCCCTTCTTCCATTCCACACGTGCTTTTAGATGTCCAGGCATGCATGTACACCTCTGGCTGGAATTATGATACAGAACAATGCTTACTTCTGAGGGATAAAGCAGGACAGCCTCTCTGATTACTGTTGAACTTAGGTGCACAGGCTCTGGCACAAGCTGGAATTCGGCTAAGGACATAAGGATTAATAGTCCTCCTTCTGGGCAAAGTGGTATAATAAATTTAATGTACAGTGGAACTTCACTTTGTTTCTCTTAAACTGTTATCAGCATGAGGCTTTTAATGCTGTTCTTAGGTTTGCAAGGAGAGGCAAAGGGAGAGCAGCCTCTTGGTACTAGAAGTTCCTTGGGGGGTAGAATGGAGGCACTTTTCTCGAAATCTTGACGTGGTGCACTCTCATCCTCTTCCACCCAGCTCATGCCAGCAGTACAGATGTTCCCTGCTGGCATTTCCCCATCCTTCATTATCAGTCAAGCTTGCTAAGTCTTGTTTCACCCCTGCAGCTGCATTTCTTCCCCTGCAGCGTCGCTCAGACTTAATATTCAGCCATGCTCCGCTTCAGTCTGAAGCGCTCGGTGCGAAGAGGGGCCCTTCAGCACTGGGAGAGCTCCAGCAGGACATTCATCAGGCGCTGTGCTGCTCCCTGCGAGCTGTGCGAATCCCAACCTCCAGCGGTGGTGATGTGACACATCCGATATCTGGCAGATGGGAGAGGTTTACTAATTAGTTTGCCTTAAACAGACTTTAAATAGTTCTGTTCAGATTAGGGTTTATGCTCTGTCTAGCTCTGTGCTGAGTTTGAGTCAGGCTCAGATTTCAGATTGGATTTTGACTGGTGATAGTGATGGTTTTGCTGGGCACACCTCTGGCCAGCTGCATCCTCCCCAGCTGCTTCTGCACTCCAAGCAAGCTGGGGTGAGTCCTGATCCAAGCCTTGTCATCATGGGCAGGTTTCCTGCTACTTTGCTCGAAGACTTTCTGGGTAGGGATTGGGCTTTGCCTATAGATTTGTGCTTCACTGCATTGAGTTCAGCATGGACCTGTCCTTAAAAGGGAAGGATCTGCTTCTACCTAGAATAATGCTTCAAAGTGGTTTAACAAAAATGAAAATAGGAAGGTTTTGCATAGTGGAGAAACCTTCATACCAGCAGCTAAAGGCAAGATCATAGAAAACATGAAACGATGAGTAAGACCAGCCAACAAAACCTTCAGAGACTGTGGGTAGGTAGAGCACACTTATTTCTGGCCCTTGTGTGTTTGAAACAGAATTGCCTTACTGTCCATGTGAAGCAGAGTACCATGAGGTTTTAAGATCCCCATGTGACCAGATGGGGTTTGCCGCAACAATAGGGTTTCTGCTTGGTTTTGGGAAGGGCAGCAGTTTTCCTGGCATTACACAAGGCTGTGTGTGATAAAATAAGGAACCTTCTTTCTCCAACTCTTCTGACTTATGAAACTGCTGGAAATCAAAACTCCATTGCCATTTTTGTATTTTTTATTCCTCCAAACTGTACTGGATGTTCTTCACGTATTAATTTGTGGATTACAGAATGTTCTAGGCAAAACATCAGTGGGACAGTAAAATGCTCATGCGAGAGTGCAGCTAACATAAAATAAAACCACAGTGTTCTTCTATCCTGCTTAATAATGACCTGAGTGAAATGGGGACAGTTGTGTGGTCTAGTGGCTAGTGAGGGGTGTGGTCCTCTGGATTCCTGAAGCTGCTTCCCAACTCCTCTTTCCCATGCTGGGTGACCTTAAGCAAGTTTAGCCCTTCTAAATTGGAGCCTGATGTCTGGCTAGGAAGCTTATTAGGAAACTTAATTTTTGAGAGAGCATTTTGGGAACTTGAGATGACAGGTGCTAAATAAAGACACTTCTCTCTATTAAGTAACTCTAAGAAAACACACTGAGATTCCAATTTTGTGACAAGAGTACTTAGCAAACTCATCTCTTGGCATTTTATGAATTGAGCAGTCTTGATCTGGAGTCATCAAAAGATGACAAACATGGATACTCTTGACCATTTTGCTGGAATTACTGTTTCAATTGTCAGCACTTTGGTTTATTGGCACCAGTAGAACAATGGTTTAATTTCCATGTCAGCAAATTATTCTGGGTTTAAACAGAACTGTGTGGCAGTGGTCTCAATCACAGCAAAAGGTGCCCCAAAGCCAGGAAGCTAAATTGATTATAAATGGGAATAAAGGAGGCTGGCTGAGCTTTGCTTTCCATGTTGAGTGTAAGGCATCAGCGGGGGAAAAGCAATCAGGAGGAAAAAAGCATGTTATAGCAAATAAAGGCTGGATGTGCAAAGTGAAAGGGTGATCCAACAGAATAACACTGTTAAGATGTTTAGTATAATTCTGCAGAGATGTAGCTATTGAAAAGGGACAGCAAACATCTTCCTGCCTTGAAGAGTAAAGTGAGGCATGCTGAGATGCTGTGATAGTAGAGATTAGACAGGTAGAAAGGAAGAACAAGCTGTGGATTAGATTCTTGGCTGAAGGAGGACTTTCATGCAAGCTTCATCCTAAACATAGTTCTCTACCTTAAACATTCTTTTAACAAATGCAAACTTTTACAAAGCTTTACAAAGCAGCTTAACTTTCCCTTCCCATTTCCTACCCCCATGGAAGTTCAGGTCCAAATACCAAATCAGAACTTCCCCCAGGAAGGTGACAGAAGGTCTGATTGTTTCTGCACTGCAAACTGTAAGCTAAAGTCTTTGGGAAGAAAGGTAGCACACTGAGGATTGCGCATAAGAGCGTTACCATTGGATTTTGCTGGAATTGGATCAAGCTGTTACTTTGAATACACCCACAATCAATTAATCTGAAGCTGTGACCTCATCTATGGTCAAAACAAATCAAGATTTCTCTCCTCCTACCACATATGCATAAATGACATCATGTTGTTGAGTAGATGTTGTTTTCTTGTCCAGCCAGCAATTTGTCCTGGCTTGAAGTTCAGCAGCAGTTTTCTGCACAGTCTGTACTGTACAGGACACCTGGAGAATGTTTTGAATTTGCAAGTAGCTGCTACATATTTAGGAAGCAGAGAAGCAAAGATTGCTGATCTGTGTGTTAGGCAGGCTCCTGGCCAATGTATAGATGAGTACATTTTTTGGAGATACTTGTTCCCAGTATTAAGGTTTAGGCACCACATCCTTCCAAAGAACCCCTTTCAAAGCATGGTTGCACTCAGCCAAGCACGGTTCTGTCTGAGCTGTTGCATACCAGTTTGATCAGCCTGTACAGACCTTTTGGATGTGGGAAGCTGGTGTGGATCAGAAAGCCCACCAGCATACTGGGCAAAGCAGTGCTGTGATGTTAACCCAGTGTGCCTGATGATGAGGTCCTCGTGCCTCCCAGAAGTGAGGGTCTTATTTGTACTCAGTTTTCTTTAAACTGTTCAAGTACCTATGCCCTAAATAGGGCCCTGTTGTCTTGTTGCACCAGTGAAAATGGAAATGAACTTTTTGAAAGGATTTTTTAAGTTCTGTCCCCTTGAAAACAATACTCAGATTCCAGGACCACCAGAAGGGAGAAGAGTGAAATAATGCACCCAAGATGTCTACATGATAATTCAGTTTATTCAGCTATGTCCTAATGTTCATTCTACCCAAGCTGGTGAATGGGTGAGGAACAGGGTTAGGTTGAGCACCATCCCAGTAAGAAAACTCAATGAGACGTGGCTCTGTGATTAAATTAATGTGGTCTGATGTAGAACCAGCAGGACAGTCAGATTTTTTTTCTGAAAACAGGCCAGGATACTGGAGAAGAGACACGCGTAAGTAGGTGAGTCTGGCTGACTCTGAGGCACTTGAGGCCTCTCCTGTGTGGACCTGCAGGGATCCAGCAGTGTGTTCAGCCAAAGCAAATGGGCAAATCCTTCCCTTGGTTTGGTTCTTAATAACAGGGCTTTGTTGCATCTTTGACAGCACTAGGCATGACCCAGAGGGTGGAATAATCCTGGGGTGGGGATGTTCATTAAGCCTATTGTGCCTCCAGCTGGTCCTTCTTCCTACTGTCCTTCATTGCTGAGCTAAGAGATGAGCACTTTCCCTCTCAGCTGTCTGATAGAAGCAAAGGTGCACATAATAAATACAACTCTTAATGATATTTCCTCATCCTTAGTAGCTATCATTCAATGGTGAGGCAATGACTTAGGTCCTGGAGTGCTTTCTCCAGGATAAACAATGAAGAGAGTCCCTCCACCCTCCAAATCTGGCCAAGGCTTTACAGAGCCCACAGGAGTTCCTCCATGAAGGCACAGTCTGACTAATTCACTTTAATGCACTCAGAGAAATTCCTGGGACCCTGCTGTAGACAGATGTGTTGCCGTTGTGCAAATGTAGAGTTAGCTTAACAATATAATAGAATTATTTAGAGAGCTGGTGATAGGATTATGACTCGAGTGTCTGACTCTCAGATCTATGCTTTCCTATATCTATTCTCCCCAGACATTATTTAGAATAACTTCTCCTTCCAAACAAAAAATAATTTTGGGAAAGGCAGGCTTCCAACTCAGCTATGAAATGTCATCTCTGTGATGATGATGATTATGGGATGCAGCAAATGCATACATAATTACGCTTGCTGCTCACAGAGCAGCAGATAGACCCATTTGCTGCCTCCTGAAATATAACCAAGGACTTTTCCTCATGCTGTCTGCTCTGTGCATTTTCATGAGCTCATTCCCTAGGGCTTATTGTGAAATTGTTCTAATTTTTTGAAGTAGGGAGAAAAAATGAAATAATTCTGTTGGAAATGCCGTTGATTTGTCTGTGAAGTCATTACAGCTGTTTCTGTCTTGAAGGTGCAAGAAGAGGAATTCCTGACTACATTTTTTTTTTTAATTCATGGAAGTGGGGAGCAGCCTGACAGTAAATACAGTGAATTTTACAAGCAGTTCCGAAAGCGCTTTCATCTTTTGCACATGAGAATGTGGAAAAAGGAAAATAAAGTTAAAAATATTTTTCTGATTTCTAGATGTGTGGCTTGGTCTGTGTCAGAGTTAACTGGATCTTGGTGTGGGGTAATTTATTTGATGCAAAGGGTTGTGTCTGACAGGCTGAACTTGTCAGCCTTGAGTCACATAAGGGAAGGCCCAGAAGAATATATAATGCAAATGTTCAAATAATATAATGAAAAATACTGTTCTGAACTCATATTAATTTTCATATTTAATGGAAGAGACTTAACAAAACCTCTTTCTGTCCCTGTCTCTTAACAACAAACAAAAGCTCCAATGTGGAGTCTGAAATTGCTTGTCAAGGGAAGAGACCAGGCTGGAATTTAGTAATTTTTTTTTTTCTTTGAATAAAGCAGTTAGTTCTAAAGGGAACATGTCATCTTCTGTACGCTGTGAAGGTAGAACAATCATTGTGCTTTCTGGCACTCTATCAAACTGCTTCTTGTGCATAGTTATTGGAGAAAGTGCATGTACACGTACTGTCCACGTCCAATGCCGGGAAGAGATTTCTTAAATAACAAGACACAGGCTATTATGTGCATTAGCTTTATTATTTTTTTTAAAGTGTCTTAGCCTTTGGGGACTGAAGGTACTTAATAATATGTTGCAATTACAGTGTGCCAATGTGTTGTCGTCATCTCTCAGGTGCTTGACAATCGAACAAGCGCAGATTAACCTTTAGTTGTCCATTGAATTTCTAGCTTGCTGCTTTTATATCTGGAGCTTGCAATGGTTCCACAGGGCAGCGTACACCTGTGATCTTGGTGCATAACCAGAAACCATCCCTGGAGGAATGTCCTTGACCCACAGGTGAGCTTAGCCCATGTAGGAGATCTGAGCTCTATCCTTTTTGATAGCATGGCATGTGACTTCCCCTACAGAAGTGCAGGGTGGTCAGGAGATGGAGTGTGATCAGCCAGCTTGCACCTTGGCAAGTATGTGTTTGTGGGGGTGATGAAGGGAAGAAAGTATAAAGTATGTTTCCTAGTCCTATATTGCATAATTCTTGAACTTTCAACCAAGGTATTACATTCCTGCAAGTTTTCAAAGAAAGGGGTTGCAGAGATAAAGAAACTCTGCATGAGTAACTCCAACAAGAAGAAAAGACTGGAACGTATAGTTTCCTCATTATTAGACATGAGAAAAGAAACAAGGGAGGACTTGCACAGAGCAACAGGAATTGTCTATTTTCTATAGGAAAATGGTTCCTGGTGCTCCCAGAAAGATGGGATGATACCTGATAGTCTGCTCAGCCAGCAATAATATAAGAGCAAAGTCCCAAATCACAAAATTCACCATAAGGAAATTGAACATTAAGTAAAAACTCTCTTAGACTGAAATGTTCAGTCCCTAAATAAGTACAACATGAAATGACTTGTGCATTGTGGTTTTTTGTTTATTTTCCCCCTCCAGCATCCTCAGCATTGAAAAAACTTCCAGAATGGATGTCAGGAAGCTGTCCTGTTGAAGCATGGTAGACACATCACCCTTAAGCCATGGAAAAGATCCATTTTGAGTTGGTCTTTGCTAGCTAACTAGGTACAATTTGTCATTCTTCATTTGTGCTCTGATTCTCATAACTGTGACCTGCCAGCATGTCTGCATATGGAAGGAAGGAGGCAAAGGGGGAAACAGCTGCTGTCTTTAGGTACCAAACAGCAAGAGCTCATAACAGGCAGCCTTTGATTGTTGGATAAGAGCTTTGTAGGTGATGCCTAGTGGCTGGTTTTTTTGGTTGGTTGATTTTTTTATCTTAAGAGTTTGAGTACAACTCAAGGAAATTTTTGGTATCCAGGAAATTCAAAGAAGTTTTAAAGACCAGGTAAAGAGACTGAGCCAAATGCTCAGGAGAACAAGTTGAGGCCTGGCTCTTACATGCTGCCTCCTTGGTAAAGGGGTCATGGGGAGATGGCTTCTACAGTGGCAGCAGAGTGCTGGGGTTTTTTTTCCTTTTTTCCCCCAGAATTAAAAAGAAAAAAGAGTTGCCTCCTGCTGAGGAAGCTTTACTAGTATCCGGACCTGTCATTTTGTAATCTTTAGGGTGACTTTTCTCTGTGCAGTGTGAAATGGGGTGATGAGGTGGCTTGATGGTGCAAGTGGACAGGCTGCAATACCTTGTCCAGGGTGGAAGCAGAATTACTCTTGAGTCAAATTTTGTGCCTGCAACCAAGACAACTGTTGAATGCTGGTGGGCCCAGGACATTTCCTTTGTGTTCAAGCCATTCAGCAAAGAACTAGTCTTTACAGCACATGCATTGCAGGTAGAGATGTTAGAATCGCCAAAAAGGCTAACGCTATTCCATCAGAGGCCACTGTTTTCAGGGGCTCACAGACAGCAGAGTTTATTTCTTCAGCTGATGCTTACTGTACCAAAAAAGTCGCTGTTCTGTCTGGTTTTGGTCTTGCTTTTGTTTTCTTTCTTTTTGTTTTGGAAAGTTCCAGTTAAAGTGATTCAGCTGTTTTGGAGAATGAGACTGGAAATTGTTTGCTAATAACAAAAATAAGCTTAATTGTTCTCCAAGTTCCATGTTTTGGAGCAGGATCTTGGGCTTTAGAGGAAAAAGTATTCATGGGGTCTCCATGGTGTTAAGAAGGTGCCTTGTATGATGTGTCTATAGGAAGACATGTATTGACAAATTATGCATCTCTCATTTCAAAATTTTTAAAAATGGATGGGGGAGAGGGGTGCACCCAACAGTTTGAGTGTGTTTGCTGTCTGTCTCCTGATACTTACTCTGCTGGGATGGAAATATGGATGAGGCTGAGCAGGTCTGTCTTTGGTGTTGTTTCTTCCAGCTGAAGGAGGTTATTGCAGGGCCAGGCTCTAGAAATGGGGATGTGTCGATCAGATGAAAGTAGATAGGACCTGGCAGATATTCTCAACCACAGCAGCTGAGTTACATTTCAGAGCCTTGTTCCAAAGCGGAAAAATCCCTATCTTAACATCTCACTTGGAAAAACTGAACACAGACTACACAGTTCTCATCTTTCTGGTAGATGCATTACCAAAATGACACCCTTATATGACCATGTTAGACACATCTTCCCTAAGTCTGAGGAAAGCTCTTCTGTAGGCTACTGTTCTGAGAGAAACTACCTCTGGTACTAGTATGAATAGTTAAGTCTCTGGGATCATTAGCTCATGTCCTTGGTTTGGCTGCTCAGACCAAACTTTTAAAATCTACAGGAACAATTGAAGGTCTTAAGGAAAGTGTTTCACAGGAGAAGACGTAGGAAGACTGACAAAAGCAAAGGTAATACTGATGAGTGGGGCAAGGAAGATGAAGCATGACTCAGTGCAGGAAATAATTATGGACAATAATGATGGACAATAATTATGGACAATCTTACATTGTCTTGGAGATAGTTCATTACAGCTGCATAACTGCTTGGAGCAACAATTCTTTTTTACCCTCAGGAATCCACTCACTGTTCCCTTGTGCCTCTGGAATTCAGGACAGGGACTTGCTCTTGGAAATGCTTTATCAATGTGAGTGAAAGAGCTGATGATGATACTTGACCACTAAACTCAGTATTTCACACCCTTAGCATTGGTATCGTTCTAGTTCTTGGCTTGCTCAGCATGCAAAATGGGGTGCTGCAAGAGCATGGCACAACCATCCATGGCATGGAAAAGGAGTCAATTGCTTCACAAAATCCAAGCAGTGTAAGGAAACCCCAAACCACCAACTTACATAACAAAAATGTGGAAAATGAAAGCCAAAAGCTTTATAAAAGCATGGGGATTACCTGCCTTCATGGGATGAGGCATAGATGCCTGGAAGTATAGAACTAGTTTTGTGGGAACTGGATGTAACTTTCATGTTTGCTTTTCGGGTCTATGTTGATTTGCTCAGCAGCATGGACACCCAAGAGGCAGCTGGCTCCATGGTTTGTTACCTGCCAGCTAAGCAGCTACCCACTACAATGTGTTTCTTTCCATGTAAAGCTTCTTGCTGACTGTTGCTGTAAAGCAACTTAAGGCACTTGGCTGCCTTTTCCCAGCAATTCCTATGCTGTATTTTGGTTTGGCATTGGCTGAGGTCTAACTGGGAGCTTTGTCCTGGTCTTTTGAACATCCCTAGACAAGTCACTAATGCATTTTGGATGCTTTGTGGGTGGGAAGGGAAGCTTTCCTTGAGGAATTCTGATGTTTGGTAGGCCTATGTAGACCATTCTTGCTGACCATGAAAACCTCCTGGCTCCCTAGACACAGATCCCTCTACCAACAGGTCTGTAGCACCCATCCTGACTATGGTGTGGGCAGAGCTAGAGAGTGCTTCCCTTTTCCTCACTGCCTGAAATCCCATGTTCCTCTATGATCTTGTTTTTTGTTTCTATGCTTGTGGGTTTTTTCCTTTGGGTGTTACTTAAGAGACTTCCCGAGAAGTTGGCTCTTCTCTTTCTCTCTCTTCATTCGGGATGCTTGATTCCTGGGAATGCATTTAGAGTCATTCTGAAAAGTGCCTTTTGCCTAGCAGTGAAGATACTGCCCAGAAATGTAAAGCCAATGCCACAGGGGACTGCTGAGCCATAGAGCTTTATTCCTGGAACTGCACAAGACAGCTTGCAGCACATGGGAGCTATTGCCACCTTGCCAATATGGGGCTTTAGGAAATTATGCAAATGCTTTTGTGTCTGAGCAGCCTAGAGCCTTGGATCTTCTGGCTGATGGTCACTCATCTGTGAAGCTGCAGAAACATGGTACAGTGTATGGTCCGAGTCTGTCTCTGTGGTTTCTGGTAATAATGGTGGGGGAAAGAGGGGAGAACTGTTCCCCCCTCAGGCACCTGGTGGACAGTACAATCCCTGTTGTGATGTGTGTGTATGAGGGGGAGCAACTCCTTCCTGACCCCGGTGAAGATTGGCTCGTGTCCTAGACAGCAGGATTTAGATCACTTTTATCTTTATTCTCTGAGCTGCGGGGATTATTAATGGCTATAAAATGACCCAGCTGCAGTGTTTGACTTGGTGACCTTCAGTAAAAGTGAATTTTGCAGGCTGACTGCACAGTGAGGGTAGAGAAAGCTTTTCCTTATTCTTCAGGAATGTGGGAATGTTTCATAGAGATGTCAGAGCGAAAGGGGGCCTTGAGAGAGTGTTTGCTTCACTTACCAATGCTGATGTAAGCAGTTGAACTGCTTGATGCTTTCTGATGATTAGGGCACAGGAGAGAGGAAGAGATCTTGCCCTAGACACAAGGACCAGAGCGTTTATCCTGCAGTTCAGAGGCCATGTTTACATGCAGTACTTCTGCACCCATGGTTTCCTGTTGTATTTAAAAGTGCTCAAGATATCTGTGCATTGGCACTGGCCTGGGAGCTTTGGGTAACAAAACCTTCTGTACCATCTCATCAAAACATTGCCAGGCATCCTTACGTTGTCCTGGATCTGCACCCCAGAAGCTCAGGCCAGGGAGTGAAAAGTCCTTGGCCTCTCTGTTCAGCCTGCTCATCAAAAGGCCCATTAGGATGAGCTGAGCTGACTATTTTTGTGACAGAAGCCCTGGACAGAGGCCATAGAGTTGATTTGGTTGATCATGCACAAGTAAGCAGAGAAGAGCTCCTGTTCTCTACCAGTTCTGAGTGGATCCATAAGCTGCAAGGAAAGCCTGACAGAGTCGTTTTGTCACCTTGTACCTTGAGTTGCGTGAAGGCTGTTGTAAGAGTGAAGAGGTGTATTTTGCAGCCAGTCCAGGGAGACACAGCACACTGACTGGAAACCCATCTCATCTCATGCTGACCTATTTTGAAAGAGTAAATGACTCTTCTTTAATTTCATTTACGTGCTGGCTGTCAAGTTATGAGAGCAGCATTTGACAGTGCCGATACTGCCGTTTGTATCAGCAGACAATCAGCAGCCTAGCAAGAGTTTGTAATTTGACTAACAGTTCATGACATTATTCTTATTATTTATTTCTGGCAGAACAAACGTAGCAGCAACTTTCTTCCATGGCATCAGCTCCAAATGTCTGTGGCATCCGATCAGCCAAGGCTCTTTTTTAAAAGCCATACTCCCCCACATCTTGCTAACTTTACAGTCCCCCATGGCATCTGTGTGCAGTGAACTGAGCTGTTGAGACTAAATGCAATTTGCAATCAGGCTTCTGTTAACGTGGAAATGTACCGGCTGCTCTCCTGCAGTATGGATTCTCATTCTGTCTAGCATATGGTAGCATTAAATCCAGTCTGGAGTGCCTCTCGTTACCACACTGTCAGTCCTCGCAGAGTGGAGAACCCTGAAAAACAAGCGTGAGCGAAATATATTTCAGGAACTGGCTCTCCTCTAGCAAAGCTTGTCGGGAGCTATCAAAAGGAGACAGTACCTCGAAAACTAGCCCTGACAGCCATCCAAGCAAGTACAGAAAACTGACTTGAACACTGATGCAAAAGCCATGTACTTCCCAAGGCAGGTATCGCACAGGGAGAAGGGGACTAGGAGGATCAGACAAGAGCAAGTTCATTATTAACAAGTTAAAAAGCTAGAAGCAGTCACTTCTGCTGCTAGCAGTATGGGAGAGATGTTGATTCAGGGAGATAGCCTCGGGTATGAAGCCAACAGTTATGTAAAGAGTTGGTATAAATGTGGGCAAAACAAGAAATATATCCATCCACAGAGAAAACAAACAGACGAGTCTTTTAGCCATTAAGTATTTCATTCCAGCTTTAGCTCGTTGTACAGCACATAAAAGTAGCTCTGAAATTTCTTCAGTGTTAGCATATCTCCCATTGTCTTGTAAGGTAGTTTAATTTTAATTTTGCTATTTGAGTGTTATGAATAATTCAGAGTGTTTTCTCACTGTCGGCTCTGATGGATGTCCTCGGCTCTTCTTCCCTGAGGCGCTCAGAGCTCTGGCCTCAGTGAAAAAGATACAAGCTGGATCTGAGGAGAACTGGGTTTGAGGCAAGAAATCTATTGCCATGGCCCAGCAGGGACATAGACATCTGAGTCATGAGTTTGCAGTGCTGGCTTATTCATAGCTCTCTTTGGTCAATCCCAGCCTGAGGACCACAAGCATCTGTTCTTCTCATGCACACTCATGTTATTTGTTACTTGCAAAACCACTGATTTGTGCTTGGTGCCCTGAGACTTTGATGTGTGAAGAATCCCAGGGTGAAGGTTGTGTGCTAAGGTCAGAAGTAAAAGTTGAGTGCATTTCATCTTAACACCTGCTTTTTCTTAGATACTTCTCTGACAGTTTCACATGAGTAGAAGTTATTTCAACGCAGGCTTCTTTCTGGCTGTCACAAAGAGCTGGAGACAAGTCAATAGCTCGGGAGTGTGATTACAACAACCTTGAGTCCTGAGATGTAGAAGGGAAAGGTGGCAGCAGATCAAAGGCTATTTTTCCATCCTGGAAGATTCAACCCTGTGTGGCTGAATCTAGGAATGACTATAGCATCCCTGGGTGCTTCCTGGCAGTATTATGTTTAAATAAGAACAATGTGCTCGTTTGATAAAGCTGCTTCTTTCTTTATTAGACTTCTCTATACTTCTTGGTAGAGCTAAGACATAGAAAACTGTATTACTAGCTCGGTTTGGTTATTGGTTCTCATATCTGCAGTATCACTTTGTGAATGTTTCAGTGTCCTGACACATAATGCTGTGGCAATCTTAGAAAGGGACAGCTGTAGGCAGATTTATGAGAAAAATAGGAACAAGCTGTTGGCTAATGAAGTTTTTTTCCTCAGAGAAGGGTTGTAGATGGGAGAAAGACCTGGAACAGAAGGGAATGCTTCTTGGTACCAGGTACCTGGAATAATTTGTCTGCTCATATGGAGAAAACTCTCTACTTTACCTGCAGACAGAAAATAGGTATGCTGATCTCAGCCTCAACTCAACCTCATCTTTCTATCTTCTTCACCTCATTTAAAATTGTGAGGATTGACTGATGAGGCTTTAATTTTTGAACTTTAGACTATTGCAGTATTTGCTTGTTTGGGCTAGTGTAGATGAGGGTAATCTCTATCATGACAACTGAGTAGACCAAGAGACATCTTATTTTCCCTAGGAGATGACTAATCTAACCTTAATCCAGGAAGATAAAAATGCAGCTCAATAAAGTATTTTAGCACAGGTTTAAATTCTGAAAAATAAAATTTAATTTAAGAATAAGCACATGTGTTTACATGCTTATGTAATTATGGGTAGAAAAGAGTCAGAGTCCTAAGTCAGATTCTTAAACCTCTTTCCTGAGAAAATTTGGATGTAAATTTTTTCTTGACTGTGAGTGGTTAGTTTGTCCTCAGTAGCAGGAGGACAAGCAGCTCTTGCTTGTCATGTTTATCCTAAATGTGACAACAGACAGTTCCTAACTGTGTAACTCTCCCTTCTCCTCCTCCACAAGGCATACTCACTTAGTTGCCTCAGTGATATCCAACTGGGCTCCATCCCAATTATTTGTTTTTCTGGTAATCATCCATATTTCCATGTAAGAAGGAAAAAAAAAATTGGAGTAACTGTGGTTTTGCAAAGTAAATAACTGAACAGAAACTCTGCATCTGGAAAGGGAAGAAGGGAGGATTCTTTCTTGAGGAGGCGTTTTCTTTTTTTTTAACCTATATCCTCAGGTTCCATCAGCAGAGCCCTGAAGCTGTGCTGCAGTCCTCTCTGCTCCTGTGCTTTGGTGCCCCATTACAAGGACAGACAAGGCCTGTGAGGTTCTGTGCAAGATTTTATTGGCAGTGATACTACCGTGTGCTGGGGAAATACCTACAGCTCTCAGCCCTCAAGTGCTTGTGGATTCAGTCTGGCAGAGCTCATTCTCAGATCCCTGACCTAAATGTTATATCTACCTTGGAAAGCAAGATGTCTAGTTTGCAGAGGTATAGTATCCCCATATGGTCTGATGGAGACCTCTGTCCTGTCACTGTTGGTCAGCTTGCTGACGTTAGCACTTCTGATGACCAAAAGTGTCTTTTTGTACCTCTGACGAGTGACCCCTGGTTACCTGGGAGCACTGTTTCTGGTCATCTCTCCAAAAGGAGGTTGTCCAGCAGGGATCCTGCTCACATGGCTTGTGACTCGAATTTCAGTTAACTCAAGTGTTTCCTGTCAGGGCCACCTTCACGATCGGTTATGTATCCTGGTTTGCTTAAGTCTTGCTGATCTTTTTTTGCCTGTTTGTATCTGAACTCATTACTGCAGCTTTGGCTGTCCTATTTCTAGTTCTGATTTCTGGGAAACCTTTACAGAAAGAAAACTGCAGTATAAGCAACAGAAATAGATGAAAATTTGTGTCGTTCTGCAAGCTGTGGTTGAGCTATCAAGAAGTTGGTACTGAATTAAGAAGTTGGTAGCAGAATTAAGGGCCAAGCTTAACAGGTGCTGCACCCTGGGCATTTGGAGAATGCTGGTGAATTGAAAAGGGGAAAGTTAAAGGCATATTTTTAGACATGTAGGTCATAGGTAACGGTGTTGCCATGGTGTTGATTACAGAAAAGGGCTGTCAGCTTACTTGTAATTATCTAAAAGAAAAAATGTACAAGTCATGATCTGAAAGCCATTGGGAATCAACAGACAGTGCTATTGATAGCAAATGTTTAACATGATTAGTTGTCCTACTCTGGACGAAGTAACAACAATTCCTTGAGGAGAAGGGGGTTGTGACTATTCATGTCTGAGGGGATTTGCCTGTGTTATTCTGAGGAAATATATCAAAGTTTTTGGGAACTTAGCAGCAAGTGAACCCATCGATTCTCTGATGGGACTTCAAAAGAACTGCAAGGCTCTAAAATGTGTATATTTAACCTTCTTCTCTTGGTCAGTTGATTTCCCCTTGGCCAAATTCAGGAAAAAAAGCCCAACTGATTCACCAAAGATGTTTACTAGTTCATAGCACATGAAACACTCTAATCACAGGCAATTTTTGAATGGCCAAAATAAGAACTTCTCACTGCTGTGTAACATGGTCTGTTTACAGAATAATGAAGGTAAGGATGTCTCCATAGTAACCTGTAAAGCAGTAGAGTCTACGTCTTTCACTCTGATACAATCTTCAGTAAACAGATTGTACATCTGGTTTTAAAAAAAGAGACAAAATAAACTATGTTTTTAGACTGTGACTTCCGTTACTATTAAAAAGCTGCTGGGATCAGGATCAGTCCCTCTGATTATATCTGAAATGTTCTAAGACAGATTTGAACAGATGTAAGTTGTTGTTACATCAAGTTGCCTCTACCAGAGAGGTGGTTCTGCAGGTGAAGAGACAAGGAACTGTGAATAGTCTTCAAAGACGTAAACAAATACTGCAAAGAGAAAACATACATGGTGGATGTGGATAGGGCCAAAAAGTCTTGGGCCTACCTTGAAACAGAAAAAGTTATCAAACCTAGACATGAGACTCTTTCCTTAAGGTGAAAGGACTTAATCTTTAATGTTTTTTCTGAACAAGGTTCTACAATTTTCCATCCTGGAGATGGAAAGAAAAAGATCAAACAAAACAAATGCACCCCCCTGCAACCCCACCAAAAAAACCCAACCCTCTGATCCAACTCCCAAAATAATCAGAACTGGAAATTGTTTGAGTGGAGATGATCATGTCTTGAAACACTGGGGATGGTTTGAGTGCCGCTTTGAGTTCCTATTCAGTACTGCTTTCTATGATCCATTATGTTTCCTAAGGGTTTCTCCTGGGAAGCAGGACTATTTTGTCTGGGAAGAGGATATGAAAGGTGTTTTCTGGTTTCTGTCTGGTGACACTTCTGGCAGACAGCTGTGTGTGGAACTCTCATCTTGGAAGGGCAGATACTATGTGAGGTGTCATAGAACCACAGAGTGGTTTGGGTTGGAAGGGCTCTTAAAGACAAGCTGGTCCCAACCCCCTGCTGTGGGTTGGGATACCTTCCACTAGCCCAGGTTGCCCAAAGCCCCATCCAGCCTGGTCTTGAACACTGCCAGGGAGGGGGCAGCCACAGCTTCTCTGGGCAGCCTGTAACAGGGACGTGCCACCCTCACAGGGAATAACTTCTTCCTAGTTTCTAATCTATATCTATCTTCCTTCAGCTGAATGCCATTCCCCCTTGTCCTATCATGCCCAGCCCCTCTTCAGCTTTTTTATCATCCTCTTTAGGTACTGGAAGGTGCTATAAGACCTCCCCAGAGCCTTCTCCAGGCTGGAGAGCCCAAACTCTTTCACCCTGTCTTCATGGGAGACGTGCTCCAATCATCTGAGGTGAGGTCCAGCACACACAAATAAAAAAAGATGGTTGAAGTAGCAACTGCTCTCATCACAGCTGCTTTCCCTGAAAGATCATGTTTCACTTGGGACAAGAGGTGCAAACTAAGCCAGTGTCATGATGGCTGTGTGAAGTGGGCATCTGAGAGGGGATGGGGGCTGGAGGGAACCAGGCACCAGACTGCAGAGACGGGATGAAAGGTAAGGGCTAAGCTGGTGGCTGGCAACAGGGTGTCCCAATCCATTCCTTGTACTGGTGTCCGTGCTGTTTTATGCTGCTGTTTCAGCACATCAACCTGAAATTTCCTTTACAGCTCTGGAGACATGACTTGTTAGGAACTCTGCTACCCAGTTGTTTTTCAGGCTTTAAAGATTCAGGGAAGGCAACGCTAGGGATCCAAAGGGAACAGATTTCTGGGACTCCCTGTTTCAGCTGGGCTGCTGTGATTGCCTGTTGGTATTTCCTAAGCTGGCAGATGGAAATGGAAATTTTAAAATGTTGGAAAATAATTCTAGCTACTTTTTTTAGGCTTCAGGAAAAGCTTATTTCTGTTAAAGGCTGACAGATAGTGTAGGGACAAATACTTTCTACCTATTTGAGAGCAGGAGGGAACCTGGGCAGCACATCTCTCGCCCTGCTTGTTTTTTTGCTTTGTGGGGTTTGTTTCCCACCCTCCCCCCTGTTTCCACTGGTAATGTCTGCATTAATATCTGCTGTTCCTAACATTTCCTATTGCCAGCCGTAATCCTGCATTAATCAATAACAATCAGAGCTTCCTAGCTATTGCCATCTGTTTTCTAAATAGAGGCTGTTTTTAAAACATCTCAATTTGTGGCAAAAAGCTTCCTGGGTGTGGTGTGTGTGAAACTGGATGGGGGCTGCAGAGCTGGCAGGGTGAGGATGGGGAGAAGGCATGGGGAGATGCTCTCGGAAAGCACCGCCTGCCTTCCTTGCCCCCGAAGTTCCTGGGAGTCGGAAAGGGTTTCTTCCCTGGGTACCAGGGTGGCTTCGGGAGATGCTCCCGGGCCTCGCTGGGCACTATCGGCGGCCATCTGCTGCCACCTCCTGTCCATGAAGGCGATGGCATGCGGGGAGGGACCACGGGGCCCGGCACTGCCTGGTGCCTGCACGAAGATGAGCGGATGGGAAACCATCTCCAGCCTTCGGGTGGCAAATCGCTGCCACCTTGGGGCTTTGACCGGCGGTGCCAATGTGTGCAAGGGCAGAAGGGCTGTCAGCCGTCTTGGGTGATACTGCTGAGTGCTGAACTGCCTTATTGCAGTATTTTTTTGTCTCTGCCACACAATGGCCTCGTTTCCTTTCGCAGTTCGTTCTTTCTGGGTTTCTTAGCCACTCAGGTCCTCCAGCCAAAGAAAGACCAACACCAACCGACATCTTGGAGGCACCTGGCCAGCAACAACTGCAGGAGGAGACAAGCTGGCTGCTTCTCTCCATCCCTGCAGTTCGGGGCCACTCCCAGCTCCGCTGGCCTTCCCAGTCGGCTCCGGGCTGCTCGGCCGGGGCTTGAACGCCTGAGGAGGGTGTGCCACGCTTGCTGCGCCAGAGCCCTTTGGCAGACAGGCTCTGGCTGGGGCGGCTGTCCTGCTGCTGGCCAGCCCACAGTGACTTGCTGGTACTGGTGACTAGTAGTTGCATTTTGGTTTGGATTTCTGTGCCTCCTTTCCTTTTTTTTAGGGAAGGGCAAGGGCTGCTCTTTGTCCCTGCTTTTAATTCTTTGACTTGTCCTCTAATAGCTATTGCAGCTTCCCTGCTGCCTGTGGTGACTACAAATTTGAGCTGAATTAATCCCAGACAGGGACTCAGTCTGAGGCAAACTTTCCTTCCAAAATGTTTGCTGCGAAAGGATATGAAAGCGAGACAGGCTTGCCACCTACCTTCCCTGTGTCTGCCTCATCCCTGCTCTTCTGGGCAAAGGTTTCCTCTCTCCCTGCAAGCAGGACTGAGAGGCCCTTGGTGCTATACTGGGCACTGACCAGGCAGATGTCGAAGGGCGAGTCTGTCTGCCAGACCTCAGAGCAGACAAACAGAAAGCAGCGGCGTGGCTGGCACTCCAGGTTTTGCTTGCCGGCCTGGGTTACAGCAGAGGTGTTGCTGCTCCTTCCCCAGCTGGCCCAGGATGCTGGCCCCACTCAGATCCGCACCCTGCCCTCATGCAACCCTTTGCTGGCCATGTCTCATCCTGTTCAGTTATCCCTCTCCATGTCTCCTAGAAGCATCAAGATTTCAGCTTAGGTTTCTCCCTGTTTCCTTTCCCAAGGACTCTTATTTCATGGCGTCCTGCCCTTTTGTGCTGAGGTTTGTTTCTGTGCTGCCTGGCTGAGGTCAGCATCTGCTCCCACAGTCCCTGCCCAAGGGGACTTTCTGATACCAGATAGCACAATTGTAAGTCCTCAGACCCTCTCTGATAAAAGCAGGATGTTAGATCCCAAAGCAGCCATTCCTCCTAACTCAAGCATGAGGAAATTGGCTGCCTTCCTCTTCATCTCTGGGTCTATGCTTGCAGGTATTCTCCATAGAGAAAGAAGCTAACCTGTGGTGGATACCTCAGCAGGAGCTCACCTCCCCCAAGGAGCCTCATGGGTGGTGTTCCCAGCGAGAGCTTTTTTCTGAATTTGGATGCTGTTTCTTCCTTGACCTGAGACTAAAAGCAAGGTCCCTCCAACCAAATGCTTGTGACAGGTAAAAACTCTCTGAGGTGTTTTTCTGTGGGATCTGGTTTTTTTCCTTTTTGGCTGTCAAGCTCCATGTGCTGCCATATTTCAAAAGAGACCAAAGAGCTAGTGCAAAAAGCACAGAAAGCCCCTGCATCCCCAGATACAGTGCTGTGCCATGCAAGAAGCTTTTTCTTTGGAATTCATAGATAATTGCTAGTCCCGTCAAGGGCCAGTCATTTTAGTAGTGTAAAAATCACTATGGTTTTATTTCAAGCTTGAGAAACCACTTTGTCAGACTGGGCAAATTTTACCAAGCCAGTATGTGGGCTGTGGGCACAGCTGGAGTTAAACAGAAAGAGCCCAGTTCCACAAATACTAGATTTTCTCTTACTTGGTTAGAAACAGGGAAACAAAGTAAACAAGAGAAGGAAGGGCTGGGGAAGTTGGGGGAAGGGAAGGGGAGAAAACTTCCTCCTTTCTGACAAAACTGTTTTCATCTCCTCCTTCTAAAGAGAGGTTTTCTGCCATATGGAGTTTCAAATGTTTGTTTGCTCTGCCTACTTCGTTATTTACTGCTCTGAGAGTCTGTGCTGCCTTTGGCATGCTCAGTCTTTCAGGCAGTATGATGGAGTGCAAGGCTGTTTACCTATTTCTACTACCACTTATTTAGCATTGAAGTTGGTTTCTGATCCAGGTTTTGCCAGGAATTCTTGTGCTTAGAAACTGTAGCAGGAGCGTGGTGGTGGGGACCTTAAGTGAAAATATTTCTCCTCTTCCAGACAATAATAACTTTTGCTATATGCTTTACTATCACTGGTGTGTTTTACTCGTAGAAGAAGGGAAAGTTCCCGAGTTTTTCCAGATAGAGAAACAAAGCACTATGCAGAGGAGAAGATGGAGAAAGAAGGAGTGGCAAATCTTTAACAAAAGACTATGTAGAGCATCTATAGGAGAACCAAGGTCAGACAGGAATTTTCTGGATCTCTTGTCCCTGTTATGTGAACATGCACCATCCTTACATGTTGCATCCACCAGCTCTTCTTTCCCAACTTGGCCAAAAGGCAGGCTGTGTGCTGTCTCAGAGCTGCTTCCAGTGGTGCAGCACAGCTGCTGGCCCTGAAGGGCTTGGGAAGTTGAAGCATGAGCCTGATCTTTTCCATCAACTCTGTGCTAGCTGCTTGCATTCCTAGACAAGCCGACTACTGTTGTTCTCAGTGTTCGTTACCTTTAATAAGACTTGTACTCCTTTTTCCACTTTTCTGTAGGGTTCCAATCATCTCTCAATGGCCACGAGGTGAATGCATTCTTTCCTTCATGCTCTTAAATTCGGTGTTAGGAGGGAACACCTTTGCAGCTGAAGCCTGTTGCTGTGCAGGTGTAGACTAAACAGTATTCCCCGGACCAGCTTCAGGCTGGTACATTGACCCAACACTAAGAAGACTGCTCTGGGCTACAATAGATCCCAAATGCTCTGAGGGATCTGGGCTTGAAGCTGTAAACTCCTGCTTCATAGTGTGTGTCTGTTTAACTCCTTTTGGGAACTTCAGGAGCATTTTGATACATCTTTATTATTTAATCCTGGATCCTGCTCTTCAGAATGAACACCAATGTCACCCATTGTTTTTCTCTCTTTTTCCAGGATGGGGAGAACGAATGCCACTTCATTTTATTAAAACCAAAAAGGATGCTGTTGGGCACTTTGCCCAGCATCCTGAACAGTACTGTCTGTGGGGCTCACTGTTTGCTCTCTGGAATTGCTCAACAATCTATGTCTGACCCAAGACTTTTCCAGCCATAAGCTGAGTGCTACTTGTGCTTACTGACTGATATCATCCTGCAATTATTCTGCAAAAAAAAATTTCTCTTTCTCCTTTATCATTTAAGGATCCTAAACCCTAAATCTTTCTTAACTGTCTTTCAAGGAGGCAATGACTGCTTGCTATGTGCTGGAAAGTGTCCTTTATATTTGATATTAACTAATGGGGGTAAAATTGTTTTTGGCTCTTCATATTCCTAAGTGTTCCTCTTTGGGGGCTGGATTCCTTCCCAGCAAGTGGCAGCAGCCACCAGCAAAGGTGAGTTTGACATTGCTGCAAACTCTCCCTGCAGCAACCCGTGCAACTGTGCCAGCACTGACTCCCTTTGTTCGGATTATTTATTGAAGGTGAACTGCTTGAGCATACAGAGCACAGCATGTTTTCCTGAGTACGAGTAAAGACCCCAGAGATGTGCTGGAGGAAAAGATCTCAGGGTAAAACCATGTCAGGCACTGCATACGCTTCAGGCTTTTACCTCCAGCTACTCTTGGCTACTGGATTCCAGGCAAGGAGCAGCTTCCCTTTATCTGAAAGAGTCTTTTGACTCCAGTAATTGGGGAAGTGTTATTATTGCTTATGGTTCAGGAAGAACTGGGATACTTGGTGTACTCACCTCACTTGTCCTACCTATAAAGTGTGGGTGACAATATTTGGCCTTCTTCAGAGGGATACTTACTAGGTAATGGAGAGGAACTGCCCAGAAACTCCCCACCTTGTAATTGGGATGTATTGGCAATAAGCCCAATAGCTTTGAGATATGCCTTACCTAAGCAACAGTAGGTGATAAATGGTATAAACATGTTGTCTCTGTCTAATGTGCTGGCTGTTCCCTAGGTCTGTGTATCTGCAGGGGATGCTGCTATTTTACTATGAGTTGGGAACTTTCTCATCTCTTTCTTCTGGGCTGCACAGAAGCTGCCTGCGGCTTTGCTGGCAGAACTGCCTTTTTAGCCAAGTGAGAGGATTCGTGTCTTCCAGCCTTGCCATCAGCTCAAATGAAGTTTGCCTAAAGGGCCACAGTGCCTGCAGGCTCTCGAAGGCCAGCATGCTTCTGCGAGCACCATATGCGGGGCAGCGCCTGCTACCTCCAGCCTCTTGTGTTAATTACAAAAGCTGACATCTTCTATGGCATTGCAATTATGCTCTCTGCTGGCTCTGGACATTCAGAGCTAACCCTCTGTCATGACAGCAAGGCATTTCTCTAGATATTTATGCTGTGAGACTGGAAGCAGAATGCAACCCTGAAGGCTTTCAGCAGTGTTAACTCGCCCTTGTTGCTAGTATACGAGAAACCTGCCTGTCTGTCTCTCCTTTGATATCTTCCCTGGATTTGTGCTGCTGCAAGGCTTCTCTGATCTCTGCTGCTAAATGGCACAACCTAGAAGAGCAACGTAGGAGTGAACTTAGCAGAAAAGGGTCTCTGTTTTAAAACCAGAGTGATCTCTGGGAAAGGAGTTACTTGCATCTTTGATGGTGCAAAAGGCCAAGCAACTGGGGCATATATGAGGAATCCAAGTGTTTGAATAGAGGGAACACAGAGAAAAATGTAAGTGTCAATCTCAGGTTAATTGGAAAATATTCCAAGGACTTTGTTTTGCTTAATTTTGAGGTTAGAAGTTCCCTGGAGTCCTATGAATAGAACGCAACACTGGCAGCTCCTTTGAAATAAGCAGAAGCAAGCTGCAAAGCAGGAAGTTATTAGAGGGGATGTGATCTCCTAATGGACAGATGGATGGGGCAGCAGGAAAGCAAAGATGAGAATGCTGTGCAACTGGTCTTCCTTCAAATGAAGTCTGTGGTGTCACATCAATTGATAGGTATGAAGACACAGCTTCAAAGACAGATTCATCCTCTGTTCATCCCAACATTGGACATCAAAGAGAAAGTTGTCTAGCTCCAAACACTCCCCAGATGCGCACACAGCCTGTGGGAAGCGCCAGACACACCAGGTGTGTTGTGACTCCACTAGTCTATTAGAAATATCAACAGCAGCATCAGTGGTAAACCTTGCATTTCTCAGCAACAAAAGCCCAGGTTCTGGGATTAACTGTGTGCACTTACTACGGCCACCCCTTTATTTTTCTATCTTTTGTTTTTCTTTTCTCCTTAAACATAAAGCGTTTCAGGGCAGGGAGTGTCTTAGCTTACATTTATGCAGTATCCTGCAGAACGGGAACCTGCCTGTGGGACTGGGGCCTCTTGGCAGTGCTGATTGTAACCTGTGTGTATGGGAGGGTGGGGGACTTGCCTGGCAAGTCTGAAGCCCGCAAAGCCAGTTCCACTCAGAGCCACGCAGTGGGGAGCCTTTGGGGCTCTGTGCATCCAGGGGGAAGTGTACCGCAACCAGGTTCTCTTTCCTATGCCTTTTGCTAGGACAATTCCAGCTGAGCACCTCTGGGCACCACCTGAAGTGTTGGCAGTGCAAGGTGATGGCAGACTTTCCAACATACCAACCAAGAGAAGGTTTGAGAGCAGCTCTTTACCCAGGAAATTCTGATTTAGAGAAGCCTATCAAGGGACGAGGCAGATTCACTTCTGTAACTTAGTTCTGGAGAAAAGGAAACTCCAGGATTGTGAGGCTCTGCCCAACTCCATTGCCTCAGAAATACTTCAAGTCTTCAGAAAGCATCAAAATTGGTAACCATATTGAGGGGTGTGTTGTGTTTAACCACACACATAGGTTCAAGAGAGAGGTGGTGAGGGGATGGGAACAGAGCGCATGATGGCCAAGATGCAAGGCCAATGTACCTGGGAAGTGAGCATGCTCCCAGTCTGAGAGCTTGACCTCCAGCAGACCTCTTGTAAGAGGGAGTCTGCCATTCTGAGGACAGTCCCACAGGCTTCTTAGGAACAGCAGAAGTGTTTCTCAACCCTTTTGGCCTGTGTGTCAGTTCTGCTGATTGAAAAACCACTTCTATTGATTGAGAACTCTTTCTTCCTTCTAGCAATTTCAGTCCTCTTGGGTGTTTTTTCCCCCCACTTTGAACTACTGTATCAAAGGCTGAGAATGGTTGTTAGAGTTTCATCAACTCCATAAGTCACGTTGCCAAAATTTGCATGGTTACCCTGGTACCTCTGTTTTACCTCCAGATAAGTACCCAGTCTAGAGCTGCAGATATTCAGGGAAACTATCCATTGCTTTGCTTGTGTTGTCTTCCCACCCAGCTGCAAGTTAATGATGCAGGTTTTGTTTTCCTTCTGAGTTTTGCTGGCTGGCTCAGGCTCTCCTCTCTCACTTTTGCTCTGCATTTTACCTGTGGCTTGAAGTACACTGTAGTAATGGTTTTTCCCTACTGAGAGAACCAGATAGTACCTGTTGGCTGTTATAAAGGTGTCCATTGACCTTCTCTTTTTGCTGATGTGATGCTTGGAAGGTTCTGGGAATACTCATCAGTGTTGTGTAATGCACAGTGCACTCCAAGAATCAACAATCCATTGTAAAAAGACCAAAAGCCAACATCTGTGTGGACTGGTCCCTTCTATCCAATAATAAAATAACCACCTGGAGAACTTGCACCTTGTACTGACTGCTATTGCTGCTTTCTCCTGTGTCAATGTCACTCAGCTCTTTCAGTTTAGGTTCAGTTCAGATTGAAGATGCTATAAAATATGGAAGAGAAAGTTTGGGGTGGGGAGTTTGGGGAGGAAGTGGAACCTAATAAATTGTCTATAATTATAGGCTGGGCATTGTATCTGTCGTGTTAGACCAGGTATGTTAATATACAGTAGTATCACTCTTCTAGGAAAATAATCTTAACAGATTCCCTAGTGGAATTAAACTGTCTTTTACAGGCAAGAAAAGCATATTTGGAAACTTTGTGCAGCATGCAGGCTCTGAGCTTCCAGCTTTGTGAGACTTATGTCTTGTGGTAATCCTGGAGTAGATGGACTGCTTAGGAAGACTGGGAAACCTAAAGCAACACAGGGGAAGGTGCTCCTACACTATGGTGGAAGCATGGCCCAGAGGGAATCAAAATCAATGTAAACTGCTGTTTTGGACAGAGCTTGGAGTCATGCCTTTTGACAAGGTGTTGAAGACTTCCCTTGAATATCCATGACCAATTTTACAAAAGGTACAGAAGAGGCATGAGCAAAAGCCAAGAACCTTTTCTGTGCATTGGAAACGAATTGCCTGCAGTGAGCCCTCCTACTAAGTGTAGACTGTTCACCACATAGAGGTTACCATGGCCTTACCTTTGTGTTCATACATCAGTAGCTAACAACTGGCCCAGCTATGTACTAAACTGCTATTTGCCTGAAACCTGGGTGAGTTCAACTAACGTTCATCGCCTCTTGCTTTAACTGTGCGGTGTGCTGCTTTCAGGCTCCATGCCACTTCTTCCTTGCTAAATGCAAGTTGAAGCCTCCTATTGATTCACCTGGTCGTGCACAAAAGGATAAATGACTAAGTGACTCTAAAAGGTGAGGGAGAGAAGGTGAGAAGTTAAACTAGTGTTTTTGTTTTCCTGGTTGCTTTCTCTTGTATAAATTAAATCTGGGTTGGTTTAGGCTTGGGTCTGGTGTTAAGAGTTGCCAGCAGTGGCATGCAAGTTTGGATGATACTATGGACAAGCTTCCAGAGGTTCAAGCATAATAAAAGTCTTAAAATCATATTTCTGTTGCTTGAATCTTTTGGAGAACTCTTGAATAACCTTAGCTGGAGCATTCAACCTTTCTCAACTTAGAGAATAGTGCTAACCTCCTATGAGCTGAGTGGTGTAGGGCGAGATTCAGCTAATATTTGTAGAAGAGTAGGAGTTCTTTAGAGGCATGAGAGTGTTAGCTAATATTTGCAGAACACTTTAAGGTCTTGGAATAGAGGCTGTCACCAAAGGGTGAAGTGGTATTCACATTTTCTGACATGTCTATGTTGTTTACAAATAGAATAGAATGATGTTTTGAAGGTCAGAGACCTTGAGAACAATAGTGGGTTTGAAGCACTCATTTATTTTTACCAAGTTCAGATGCCTGGCATACACTAACATTTCATTTATATAAAAGATCGGATCAAACATTTTGGATGTTTAAAGGGGTTGTTTTCCTTGGTTTTAGGCTGTTGAAATGTCAGATGGTAAAAATAAGCAAGAGTTCCAGATCGGGCAACTGGAAGAGGAACACAATGAAGATGGCAATGGGAATGCTTCAGATTCTCACGTGATTGGGAGTCCCGTGCCCTCACCTGTGATTTCCAAACCCACCCTCTATGCAAGCCCTTTGTGCAAAGTAGCATCCTGTGAGGACATTCTTCATTACCAGGGTAAGCAAAGCCAGCAACAGTTTATTTTCACTGTACAGCAGTCCATCCATGGTGGGGATTGTTTGCAAGCTGGAGTCTCATCTCAAATACTCAGCTTTTACACAGCCAAACAAATCCTAAGTACTCTGCTTTAATGACCCCAAATTGGAACTAGAATTTTATGGCTCAGATGAACAGAGCAGAGAAGTGTCCGGTAGTTTGATCTCATTCACTGACACTCATGCTGTGACTTGTACCAGTAGATGAGTCTCTGTCTCTCTAACTTCTAGTGAGAATACAGGCTAAATCTATATTTGAGTAATGGTCGAAAACAAGGGATGTAATAAATGCTGTAAAATCCCTGGTCATTGATGGAGAAGTAAAAGCTGGTGAAGTGGGATCTGTCTAATCAGACAACTCGCTTAACGTGAAAAATTTGTGTCAGTTCCTCTTGTCTACAGCCAGCTTTCTTGAAGACAAAGGGAGGCATAATTTGTACTGGCAAAGCTAATCCTGACTTAAAATCAGAGTAAACAGTTGGCACAAATTGCAGCTTTTGTTTGTTTACACTTGAAGCTGTGCTAGTCACTGAGGGCTGGAGTCGCAGCAAATTCCTAACGTATGTTGCTGTCTGATTTTTTTTTTTTACATCGGTGATGGTTTATTCCCTAGTGCTTAGCAAGCAGAGCACCATAGAGGAGACTGAAATTACCCTGCAGTGCCCAACTGCAACATGTTCTTTGATGGTGGTAAATGTAATATGGGAATGTACAAGGATGGTATTAGGATGTGCTTGGTCGATTGCTGCCGTTTATCGTGTCAGTCATTTATTTCAAGGGCTCAATTCTAAGCGCTTTAAACTCTGGCTACTTTCACTGAGACAGAAGTTGCTTGGCACCGTGCAAGGTTGTGTCCTTAGTTTCTATACTGTTCTAGGAGATGGGCAGAGAGGCTTTCTGGAAGGAAATAAGTAGCATTGAAAGCTGCTAATCTGTGAGATGTTGTGAACATGGTCTTTAGTTCTGTCTTGGAGACTGCTGTTCCAAAACATCACCTCAGGAGAGCCATACTCATCAGCAGAGATTTTTATAAGCTGCCATCAGTGGCTGCCCATGAGCTATTGTACCCAGAAGAGGGGGGGTGTGTGGAAATAATTATCCCTGAATTTGACAGTTAAGAACATGTGATGTATAGAGGATTGGAGCTAAACCCATGGGATTGTTATTGTCTAATTAATGGCTCTTTGTTGCTGTGCCATAGCCTGCACTGTGCTGTGAGCAGCAACACTTTAATAGGCAAGTTCCCTGTCCTTAAGTTTGGATCTTGTCACTTCAGGCTTGCCACAAACTCCTAAAAACTCATCTGCAGATTTCAGCTGCATAATATTCTGCCTGTGTGAGTCAAATAACATGAATGTATGAAATCAAGCATATGAGAACACTTGTAACTGAACTTTCCTTTTAAAGGTTAATATTCAGATGGTTAAAACACCAAGTGTAATGATTGTGTGAGAAAGTAGTTATTTACTGTCTTTGAACCCAGTGCTGGGAGGCAGATCAGAGGTGCTTTTGAGGGGTAATGGTGTAGACAGGAACTTGCAGAGCTGAATCCTATACTTGCTGGTAGAAAAAGTCTCTGGTTTTGTTAATTATGGTCCTCTCTGTCTAATCCTTTAGCTCTGTATTTCTCTGTGGAAATCAGCTTTATCTTTCTGAGCAAAGATGATCGATACAGTCAAATCAGAGCTGTGCAGGAGAAACATTAGGGAGGCTGAAGCCATCTAAAATGCTTTTGATTCTGCATTTTGCTGGTGACATGAAATGATGCTGATGTGGAAGCTTGTGGACTTTCTAAACAGAGGAACATGTGAGGTCTGGGGATTTCACACAACTCTTGAACCTTCTCATAGCTCAGCAGAGACTACCAATAGTTCCATGCTTTCCTTTCCAGCTCTGTCTTTTGTGTTAGCTGCTACTACTAATCCTTCATATAGAATCAGCCATGTTGTATCTTCTTTTCTGTTTTCTTTTTTCTTGTCTTTGTTTAACACTTCTCTAAATTCAATGTAGTTTCAGAAAAGCTGCTGAGAGAACCTGTGCAATAAGGAATTCACTTAAACATATTAGAAACTTCTACAAACCAATGATAATTGTAGTAAACCTGTGGTAGTAACGTGAGGCTTCCCGTGCTTCCACCTCAGGTTCTGTCATAACAGTTCAAGATCTTTGAGATTGCTTTGGTAGTTTTTAACTTTTTTTGGTTTTGGTGACTCAGGTATTGCTTGCTCAGAGCTACGAGGTCATTCCTTGTAATGAATCCTATGACTGAGTCAGTGTGGATGTCATGGCTGCCTTGTTGCCATATGCATGAGACATATCATAGAATCATAGAATCGTAGGGATTGGAAGGGACCTCAAGAGATCATCGGGTCCAACCCCCCTGCCAAAGCAGCTCCCTAGGACATATCACTCAGATAGGTGTCCAGACGAGACTTGAATATCTCCAGAGAAGGAGACTCCACCAACTCCCTGGGCAGCCTGTCCCAGGGCTCTGTCACCCTCACTGTGAAAAAGTTCTTCCGCATGTTGGTGCGGAACTTCCTGTGCTCCAACTTGCAGCCGTTGCCCTTTGTCCTGTCCCCACAGACCACCGAAAAGGGGCTGGCCGATTCCCCCTGCATCCCCTGCTTAAGATAATTATAGACTTTAATTAGGTCCCCCCTAAGTCTTCTCTTCTCAAGGCTGAAGAGTCCCAACTTACTCAGCCTATCCTCATAGGGGAGATGCTCCAGGCCCCTAATCATCTTCGTAGCCCTTCTTTGGACTCTCTCCAGTCCATCATGGCACAGAAATATTTTTTTATTTTATTTTCAGCCAGTTAGAGGATAGGTGATGGGCTACCTAAATAATTTTGGCTTGGTTACTCTGGAGTACAGGATGTAAAGCAAACCAGTGTCAGTGGCTTTCTATGAAGGCACCACTTACACATTTGACACTGGTCTGATGATATGGAAATGAAGCAGAAAGTTATATTTTAGCTGGGGTCTTCTATTGTCAGGTTTATTTTACTATTCTTTTGCAATGTTCCTTTATTTTAGCCAGGAGTGTTCGATCAAGCCGTAGAAGGTCTATGTCATGAAGAGTACATAGAAAACTTCTCAAGAAGAGGTCACGAAGGTACATGTGGTGATGGTGTGGGTGATAGGTTGTTGGCAAGAAAACGTGGAAGGGCTGGGGGAGGTACAGCACTGTGTTGCACGTGAGGTGTGTGGATGCAAAACAGGTGCCCAAGCAGTTGGATTTTACTGGCCTTGGGGCTAGCATAGCTTCACATGGAGCTGGTATTTGGCCTAGCTCATCTAGAAGTAGGTGCATATTTAGAATGCAGACATATTTCCAATAATATTATTTCTGAAGTGATTGCTAGATAAGTCAATTATTTCAGTCCTCTTAGAATGGGAACTATTAATTACGTGAATTAGAGACACGGAGCAAAGATGATCAAAGCTGGTGGCACAATGGGATAGAGGGATGCACAGTGTGGTTTAACACTGATGTCTATTCACTGTTAGTGAAATTCTTTGAAGATGGGTGATATGTAATGTTTCTAATTGATTATATTAGCAAGAGTGTTATCTGGATGGCATTTGATGGGAATTCAGGTTATCTGGCTCTGTTCCTTGGCATTTCATTGGCCAGCTGAGCAAGCTAATTTCTCTTCCTGTGCCTTAGTAATAACTTCAAAAATGCATCCCAAACTTGTAACCAGTAGGTCTCCAAGTACTTTTCAAAAAGGGTAGTGTAATTATCTTGGTTATATGGGCGATTATCTGCATTTTAATAGTGGAATAACTATTTTCTTTGTTTAGACAAGATAATAATAATAACAACAGACATGTCAATGTCAGTGAATCTGTGATTTTCTCAGAGCTGGCAAGGAGAGATGGGAACTTGAATCATATTGATTTCACTTTAAAGGTCTCTGCTAGCAATTTCTTTAAAGGAAACAATAAAGGTTGATGCCAGAGCTCTTCTTTTTGCTGGAACTTGGTGCTTCTCTGCAGTGCCTATTTCTAGTTAAGAAAATCCTAGCAGTTGGCAAATGACAACTCTTCAGTCCAATAGGTGGCACATCACTCTTGCTTGGGCGTGTAAATGTTCTGTACTTAAGAATCTTTGCAGGTGGCACCCTACATTTAGCGGAGACAAGAATAACATCTATTGCCATTCCTGACAATTCTGAGGTCTTCTGAAGCCATTTGAAAAGTACAGAAGTGGATCCTGGCGGGATCAGGTTTAGGTGCTTTGGAGAGCTGTTCTGTGCTAAACAGCTGTGTATCAGTCTGAGATGCCACATGTGACATGTCATCCATTGAGAAAAAGCCTTTTTCCCATGTCTTAAATACTGCTTCCCCTCTTGATGCTTTCTGAAAAACTTGTCACGCTTCTATTTGTCAACCTAAAGAGGAGCAGCAAAGAAGTCCCCTGATCTTGAGGTAGTAAAAGTTTGTGTCTGGAAGGAAGGTGGCCATTTATACCATGACAAGGATGGATAGTGGAGGAGAATGAGCAAATGTCTTTCCCACTTGTAGAGACTGGATTTGCTAAACTATGTTAAGATCTTCTAACCCATCATACAGCCATTATTACATGGCTAAAGAGTGTTCTTCTTGGATGTCGCTCTAGTCACTAAATTCTGGGTTGAAGGTGCTAATTCTGCCTTTTGTGTGGTCTTGCCACGAGAGGCTACGACTGATGCTGCATGTCCTAGTAATGGGTGGTGTTCACATGAGCCCTGATCCCCAGCCACTTCCTTCTCCAAAGAATTTATCACCAGAAGGGACCAGACAAAGTGGGGGGATGAAGCAGCTCCTTTTCCAAAGCTAGTTTTAAGCTGGCTTGAGCACAGAGGAATCTGCTCTCAAAAGCATTGCTATTACCCAGTTGTTGTGGACAGTATAGGGAATATACCCAGATTCCTGCAACAACTGATCACAGCACTGAGCCTGATGGAGTTCAAGAAGCATCTGGATGATGTGCTCAGTCCCATGCTCTGACTTGGCTGGCCCTGTGTGGATCCAGGAGTTGGACTTGAATGATCCTTATTGTGTCCCTTGTAACTCAGGATATTCTATGATCCTTTGGCAATAAGAGGAAACACTGTCAACAGGCTTCTTTCACATCCTTTGGGGATACAGTATCCTCAGTACAGGCACCTCTACAAACGTCTGCTCTTGGGGATCTATACCACTGTACCAGATAGGTTCTGAGATGCAGGGAGTTTCTGTCAAAAGGCGGAAATGCAGACCTGTAGAGTCCACCAAACACAAAGACTAGCTTTCTGCTCTCTTACTTGGCATTTTATCCCAGCCATTGACTTATCCCCTCCTGTTTTCACTTCTTGCCTTTTGGGGGGCAGGGGGAGATGTTAAGGTTTTTAAGGATGCAGTTTGTTACTTGGCAACTCTGCACTGTCATAGACACTGAAGCTAAGTGCCACCTGGAAACCACAGTAAGTGCAGGTCCCTTGATGGCAGGGAATGGTGCTGTGATCCCTGATGCTGTCAGACCCATCCACATTCTTCCTGGACCACTGGAGATAACACCTCCTTTTAGCAATGATACTCAAGTTGACACTTGTCCTGGCAATCATGCATATTTGCTTTATTCTTTAAACAGCCTACCTGGCAAAGGAGGTTGGCATAGGGCAGGTGCAACATGACTTGCTCTTCCTTATGTAAATTGTAGTTGAGTTGCTGAGTATGTCAGACTGGTTCATGTCATTCTCTAGGACAAGCTGCTGTCTTTGTCCAGGTCCTATGCTTTGTTGTGTGATGTGAAGATGTGTCAACATGGCTTTCAAGCCATTTCAGCTGACGTGGTGATTTACGTAAGGTTTGAGAATGTTTGGTGGGCATTCCTTACAAAGAGTAGTCGTCATTTGTTAAATGTTGATGGCTTAATTTCTGCCGGAAGACAGAATGTTTTTAAGCTGCCTGCCCAGTGGCTACCAAATACAGGTGTAGTGCCCATGAACTTTTCACCAAGACACTCTGGGACCCAGGAGCTTTTGTAATTTCTTTGGTGACAAATACCAGGGCCTTAGGCTACCAAAAAATACCAGCTTGTAGCCTGCAAGTTCATGGATAAATACGTTTATTTTGAGCCTTCAACATTCTCTCTCCTTCCCCAGACATTGAAACTTGAAGTATTCATTTCTTCTTCAGACCATGAACCCTGTGATCAGTAAGCTGAATGTCTGAGTGGTTTCACTAAAAGATGACACCCAAATAATCTGTTCATGATAAAATCAAGCTTGACACTGCATCTTCTAAGTGGCTTTGGAAAATAACTTCCAGAACTACAGCTTATTATTTATGATTTTCTGGGAGGGTTCATCTGAGAGGGTCCCAAGTGCTTCCCAGATCTCGCATAGAGCATAGCATTTGCGTACTGTAGCCTCAGTTTTGAAAACTGACATTATTCAGGAGCAAAAGTTTCAGCAAAAGTCCACTGACGCAATTTAAAAGCTGAGTATACTTTGCATTTGAAAATATGAAGGCTGTTTGTTAAGGCTCCTAAGTCACATAGACACTATCACAGCTGTTTATACCAAGTCCATGTAGTCATTGGCTCGGAGTTCCCTATAATACAAGCCGACTTAGTTAACGAGTGCTGTTCTGTGTTATTAGTTACCCCAAATCAGCTCTAAAAGCTGCTGTCTTTTATCTCTGAAATGGAACTGAATATGCTCAATCTCCACATGATGGAAATGAAGAATCATTCTGTCAATTCTCTTCCTGCCAGCTGATGCCAGGGTCAGAGAAGTAGGTCACACCTTTCTGGTTTTGAGATGGAGCAATACTCATTTTAGACCAATTTGCTCTGAGCACGGAGCTCATCTGCTGGGTTGAACCAGGGCATTGTTGCTTTCTCTAGTGCATTGTTCTGCTCTCCCTCTAATTAGCTCCAAATGTTTCTTATGCCTGGAACACAGTGGTAGTGATGAATAATGGGCTCTCTTCTCTTAACCCTTTAACCCCATATTCAGCTGTACACTCCCACCTAGGTGCTTTCACTTTTCTACATCCACCAGCACTGTGTCAGTCTGGCAGCTGCTTGTATCAGACTTGCTGCCCCATAACCTCCTCTCTCCTATTCAGCAAATTGAGTAGGAGAGTGTAGGAGCATAATCCTGACTCCAGCATTTACTTTTAAGGTCACAGTGTTTGCTTTGTGCGTGTGTGTGTGCATAAAGTTGCAGCCTGTATGCCATTGGTCCTGGAAAAGGGGAGAGCTACTGTCACTTCTGGCCTTCTGCTTTGTGATGACCTGCCCGGAAAAGCAGTGCAACTTGTTGATTTGTAGAACTGCTCTAGTTACATGCCAGAAGAAATAAAGGCAGTACGGGCTGATGCAAAGAGATGGGGCTTAATTTCTGGATCAGTTTGCTTAACAGGAGTCCCCTCTCAGATGTGGTTTCCTCATCAGAGATAGTCTGCAGACTGTAGGGAGATGAAGTGTGAGCTGACAGGTAAGAATCCAAGCCTGAAGAGAGCAGGAGTGACACCTATGGGGGTCTCATGTAGGACCCAAAGATTAGTGGGAAGAAGTAGAGGGGGAGACTTGCTGTCAGTATATCATGAGGAGAATGCTTGAAGGAGGTTAGACCAGGACATGCAAAACAGTACAATGTCCAAACACGTTCTTATCACCTTCTTTTTCACAGCAAATCCTCTTGCTTTATTTGGGTGGGGGTTTTTCCACTTCAGAATCCTGAGCTGTGAACCCAACACGCTCAGCTGCCCCTCACTGCTGCAGCCAGGCTTTTGGAGGCCTGGTAGGTGAAATCACCTGGGCCAGCACATCCCCATAGATACATGCCACTATCATCCCCTGCCCAGTGCAATGTGCTGCATCTGGTGTGTCTGTACTGTTTCACAGCGAGCATCCTCAGCTTGCTGATAGCACCTTTCAGCCTTAACAAAACACTCAGAAGCGTCTGCGAGTCCTTCCTCTGCAGAAGAGCCCGAGCACTGAGTGCTGCTCTCTACCTGCCTTATTCCTGCATCACCCCACGCTGCTTCTGCAGAGAAATGCCCAGAGGTATTGCAAAGGCCAACGCGCTGTCATCACATGCTGACTGTTTTATGACTGTCCAGTCTTGCAAAGCACTGACATTTGGTTAGGTTGGAAACTGTTTGCAGCTGGAACAGCACTGCTCTGTGTCTCTGGTGGGAAAGGCTGAGCTTTTGTTTATGTTGGTGTTGTCTGTCCTGCAGCACACAAGGGCTGGGCTGAGGCTGGGGGGGTGTTTCAGTGGTGTGATGCTTTTGGATGCTTGAGTCACAGGTCTGTGTCTGTCTACAACATGCAAATCCCAAGGAGCTGTGTCCACTACAAATTCCTTTTCCTTCACTAAAGATCTCCCTGTGGACCACGACTGGGAAGGAAAAGGGTAGGCACTGCAGACATTACTTTCTGTGCTACATAACCTGTGTGACTAACATCTCTGGAGGCTCAAAACATTGAAAACGGCCCACACCTCATACATCAGTTCCTCCTCAAGTCTCTTCCCAGCTGCTACCATGGCCCAGAAACCAGTACCTCTGTGGGGGTACAGAATGCCCTGGCTGTTGGCCTTGGACAGGTTTTGGTGTGGAGAACAACTTTGTTAGTCTTACGCTCTTTTTTCTTTGAAGGGACATTTAATGACTGGGCAACAGAAACTGCCACAGTAGCCAAAAGGCACCTCTGCTCCTTGTGTGATACAGTCCTTGGAGCTGCTGTCACTACTGTGTTGGAGCAGCCTGTTAAGGGAATTTGCAGAGGTGGGAGTCAGCCCCTACAGCTGAAAGACACTTCTCTGTGACAAGAATTTTGCTATCTGTAGACTGTAATTACAAGAAGAGACCATGCTGCTAATCTAGTCTCACCTTCTGCCTGGTTCAGACAAGACCTGTACCAGTAACGTCTGCATCAAGGCTAATAATTCACTGTTAAGCTACAGCCCGTATTTTAAGAAGACAGAAAATCTTGTTTTAAGAGCTCCAAGGGTGGAGAATAAAACTCTCCCCTACATGATTTGTTCAAGTGATTAACTACTGGCATTACTGCAAGTTTTAATTTTTAAATGCTCATATTATTTCCAGTTTGATTTTATCCAGCTTTTACTTAGAGCTTCTGGATCTAGTTACTGTTTTGTTTGTTTGGTTCTTGGAGCCTTTTAGCATCTCAGTCTCCCACTGAGAAATGTTAATAGTTTTAGATCAAATCACCCCCAAACCTCCCCTTCAGTAAGCCAAATAGATCATGCTGCTGAAGTCTCTTCATCTCCCTTTCTCGCTCTCTGCAACATCTGGAATTGAATGTGTTATGTTGGATCAATCAGCTCTTCAGAGCAGCATCTGACCACCTATTTGATGATGCTTAAATACACACCACCGAAAGTACTTTTTACTTGTGGCTGTTTTCTAGACCAAAACCATCTGTGAATATTTTCCACTGACTAACCCAGACCAACTAAACCCAGAGCAGAGGGTGAGCGGTACCTGCCTGCTGCACCGGGGTCGAGTGAGCTGGGGGCTGCACCGCTGCGCTCAAGCCGGTCCCGGGACAGCTGCGCGGCTGCCCGGGACCGGAGCTCACCAAGGAGCCGCGGCTCCCACCTCAGCCAACACAACTTGACAATTCTTTTACCAGTTCCTCGCAATCAAATCCTCTCCTCGAGTTTTTTTGTCGCTTGTTTGTTATTGCCCTCTAGTGACAAGAGGGGTAGTCTGTGACTTGGCTTCCCAAATCTTGTTTTCTGCTAATTTTCCACCGCTTATATACCCTGGGGCAATCGTCTTGCTCATATGATGGATTTCAATAATATTATTTACCTGGATTTTAACATTCAGCTCAATTATTTAGATCTTTATGCTACGCAGGAAACGAAAAGTTGCTCCCTGCAGTTGGTAACAGATGTCCTGCTGTGTCTGAGAGTAGGAGAGACTTTCCTGCTCATCAAAATGTTTTGACAACAGAAACTGCAGAAAATGTTGCCATTTCAGGCTTAAAATAATCCAGTCCTGCAGAGTCTGAACTCTGAAGTGAACCTTGTGTATGCTGCCAGCACCCGCCAGCCCAGCGCATGAAGTTATCTTCTGTTGGAGTAGAAGTACTGCCTTTCTGCTATTTGTATTCCTATCTAAAGTCTCTGATTTTATTATGAAGAGTGAACTATTTAAAGCACACTCCCTTCCAATCAATCATTTCTTTTTGTCAGACAAGCCAAATCATTTATTGAGAAGTTGGCTAATCAAAGTCTGTCTTATAGAGATCCTAGAAGATGGTTTATTAATGAGACCTAGATTCCCCCCCA